>VZTZ01045613.1:726800-803517 GCA_013400955.1 Drymodes brunneopygia | reverse complement strand
CATGAACAAGCATGGCATCTGCGTGGTGGCCGACTTCCTCGGCAAGGAGCTGGGCGGGCTGGTGGCCGAGGAGGTGCGGGCTCTCCACCACACCGGCCGCTTCACCGACGGGCAGCTCGTCAGCCAGAAGAGCGACTCCTCCAAGGACATCCGCGGCGACAAGATCACCTGGGTGGAGGGCAAGGAGCCGGGCTGCCAGACCATCCGGCTCCTCATGAACAGCATGGACGATCTCATCCGGCACTGCAACGGGAAGCTGGGCAACTACAAAATCAACGGCAGGACGAAAGTGAGTGAAGGAGGGAGCTGGGACCCCCGGTGCCCGGCCCGCCTCTGCTCCTGCAGCCGAGGGGGGGTTGTGATGGGGCGGCGGGAGCGGGGCGGCGGAGCCGGCGCTTCCCGGGCGCGGGCGTGTGTGCGCGCACGTGTGCGGCTGTCTGCGGGGCTGCGTGCGTGTGCGCACGTCCGTCCGTCCGTCTGTCTGGGCGGGTGCCTGTGCGGGGCTACGCTGTGCGTGTCCGCCCGCTGCCACTCCACTCCCCGGAGCCGACTCACACTTGCGAGTCGTGTCCGGTTCTAGACTCCTCAGTACGAGAAAGCTCCTTGTCTTTCTTTGGAGGGTTACGCAGAGGGTCACAAAGATGTTTAGGGGTTTGGAGCATCTCTATCATGAAGAGAAACTGCGGGAACGGAGCCCTTTTAGTCTAGTGAGAAGAGGACAGAAGGGATCTCATTAATGTATGTAAATATCTCCGAGGTTGATGTAAAAAAGAAGGTGCCAGATTCCTCAGTGTTGCCCAGTGACAGGACAAGGAGCAGTGGCCATAAACTAAAACACAAGAAGTTCCACCTCAACAAGAGGAAGAACTTCATGTTGAGGGTGGCAGAGTACTGGAACAGGCTGCCCAGGGAGCTCGTGGAGTCTCTATCTGGAAACACTCAAAATCTACGTGGATACCTTCCTGTGTACCTGCTCGAGGTGACCCTGCTTTTGCAGGAGGGTTGGACTGGATGATCTCCAGAGGTCCCTTCCAACCCTAACTATTCTGTGACTCACACCTGGCCACGGCGGGACCCCCAGCCCTAGCGGGCCTGGGCCACAGCCTCGACGGGTGGGTTGCTGTCCTGCGGTCCACCTGGGGATTGCTCTCCACCGGGAAGGTGCGAAAGGGTTTGTTTGCAGGAAGAAAAGGTGATCTTGTTTATATGCCTGTGTTTTGTTAAAAACCCCATGACCTGAAAGCTTATCCTCTAGGTGATGAGTACCGAAATGCGAGTTCTTTCGTGGTCTCCTGAAAAATATAGCAGTGCTCTGCTGGGCTGCAGGAAGCAGGGGGCTGGCTGCTAGGTGTCCTGGCAGCGGCGCAGGCTGGAGACCGTGGAGCCATTTGTGCATAGTGTTTGTAGGCTCGGAGGAGTGGGCCGGATTTTGGTAAGCCTTGGCTCAGAATGCGGCCTGCCAGGTGCAGGACTTAAAAATGTGGTCAGGAGGCCTGCATCAGCGAGCAAGTGCCCCGGTGGCACAACGAACCTGTGAGTTGCAGTGTGGCACTCTGGTAATAGTGCTGTGGCAGGCAGCAGAGTCACAGCCGTGGAGCAGGGCGGCTTTGGGCAGAGTTTTTGTTTTAGCCTCATCAAGTCACTTTCCCACAAAAATCTTACTCCTTAGCTCTATTTCGAGACCAGAGAACTGAGTCAAAATCTCCCATTATTAGCCTAATTTGCAATTCCCTTCCAGTCCTTCAAATAAAATTCATGCCCTTGGTAGAGAGCTAGTAATGAATATTCATCAGTATCTTTTCATTAAAAAAAAAAAAAAAGAGGGGTGAAGCCCCTGCAGACTTTGCTACCTCTGTTAAAGCATAAGGAAGCCAGTGAAATGATTGGAGTCATCCTGCCGAGGTGGTTGCACTGTCACAGATGGACTGTTGTTGGTGCAGCTGCAGAATCTCAGCTGGTAGGAAGCTGCAGGAGGGAGGAAGGGAGAAACTGGACGGCAAAAAACAGCCCTGGATTTGTTCAGGGCACGGGAAACTCCCGTGATAAAGAAAAGAGGGTGGGAATTTCTTTTTTTTTTTTGGGTAGTGCTGTCTTTGCATTTCTTCAGTTCAACTCGTACTGTGCTAAAGCTTTTCAATGGGAACATGATCTAGAGTTCTCATAGATCCCTGCAGGACTTTTCTAAGCCAACTTATCTTTCAGGCGGTCTTAAATCTCTCAAGGCTTCAAATTTGCACTCTAAAAATATCAGTGGTTTTGCTGAATTCCAATTTTTTGCAACAAAAAGGAATACTGCTTCTGTTTTTAAGTGCAGTGGTATGCTTCTGTAAAGAATAGGTGCCAGGGCTTTAGAAAAGGGCTTTTGGAGTTGTCATCCTGAATCACACATGTAATTCCTGGACTACCGTATTTTACATTCCTACTTGGTTTTCAGTCGCTGCTGAAATCCCTCTGTTTGGGAGATCAGAACAGGTGCAGGGATCAGATCAGTAAAAGCACAATACTTTACTCCTTAGTGGCACAGAAATGCATTACTTTGTCTTCTCATTTTCTCTTACTTATTTCCCCACAGAAGTCAGCGGGGAAATTAGTGTGCAGGAAATCTCAGTTCTCTAAAATTACAGCCAAAGCAAAATGAAAACTGTCATTCACTCTCAGTTGAATAAACAGAAGCAGATGATACCTAGAGTATCACTTAACATAACTTGTATTGTAATCCTATAAGTTGTAACCCGTTGGTGGTGTTGGCATTGAACTTTCCATCACTTCTATGAACTGTTTAGAAGCAGTATATTAAAAAGCAGGAAGAAATTGTTCTGAGGTATATATCCCAGATCTCTTGGCTTGTAAACCTGCCCGTGAGGGAAAAAGCTATGTCGTGTTAACAGAATCTAATTCAAACTGATTTACATTCACCAGGGCCAGTCCATTGAAGCAAAGGACATGAAATAAGGTAAAGTGTTGATTTTGAGTGACCTGAGATTTTATGTTTTAAAGTCTCTGATAGATGTTTTCTCTAGACTACCTGGTCTACCTAGAACTGATCTACTTAAACTGATGCGGTTCTACGTAGCCCTGAGTGTCAGCAAATTACTCTCCAGCCTGAAAGGTATCTAGACAGCACTAGTTATGAACTAGCCAAGTACTTCTGAGGTGTGTAGAGACAGCAGCAAGTATAAGAGAATGGCTAACTATTCACTCATCTTGGAAGTCCTGACTTGCTGCATTCCTTGCTTTTGTTCTCTTTCTTTCCAGAGTCTGCTTCCTTCTTTTCTCCAGCAGACAGTGGCACATGCTTGCATATTTGAGCTCTAGTGTCTTTCTTCTACTTCCTGTTATTTTCTAGCTTTTTCTTCTTTCATCTTTTCATAAATTTTCTCTCTTTTTTTTCCTTTGTCTTATCAGTTACCACATTTGTGCGTGCATGCATTTCTGTTTCCTGCGTGTCCTGTTCTTACCTAACTAGTGGAAGTAAAAACGTTCTTATCAAAATCAGGAAAAGAAATCATCCTGAATCTCACCCAGGTGAGAAGGTTTTTCCTCCTTCCCCATATGGAGCATGAAGAAGGGTTTATGATTTTTTTTACTAGCCTTCTCTTTCCATATTGTAGACTCTGCTGATCTGCAGTTTACATCCTTTAGTCCTGGAATAATACTGCGACTTCCCGGTTGTGGACTGGGTTCCTAATAACCACCATATAACCAGACGTCTGATCCATCAGCTATTCCTTTTCTGCTCGCCATTACACCTGAGGCCAACTGTCTCCTAAACCCTACCCCCTGCTTTTTGTTAGAAGGACATTAAATAGTTTGACAAGTGCTGTTACATCCCTTTAGCCTTTCCTTCATTTTACTTCTGGAAGCCTATCAGAAGACCAGTCCTGTTCACATTTCTGCATTTTAATGCTCTCCTCTCTCTACTAGTAGGCCAGTGGCACCCACTACTTCTCAGCCACCTGTAGCTTAAAAATTTGCTTTATTTGTTACACATCGTGCAAACTTGCTTTTCTGCTTTTTCTGGAAATTGCTTATCTCTTACTCTGGAGATCCTGGAGTTTTCTGAAGACCTAGAGGATTCTGGATTCAGACTAGTCTGACTGTGCCCTATTAAATTAGATTCTTTCAAAGTTAGTAATGCTTCTTCAGAAACTAATTCTCCAAGAGTGAGTGGTTTTCTCATACCCTGCTGTTAGCTTTTTTAGAAACTGATCAGAAGAGACTCTCTGCTCTTGCCACTTTATGTTGCAGTTTTTCTACAACATGTTGGAATAATGTTACCAAGAAAAAGTCAGATTTATGGGTGTTCTCTCCACTATATCTTATTCTGCAAAATATAGCTGTGAGCATGTGTGGTAGTAAGAAGACAAATGAACAATAAGGAGTAGGGAATAAGAACTTGGCAACCAGGCAGGTACTGGAAAGTGATGCTGATGCCAAAACTCTGGTAGAAGAAAGGAAAGTGAGCACAGGGGCAGGTGTGCAGCTCAGGTAAGTCCTGCTCTGACCCAGGAGCTGTGACTGGAGATCTGGGCTTAGGAATGTCTGTTACATAAATGTGGGGGGCTTCCCTTCAGTTTGCTTGTGTCATGTGCGATTACATTGATCCTTCTGTATCATTCAGGAGGTTATTTCACTATCAACCTTGAATTTATTTCTTGGTAGAAAACTTACTGCTCTCATTGGTTCCTAGTGAATGACTTTATGGGTTTGAATTTGCCACTGAGTTGTGGGAAAGTGTGGGTACGTCTCTCTCAGTCTCCCAGTACTGACTTGTGTTGCTTGATCTTGATACAGAATATGATCAATGCTTGTCCTTATCTATTGGTTCTTTCCCTGACAGCAGCATTTCTGTTGGTGATGTTTTCCTGTAGAAGAGTGTGCTGGTCAGTGAAGGATTGTGTGGTGATTCGTGGATACACGACAGCCCACACACAGTTCTTAAATCCCTGTTGAATTAGAGGCCTGACATGTGATGACTATAGTTTTCATCTGTTCCTCGTGTACAAGCCTTTTGGGTCCCAGGTGGAGCAGATGATCAGAAGACTGACTGGGCTTTCTTCTGTAAATGAGCTTTTGATTGAGAAGCAGAGTAGCACCCAGAAAACTCTTGTTTACAGCCAACTTTAACATTGCTGAGATTCTGTAGTTTCTGTGAGATTCTCTTACTAGAGATAATTACAAAGATTTCCTGGTTTCTATGGGGCAGCTGTGTGGTGGTTGTAACTTCAAAGTGTGGTATGAATGTGGTGTGTCTGAGGGTGGGGAGCACGACCTGTGACTGCTAGTTCTCCACACCCCTGTGTGTTAGGCTGTAGTTCAATGAACATTTTGGGCTGGCAATACTGGAGCAGTAGTCATTCTCCTTTGCCAGCACAAGTATTTACATGGCCATCCTGTGAACTGGTTTGGGGAACTGATCCATCTGAAAAATAAACTGGCAAAAGAAGTGCTCCTGGTTCAGTGTTCGGATGTTTGTGCTGGCACAGAGGACTGGCAGATGGTGAGACTTTCTTTCAGCAGCAATGCAAATTTATGCCAGTTTAAAATGTTTGCCAAACTACAGCCTTAGTTTAGCACTTGGAGTCTGATTCTCCCAAAATTTGCCCTTGAAAATTCAAACACAGTTTAAGAAATCTTTGCTAGCTATGTATTGTTTTTCTTTCTTAACTTTTATTTTGCTCTTTTGTCTTCAGTGTGAGACTTGGTTCTTGCCATCAGAAATGCATTCTTCTGTCCTCCAAGAATCTTTCTTGTGACAATTTTAAACAGAAACTTTGCTTGTCTACCTGCCAGGTAATCACATGTAACATACAGTGGAAACACATGTTTTCTCCAAATGGAAACTGATTTGCCCCACACTCCCAGTTTCAAAACCAAGCTACTCTTATGCTTATTGGGTGCTCCTCTCCATTTTTCTAGAGTTTTATTAGCATTAAAGACGTTCTTGACTTCTCAAGACAGCTAGATTGGCATCCTCTGCCATGAACAGTGTGCTGCAGCTTGCCAATGTTTGCTGCTGGTAAGGAGGGTCCCTGCTCAGCCCCATCCCCTTGTGCCAGCTCCACCTGTTGTTCTTCTTTTTTGGGGGCCCTGTCTGATACAGCCAGTTTCACTACTATTTCGCATGTCATGTCCTACTCATTTACTCTCTGTTGCCTGGTGCAGTAGGATAGCTCTATGAAATTCCGGGTTGGTTTGTTGCTTGCTTTTCCAAGCCATTTTTACTGTAATTGGAGTTCATGTTTTTTAGTTGTTACTGTTCTGGAGATAAGGAACCTATAACATTGTAGTTTGTGCACATCAGTGATTTCAGTACACTGTGGAGAATTAATTTTTTCCTGTCAGTGATATCAATGATTTTTTGACCATATTGCTTCTTTGATGTTCTGTGCTGTCTCTTCTGCACAGAATGGACTCATTTAATACTGCCTAAGAATCAAGCGGGATACTTCTCATCATAGTTGTACAGCTCAAGAGGAAGAGCGGTCTTCCCTTCCCTGTGGCCTCTTGGACTGAAATTCTTTGCAAGTGATGTCCTGCCAAGTCATAGGACTGTCTGAAAAGGAGTTCTCAGATCCCTGGGTTAGTTGTATCAGTAACCTTGACTGGTTGGTTGAGAGATGTTTTCCTTTTTTCTAGATGGTGCTTCATTTCTGAATAGGCTGCTAGCTGTTTCCTGAAAAAAAATCGGCAGCATATTATTATCTTCTGTGGTATTTACCATGTTCATTATATTTGTAATTCAGTTATGTTTAACCTGTCTTGGTTAATATCTGGTGCCTCTTGGCCTGGACAGTCTAGGTTGCTATTGGAATTCTGCAGGATGCTGTCTTTCTAGTTGCTACTGTGTTGTTCTGTACTGGGTGCTAGTATGTATGTTTGCACCTCTAGGTATGTACATAGCCTTCATTTAAATTCCAAGTATTCTTTCTCCTGCAGCAGAAAGGAAACTTGTTATAAAAGCGAAACAGATACTCTATGTAAAGCAAAAATTTCTTCTTGCCTTTCTGGAGACTCAATTGTTTCTCTTTAGGCTCCTCAGAGAGCTCTTATACAAAGACAGTGGTTTTTTCTGTTCAAAAATTAATTTGGGGACTGTTGTGAGTGGGTTGTTAGTGAATTCTTCAATAGGACGCTCATGGGGCTCCCTGGCTCTTGTGCTGCTGTATTTTGTTACTTTTCAGTGGGGGAGTGACTGCAGACAATGCAAGGACTGCACAAGTGTTTTTTGGGAATCAGCATACTCAGATTATATCAGTTTGAGTTCTTTATTCATTGGCTTTTTTTTTTTTACACTGTACTAAAACAGTATTTTGAAAGCAGTACTTTCAGTGAATAGAACAGTAGAGTTACTTGACTTTGTAGTTATTACTGAGTGAAATAATCGTTATTTCTGATTTTTGTCTTCTGTATTTGAGACTTACTACTTAGACCCTTCAGAAGGAGGAGTAATGCTAGTCTTTGAAGCCTTTTGAGAAAGTCGACTATTTGGTGGTGATTAAATCCTTGTAAACTCCTTTGAGTTTCTGAAGGTTGTTGGTTAATGATGGGTGGTCAGGCATATTTCCAGTGCAGGCTTGTGCCAGAATTAGCTGGTAAGTGGCAGTCGTAAGCTTCAGGTCAAAATCCACTCACTGTTCCAGGGCAGTGTCTGTCAAAAATAGAGCAATGCTTTTATGCACGTAACAGCTGCTTGCACTTGAAGACTTTCTTGTTCTTTGGTATTTAACTTAAAACTGCTTGAGAGTATTTTTGTTAGCTTGTGGTGTTATAAATAGGAATTGGGTAGAAATGTGCGTGCCTGCACGTCTGTGCAGAGGTTGTGTGTGGAGGTAGGGCGCTTATCAATACCTTGTGTGCGTAGTTCTCTGACAAAGAGATGGACCTGTGAGGTAATTAATGGAGCCTAAAGAGAGAGGTTATTTAATACCCAAGGATTAATTTTACACATTAACTTATGCTCAGACCATCTTAGAGCACATAGTTTGACCACAAAGGCATTCTGCATTGTAGAAATTATGTACAACTTTAAGGAGATGCTGCTGTGTCACCTCAATATGCTGTGGTGAGAGCAGAGCCTGAGACTGCCTTGCCTTGTTTCAGCAAAAGCAAACATTATGTTGAAAATGATACAAAGGTGAATGCAGTGAGGGAGCTCAGGAAGTTCTTTTTCCTTTTGGTCCTACCAGGGTGGAAAAATCGTTGCATTGACTGTGAAGTTATAAAATGCACTAAATGTTGAAGACTTTAAGGGCTTATATGTATTTGCTTGGTTTGGTTTTTTTTCCTGGATTTTGTTTGTTTTGTTTGATTTGTCCTTTTGTATGAAGATATTTTAAATCTGTTTTCAGGAAGAGCTTGTATTACCAATGCACATCAGTTTGTTCTGTTGATAGCTTGAAATTCTTGGTGAGGTGCAGAGGCTGCAAGATTCTGTGGTTTGCTGCCCTTCTGGTATGCCAGGGTCTGTTATCTTCCTGCTTGAGTAGATCAGAAGGCTGCAGCTATATAGTTACAACAGTCCTGAAGTTACTAGTCAAATGAAACAAAAACGTTTCAATAATAGTTTAGCCTGACTGTTGTGATAATGTGGAATTTAAATTGTTATAGATTAAAAACTTGTCCCAACTGTGAAGCAGAAATCCTTGCATGTTTAAGTTCTCTGTGGTGTGAAAAAGTCCAGGGATGCAACATGTGTAAGGTTTCCAAAGCAGTTTATAGTTGGTTAATAACGTATCTCTCTTGTTTGCTGCTCTCTGTCCTGTTCAAGCATCTGTTCAAGCAGCTAAACCTTGCCATGAGTGCCAAGATCTCTCAACAGCTTCTGCTGTATTCGAACAGTGTGTGGTCTGTTCCCTGCTTAAGGCATTGGGCCCTTCCAGTTTCAGTGGTTGCTGCATTGTTGTTCAGGCAGCTGGCATGCAGCCTTACTGCTGTGAGAAAGGAAACTGTGGCCCGTTGATAAAGGCATATTAAACTGACTCCTTTTCAGCTGGCACACTGGATGATGCCCAGTGAAATAGATGCTGGCTGAAGCGTACCTCTGTTTGGCCTAACCTTATTTGTGTGTGCTTTAGTCCGTCTATGACGGCACATCAGCCAGGCAGTAGCAGAGTTCATAGTGGTGGATTTGCTTTCAGGTCATACAGGGAGATGCTGAGAGAGCTGGGGTTGTTTATGTGGCAGAGGGGAAGGTGTGAGGAGACCATACCAGTGTGTACAGATACTTGATGGGAGGAGTGAAGAAGAGGGAGCCAGGCTCTTGGCAGCAGTGCTCAGTGGTGAGGCAGTGGGTACACTGAGATGCAAGAAATTCCAGTGAAATGTAAGAAACATGTTTTACACTGTGATTGAACCAAGAAGCAGGTTGCTGTAGAGATTGTGGAGTCTCCATCCTTGGAGATACTCAAAACCCACTAGTCACCCAGCCTGACCCACCTCTGAGCAGTGGGCTGTACAACATGATCTCCAGAGGTGCCTGCCAACCTCAGCACTCCCATGGAAAAAAAATACATGGAAAAGATACAAATCAAGCCAAATTTTGCAATCTGTTAAAATATTTTTTCCAGTGATGGCGCTGTCAGTATAGGTCCTGTTTATTGCATCTCTGAATGAAATTACCAGGAGTCTGTCCTCCTACTAGTGGTCATTTGCTCCCTAAAGAATCGCTGTGGTCAAGTATGCCAGTAATGTAGCTGTTTGAAATATTCTTGCCTTGAATCCCTTTTGGTCATCCAGGTGGTCACTTTTAGTAAGTCTGTGCTGCTGCCTCTTTCCTGTTTTCTCCCAAGTTGCCTGTTTCTCCATTCATGTGTGCGTATGTTTATAGCACAGTCCTTTCCTAGCACAGCTTGCTGATACAAAGCATAGGTACACTTCACAAGACTGATTTCAGCAAACGTTTAAGAAATTAAAGTCAATTATACCTATAGGGGATTCACACTTTGTCTCCAAAATTATTTTAAAGTTATATATGATTTTGGGGCCACTTCTGTACTGAGAAGGCATAGTGCAGCAGGCATAGTTATCCTTTTCTTGCAAGACAGAGAAATGAAATACGCTGTTTCAAAGTCACAAAGCACCAAAAAGTGCTTTACTTTAATATTTCACGTTTTTACTTCATTTATTTTGTAAATTTGTAACAAACATCTGGCCAAATATTATTTTTGGTACATTTCAGTTTTATTTTGCTTATGAAAAATGCCAACCACTCCATATTAAAAAAGGTAAGTGTGGGGAGGGAACGTTTGAACTGGTAAGAATCAGGCTCATGTATTTGGCCAGGCTGTTGAATAAATCAAAAACCTGCAGCTCCCAAGTTACAATCCTTACCTCTTCCTTCTACCTTCTAGTAATTTTCATTTGTGTTCCACACACAAACTTGCTGCTCCTGCCTACTTCCATGCTGCCTGTGCTCCCCTGGGGACCTTGTTCTGCAGTGGTGTGTTCCTTTTCTGCTGAGGGAGAGGAGAAGGAAGAAGGAACAGGTGCTGAGAGAGGCTGGCTGCCCCAGCAGGGGTGCAGAGGACCAGGCTTGCCACAGTTGCTGCTCTCTGCCAGGTACAGCAGTTGCAGGCACCCTCTCAATGGCCTGTCCTCTGCAAGGACTGCATCAGAGAGATAAGAGCTGTGTGCCTCTGGGAGATGTCAGCTTGGCCATCCCTACCATATATCTGGTGGGAAATTGAAGCCAGATGGAGTTGTGTTCATCTGAAGTGACGTTTTGTATCAACTAGATGGTAGGCCGTGCATTGTAGATTAAAGCTAGGCATTTTTGAGGTATATCCAGTCTTACTATAAAAAACCCCTAATATTTAAAACCATTTGTTCTTTTTATTTAGATGCTGAAGACCCATTCTGCTCAAAGCTTGCACTTCTTGTTCTCTGGCTAATTTGGTTTAGGTTCTAGCAGGCTGCCTTCTTGAGTTTGCTCAGTGGGAGTTCTTCCTTATCAAATGTCTGTTTCACACAAGTATTTGGCATCTGTGTTTATACTACCATGTATTTGTTGTAAATAATCAATAATTGTTCTGTATATAAAGCTTCAAAGTGTGTATAAAATGATGTTCTCATATATAGTCTACCTCTGACAATCCAGGAGCTCTGAGACAGGTTGTATCTAGACCATTGCCTGTAATACGTGCAGATGGATGGACACATTTGCCATTAATTTATGTAATCTCGTTTTAAAAGCCATTTGTACTTTTGGCCTCTGCAACATCCTGTAACAGCAAGTCCTGCAGTTTGATTAGATGGAAAAGGAACTTCCTTTTGTTTAAAACCCACTGATCATGATTTCAGTGTCTCCTAGACTGTATTGTGAAAACTCACTTCCCAGTAGTTTTACTTGTCATATTCTTAGAAAAAGTCTGACATTTGCTTGCATGCATTTTTTTCAGCTGACACGCTTTCCCTCCTAAACTGAAGAATTGTAGTTTTTTTCGTGTTTATCCAATGGGTACTTCCATGATTCTAGTTATTCCTGCTGCACTTCTGTGCAGCTTATCTGGTTCTGCTGTCAAGGTAAGGCAAGCAGAAGCACAGTATTTAAAGTACAAATATATCCTGGTATTTGTATGCTGGCAGGGTGATGTATTCTGTGTTGCCTTTCCTTGTTTAGTGATTTATGACACATTAGTTGCTTCCTCTGCTCTGCTGAGATGAAGTTCTTGAGAGAACAGCCTGTATTTACTAAACTTTTTTTTCTTAAGTGATGTTTTCCAGGTTAGAAGACATCACTGTATAAGGAAGCTTTTTTATTCCCCCAAGGGGTATTTCTTTACACTTACTCTTTCCTGAATTTCACCTCCCATCTTGTTGTTGAGGCAGTTGGTATGGATTTATACCCTTCTGTGTGCCTTTCTTCATCCAGGGCTAGGAGGGACTGCAGCATATTTAGGTATTGCAGGTAAACACCATCACTCTGCTCCTGCACTCCCTTTTCCCACGTCACACAGAAATAGTGTAGGTTCTGCGAGAATCCTGCTGGTAACACCGCATTTTTCACTAAAAGGAGGTTAGTTTGCTGTAGTGAAATTGCAACTATAATTTACTATTTTATTGGTCTTTCCTTTGCCTGTTCTATTATTTCAAAATGCCTTGGAAGTAAGATCCATGGTTAAAGTGCTTTATATTTAAAAATGTCTAATGTTTGCATTAAAATTAATGGGTTGAGTAAATTTGTATTAAATCTCCACTATGGCTTGGACAAAATGACATGTAATGACTCTTGAAGGCCTCCTAACACCTGGCACAGACTCAAGAACAACACAAGAGTTCCTATACTGGAGTCCTGACTTTGTCATTTTCCTTAGTGAAAATAGAAAATGGGAGTTGTCTCACTCATGAGCCAAGGCTATGCCAAAATTATATTGTAAGAGGTAATAAGATAAACATACATTATTTTTACCTGTTTAGTCCTATAGTTTTATAAAGGACCTTGTAAACATGGAAAATAATATTCCACTGCAGGACCTGAAATGTAGATGGAGATACTATCAACTAGCTTTATTTCCATCTTAGTTGTCTCATATAGCAACTTGAATTTTGCAGATTTCTGGTTTTTACTGTGTCTTTCTACACTCACATCCTGCTACTTTGAAGGAACACACCCACTGAAAGACAAAGCTAGTAATAAATGATGCTTCCTCACCACTGAGACTTAGAGTTCTGCAATTCAACTTAGAATAGCTCCGTATTAAAACCCCAGAGAAAACTTGCCTTTGAAGAGCAAAAATTCCAGTGCACCTCCCCTCTGCCTTCCTTCTCCTCCCTGCCCCGCCTTTGGGAACAGCTTTCTGGAGGGAGTGATAGAATTCTTTAGGGGCTCTGTGGGGAACAGAATTTGCCAGTGATGGGAAGATGAAGTCCCTTTGAGATTTTTTTCCTTTGAAAAATCTGCTACACTTTTTTTTCATCATCTAGCCTTCATTTTTAAGGAATGGTTATCTTGGTTTGGAAACCCTTAATTAAGGGTTGTCTTTACAGACAAAGTAAATTCTTGTTTTCTGGAGTAATTCAGTTGTCTTCATGGTAGCTATATAACACTGCTTCTATTGATCCTGGGAATAAAATATACTGGTTTTTTTACTGATCTGTATGTGTGCCAAGTGGGGGGATAAGTTGATCAATAGGCTTGAGGGCAGAGCTGGCATTCAGAGAGGTAGGTCTTTTTGCAAGGCTTTTCGCAAGGCCACTCCACGCGAACATTTTACCTGGAGTACAGATGATGTGAGTGGCCTTCTGCACGCAGTGGGTGGATATGAGCACAGTGCTGTGCATGGAGCAGCGCCTTTTTTCTTGTCTTTGGTTGCAAATCTGTGTGCTGAGAGTAACCTCCAACATCCAAGATGTTTTGTGGTGTGGTTCATTCAGGGGCCAGAAGACACCCGAAACCGATGACAGCTGAGGCCTGCTGAGGTATCTCACTGAGTAGTGCTTGCAGCTGGATTTCTTGGGATTGGTAGCAGGGCAGTCACAATTCAAACCTGTGCTGCGAGACTTGCTTCCTTCCTTAGCGCAGCACATGGTTGGCAAGTGCATCCATTGTCCACAGGTCCTTACCCACTCCTCCCCTTCATCCCTGTTCTTCCCTACAGCCTTTCTCTGGCTTCAAAATCAGCTTTCCTCTTCTTGGTTGCCCATCTCTGGACAGAGAAGATACAAAAAGAGTTTTGGGGTCTGTAGAATCTTTACTATAAAGATACAGGGCCATCTACTACACACAGTAGAAATTAGTAAATCAGTTGGCTGCCCACAGATAATTTCTTAAAGTGCAGTCTCCTGTTTAGAAACTGCTATCCAGTATTAGTGTGCAATACTGGATACATGTTTTAGGAGCTCTGTTGTTTATTTTCAATAATTATGTAGAAATTTCATTTAAAAATATGGTCTCTGCCTGAAAGACTATTTCTGCCAGTCCTGAAATCTGAAGTGATTGCTTGCTGACTTGAAGGGGAAGTTGACTCTATAGAAATCTGGAATCTAGGATTTTTAGAACTGGCTGCTGTTCCATTTGTTCCTTAGTTCTCATGATACTCAGCACTACTTTCCCCCTTTCAATAATGCAAACTTCTGTCAGTGTTGCCATTCCTTCTGGTGTCTGCTTTCTTCATCTTCCTTTTGTTTCACTGTACATTGTCTGTCCATGAGTACTTTCCACTGCTGTTGCTTGAGTTGATGATGAGTTCATACCTTGGGTATGAGTTGTTTCAGAGTATTTGCAGACTGAGGCAAACACTTCGTCATCCATTATGCTCTTGGCTCTTCTTTTTCTTTAATTGGCACAACATTAAGCTGGGAACAGGCTTTACTTAAGCTCTGCAGATCTTGCATGTAGGTTGCATAAATATGTGCTGTGGAGCAGTCTTCTTGGTCTGGCGTGACACCTCTGATCTGGACTACTATTGTTAATCCCCACAATCTCTCCCCAGTAAATACTGTGGATTGCAAAGCCCTAGCTGTCCTTTGGTTTACTGGGGAAGTTTCTCCTGACTGGATTTTTAGGGACATGCAGATAAACCTTTCTGTAGAAACATGAAAAAAGGAGGTGTGCTTATCCTGTCTTGAAATCCATTATTTCTGGATGGGGTGTGGAATACTGTGCTTCTCTTTCTTACTAAATACAGGTTTTTTAAGCATGTTTAAGAGTATGTAAGTGCTGGCTGCATGCTAACACAGCTGGTGTTGAGAGTTTTGACTTTCTGTGTGAGCATTTGAGGGGAAAGGTCCTGTTTCTGTGCTCTTCTGAATGCCTTGGAGGAGGGGAAAAAGGTCTCAGTGACAAGTTGTTTAAGAGAAGTTTTCTTGTTCCTGTCAGGTTTTTGTACACCATGGCTTTTCTGCTTACATCACCACTTTGTGTGGAGTTTGGATTCCATCATCTTCTGATTTTTAGAGTGGGAAATTTGGAGTTAGAGGTTAGCATGTGACTTCTAACCACAATACTTGTTGAGTTAAAGACATTTGTAACCGTTTTCATTGACAAAGCCCTGTCACTTAGCATTAACAGGTTTTTTAGTTGTTCACAGGAAATCTGTAAAGAAGCCTACTTGCCTTTTAGGAAGGGTCAATAATTTGAGATATATATATATATATATATATGAAATACTGTTTTTGTTATGAAATAGTGGCAAAGATGAAAAGAGGTAACTTTTTGGATTGGATTGGTTTTCTTCATAGCAGTTTCCTAATGCCAAGTATAAAGACTTGGAACAAACCAAGTGGGTCCAATTTATAGTTGATAATGCAGCATGTTCTATTTTTCCCTAGGCATGAGAGTGATGTTTTTTTCCATCATGCTGGTCTCCTGGGCCAGTGGTTGTGATAGATGGGGAGACTGGGAAAAAGCCTATTGAAGCAGTACCAAGGAGCTTTGCAGGAGGCCCTAAACTGGACATGATCCTGTTGCTGCCATGAACATAAACTCGCTGTATGGTTGGCTTAATTGGCATTTCAGAAGACAGTGGGGCTTTTGTATCAGCCAGACAAGCACAGGCAGTTTCTTCAGGTGTTTTTTCCTCCCTGGAGTCAGTGTTGGGTACATTCAGATCTTTCTCATGCTCACAAGGCCACATGCTCCTAGAGCAAATTCATTGCATTCCTGAGCCACCCTCCTCCAGGAGTCCCTCTGAGGCAGTGCAGCCTTCCCTGTTGCAGCAGAATGCCTCCTTAACCTGAAATGACATGGCTGGCTCTGCTGGGAAACACAGAGAAGGGGTGGGCTTGGGAATCACTTTTCTGACTTGGCATGCCAATGTCAGCAGCTCTGCTCCTGGTGCAGCCTGAAGTGCTGCACAGCCTCAGCTGTTACTCCAGGCTTTGCCCAAGGACTGGTGGGAACTGAGACAGCTGGAATACCAGTAGATTTGTTTAATGCCTGCATGCATCTGAACTGGATACACTGGGTGATCTGGTTAAAACAACAAAACCCCTAAGTGTTGTTTATGCCAGCTGGGAAAGAGGCCCTATTACAGGACTGTGGTGGGATTGTAAAGAAAAGTTTGGATGGAGACAGTTTGTGTGAAATCCCATAAAAAGTAGCATGGGCAGAGTCAGCGTTTCTTACATTTAAATTGTAGGTGGCTTGAAAGCATATTACAGGCTGTTCATTGCTATTTGGCTTTAAACGTTAGTCAGACTTCTGTGCAGTGCTAATATAAATTAAATCAGTGTCTATAAATAAATGTCTAATAGCATTTCAATGCATAGTTATTTCTTTTTCTGTAACATATAAATAATTTCAAAGAATTGTCTGGACTTTAATAGTAGGAGTTAATGCTGTAGTATATGGTGTGAAGTTTGGAATTCTGTGGGCATGCTGAATCATGTATATCGCCTTGAAAATAGCCTTAAAAACCGTTTTAAAATCATTCTCCTCGACATACTGTTTATGCCAGTAAATCTTTCTGTGGTTAAAATCGAGAGGTGGTACCTGAAGCCTAGACTTGGACACTTTACTGCATCTACTTGAACATTTACTAAACTTAAGGAACTTGCAGTACAAAAGTGACTTCCAAGTATCTGGCTAGCCATAGTACTAAACACACTAATCCTGTTCCCATGCAGTTGTGCAACATTCAAATTTGTATAAAAATACCTTTCCTGCAAGCTAAATTTCAGTTATGTGGCTCTCTTGTTCCCTAAAACAGAAACAAAATTGCAGTTTTATGTAAGGCATGAATCTCCCTCCCAGTAGTCAGCAAAATGATTGTGTACTGCTTGTCTTCTATAGAAAAGAAATTCCAGGCTTCTCAGCATGTATAGTTTTGAGGAGAGAATAATAGAGATATTCTTTAAATGGCAAATTTCTCAACCATTTACTTCCACAGATAACACAGTAAGATGTGGTTTATAAAGAAAAACAAAAAACAACCTCCTCTTTCCCACCCTTAATGCCTAGTGTTTTTTCCTTCCCAGTCTTTCCTGGTGCTAAGAACTCCCCAGCCTTGATGTCTGGGCCAATGTGCATGCTTTATTTTTAAGGTAGTGTATCACAGCATCATTAAGGTTGAAAAAGACCCCTTAAAGTTGAGTCCAGTTGTTGTTGGAAGTTTATCCAGTATATCTCACACAACTGAAAAAATTCACTGATAATATGTAATAATCTAAAAAGAGGTAACCATGCTTGTTTATGTGTTGTACATCAGTGTGCCTGCTGATGTCATGTGGTTGGCTCTAGAAATCTGGTGTGCACAAAGTGCTGTCAGAATATATTTTATCCAATGTAGCTGAATGATACTTGACTTCATACTATTTTCATGCACTGTTGTAATTTGCTTTAGTGTTGTGTTATTTTTAGTTCTTAAAGATAGTTGCTGCTCTGTGCCCTTTTTGAATTGGCAGTGATGAAACTAGGAAGTTGAGTAGTCTCGTGTGACAGCAGAAAGCTCTGCCCCATCTTGGGGAAACAGGTTTCAAAGTACTTATTTTCTAAATGGTTTTATTAATTTCAAAGCAATTATGGTGTTAAATTAAAAGCAGACTCTTAAAAATTTGTGTTGACTGACTTACTTCTCTGTCAAATTTTTGTGCAGCGCCAAAACAGTGAGTCATGAGTCTGCTTCTCTTTAAGGGAATGGGGAGTTAGCCATGGAGGCCTGCCAATTCTACAAACATGTTTAACATTATTCAACAGTTGTTTGAATCTGAAATGTATTGGTCAACTTATTTAATCATACTGTAGACAGATTTAGACTGACACAAATCGAAGTATGCTTTAGACACTTCGGAGCTGCAAAGTCAAGTGTTGTGTTTGCTCCTTGGCTTTTAAGAAAGAACTTTCTGCCTCTGATGACAGTGCCTTTCATCTGCTTTCTTTGGGAAGACTCAATTAAGTATATCTGGGGGATTTTTTTATTCGTGCGTTCTGTGTTGTTGACTTTTTTTTTTAAGTTTGCAGTAGACTTTGATACTAAAACTGTCAGAATGTGTTGTGCTGAACCTTAGGGGAGGGAGCTATTACTGCTTGGAAGCACTGACATATCATGGATGTGCTTGTAGAAATGCTTTTTTAAAAATTTTTTTTTCCTTTTTTTTGGGAATGCAGGTGGTTTTAGACTTGAAGACATTGACTGTATTCAGAGATATGTTGGACAAACGTCACTCTTTATTACCCTATTTAAGCCAGTGCACAGCTCTTTGTGTGCATTTTTAGATTTGAACTCCATTTTATTTTCCTGATAAGCAGTTAGATTAAGTTAATGGAAACTAGGCCTTCATAAGATTGAAGGACTGCAGGTGTATTTGCAGTGCCTTCACTGACTCTATTTTATAACAGCAGCTTTTGGTTAAACTGGTACAATTTGGAGAATAGGCATGTCCCACCTAACCTGGCTAGCGGCCTGGAAAATGCCAGTGTGTTGTGTTCCAGAAGATAAAATCTTTCTTTTTCCTTGCCGTTTGTAAGCTGACTCAGCCCTCTTCTTGCCTGTGGAGATTTGAGACTTGCAGCTTTACAAGCTGAGGTACAGGAGAGCAGAAAAGCTCATTAATGTTTAAGCACTTTTATCTTAGTTTAGTAGCGGTGAGACCTGTAGAACTTCAGCTGGGAAGTGTGTTTTAGATCTTCCTGTTGTGTCTGTCTTTAGCACTGATTTCAGTGGCTCATGGGTTCACCTTTGGAGATGTGTTCCTCCAGTTGCCCTGCTCTCCTCAGGGCTCAGTCAGAGCCTCCATGCAGGGAACATGGCTTCTGCTGTCCCCATGCTGAGAATCAATACCATCTCCCCCTGGTTAATGCTTCTTGCTTGATAGTTTTGTAAGAGCTTCTCTATCCTAATTTTTTATTTGTGAGATGTATTCAAGGTGTAAACATGTCCCACGTGCACAGTCATTTCCTGAATATCAGACTTAAGCAACTGCAGTTCTGTGTTTTTTTCCTGTGCCATGTGTAAGAACTGATGAATCATCTAGACTTGTATGCACATTTCTTCAACAATTCAAGAGCTGATGAGCTTTTCTTGGAGCCTGTGGGCATTCATGGATTAAAAGATGATACTCGGAAGTGAACTTCATGTGGTCCCGCTGTTGAGCACAATTAGAATTGAATGGTAAAGGGCGAGTACCAAACTTGATGTTGCTACAGTGAAAAATACCTGAGCTGGTTTTTGCTGAGTGGCACCGTAGTTACATTCAAGCTGTTTGGATCCAAATTTCACGTGGCTCTTCTGGCCCTAGAGAGCTCAGCTGGATGTGGTCACTGAACCAGCATGAAAATTGCTGCCTTCTGGTTTGTGTCAGTTTATTAGGGTGTTTAAGGTGAATGTTATGAGCAGGTAAGCATCATGTAAAAATGAAGACAAGGGTAAAGCCATGACTTGAAGAGGAATTAACTGCTGGGTTGGCAAAGCTTTTCCTGAAATTTGGTCTGAGAAATCAGCATCTGATTGGCAAATTAGAAATAATTAATTTATAAAGATATTAATATGTTGTGCCAAACTTTTGATGGTATGGTGTGTTATGTTACTTGATTTTGTATGCTTATGGAATGTGGTTCTATTCAAAGCAAGTAGAAATCTTGTACTTGCCATTGCATTAAAAAGCCTGGGAAGGAGGGAGGTAGGTCAGGTTACTGAACTCCCTAGAAGGTCATGGAAGATGTAATCCATGTACATAGCTGTGTGCTGATTCTATTAATAGTGTAAGCAGCTATGTCAACTCTCAGTTTTTCCTCTCTCCCTTCCTGTCTTAAGTTCATTTTTCATCTCTGTTCTTAGTTCAGTTCGCCTTCGCTTTGCCAGGCTTTCCAGCTTTGCTGTTAAACTTCGCAAGATACAAGAGAGGGTGACCTGTGTTTGTCATCCTTGTCTTCAGTTGTTTTTTTTCCTTTTCCTGAAAGAGCAGCTTACTCTGTTCTTGGAAGAAGATGCCACAAATAGCTGGTGTATGCTGTAATCAGAGTTTATTAGTTTGGGTGGTGGGGGATTGTTGGTTTGTGTTTTGGTATTTGGGTTTTTCTTTCCTTCGCTCTGCAGCTGGGTGTTTACCATATCTGCAGAGAAAAATGCAAAAGAAAATAATGGTTCCTAACTCATTTGCTAATGGACAAATTGAATGGCTGTAGTGGTAATTTATTATGAGGAGAAAGGGCTTAAAGATCACTGATTCAAAGCTGCTGCAACATGTCAGTTTTTTCTTTCATTTCATTTCTAACTTAGAGATTCCTCTCTTCTCTTGAGGATGTATAATGCCTTGATTAATTTTTAAGCTGCTAAGTAGCAGTTTACTTTCCCCTTGCATGTTCTCCAGTTGATGATCACTGCAAAGCATGAATTTTTAA
This sequence comes from Drymodes brunneopygia, assembly GCA_013400955.1. Classification (NCBI taxonomy): domain Eukaryota; kingdom Metazoa; phylum Chordata; class Aves; order Passeriformes; family Petroicidae; genus Drymodes; species Drymodes brunneopygia. The sequence continues at coordinate 783,239 of VZTZ01045613.1, read as the reverse complement.
TGAGAAATCTTTGCAGGGCCTGATATTTCTCTCTAGCTTTTCTAGTTTCACTACGTTGATGTGTGTGAAAACTTGATTCTCTAGCCTTGCTTACTGGACCATGGAGGATATCAGCAAGAAATTTTACTCAGATGGAAGTTAGTATAGAAATACTTAGATCTGTGTCTCAGATTTATTTTACCCTTTTTTAGATTGCTCTGTTTTGGGTAAGGCTGACAGGAGTTTCTCCCTGTTGACATTTTCTTTCTGTTGCAAGTTTCTGTCTGTTCTTGTGAAGAATTTGCAGGAGAGTTGTGAATCCAAAGCAAGTTGCACCGTGCTAGCATGTTTAAGTCAGTAATCTTGATCCTGCTCAGAGAAGATACTAAACCAGTCTTTTGTTCCTTTGATTTGACTATTACTTTGTTCAACTTGTGAAAAATCACAGCTTGATGTGCACTTAAAGTGAAATGTACTTCCTCAGAACTCTTGTTTGTCAGGGATGAATACATTTTTGAAAAATAAATCCATCACAGACCAAATAGGAGCTGGGTCATTTTAAATTTTTATTTTCTTTTTCTTTGGTTCTTTATTGCAGTGTTGTGTGAGGTTTTTTCTTCCTTTGAATAACCTGTCAAATGTCCTATGCCAAGGATTCCCAGCAAAGTCTTTGTGAACACATCTGATGAATTTTGGTAGGAAGTCATCGATCTTGCATTTAGACATCTTGTTTTGCTCACAGAGATTTGCAGTTCCTTCAGCAAATAGCAAAAGTGACGTCTCCTTGACTGATGCAGCTTTAATCTGAGCTAAACAATAAAGTTTAAATACTAATATATTTAATATATTTATTTAATAAATTAATAGAACACACATCTTCTCCATTATATGTTTGTGGGTTGGGGGATTTTTGCCCCCTTATGGAATTTTGTGTTCTCATGTTACTGGCATTCTTCTCTCTTTCCTAAGAGTTTGCTTTAATGCTTCCTTTTTTTAAGGAACAATACCTAAGCTTGCAGGCATCCAGCAGTGCAAGGAATGGAGAGGATAGAAGAAAAAGCTTCAGTTTGTTTACCTGCAAGTCTTCCTTCTTTATTGATGGGAGAGGCTGTCATACTTCTGTGTGAAAGGAGGCTGAGACTAGTCCCAAATGAAATCTTGTTTTCAGCTGCACTGTTGTGCTGTGCCTCCCAAGGTTGGGTCTTAGCTGATGTCTCTGTACATGGTGAAAAAAACTGTATGGACTAAGGTTTATTCCCTCTGATGTTACCTTAGTGCATTTTATTGTTAATTAGAGTAATGGCTGGCACAATAAGGATGCCTATTCTTATCAAAAAATCTGTGGTTTCAATTAGTTCTTCTGTTAACAACTTAATGTTTCTTATTCGAACTGATGGCCTTATTTTCCAGAGTTAAAACATTTGCGGATAGAACATCAGCAGCAGCTTTAGCGTGTGAGTACTTCAGATTTGATAGACACAAGCTGGGCAGATACCAGAGTGGAGAGGGAACTTTCATGCTTTCTTCATTACTCATGAATTCCAGGGGGTATCTTAGGACAGCACTCGTGCTAGACACGAGTGCTTAGTCTAAAACAGAATGCTCTAGGGTTAAAGAAGGTTATATTAAAAGTGTTGGCTCAGGAATCCTTTGAGTGAGCAAATCCAGTATGTGACTTAAATAAATAATTTTTTTGCAGAAAGTAAGTTTGCTGAATGCTTAAAAATTGTAATGCCCAAGAAGCACAAAAGAGGAGGCTCCTTTTCTGTCAAGAAAATGCAAGTAATACCTTGAGTTGAATTAACTGATAACTTTTATTGGACAGTTGATGAGACAGGTAGCTCTTTGTTTTGGAAAGCTAGCAACTTTATTGTTCATAGCCCAAAATGTTAAGGAATCTTGGACTTTCAGTCTCAAATGCCTGGCTGTACTGACTGCCATTAACAGTGTTTGGTGAAAAAAAGGCACAGGCACAGATTTTTCTCTGTTCTTGATATACATGTCTTTGCTTGCTTATTTATACTGTAAAATGTTGAAACAACAACAAAGGCATGTAGGTTCATTATTTATGTGGATCACTTCTTTGTACTTTCCATGTGGGTAATCTTGCACTACATGATAGTTTAGAGCTCACTTCATACTGTTGCACAAAGCAATATATTTCCCATGTCTGATAAATTGTTACATTTTGTACCTTTCCTTATCACAGGTTAATTTGGGACATGGCAAAAGCAATGTATATTATGCTACAGCAGCTGAGTTGCAAATTCATTTGCTTTCCAATTTGCTGCTAAAGGCTGAGTCATTCTCACTGTTATAACAAATACATATTAGATAAGTTATCACAGCAAAACTGTTTCTCGTCACTTGGAGTTGATGGTAGGAGACGTTTCAGACTCTAAAGTCAAAAACAAGAGGTCTTTTTAAACATTGAAAGTATTTTAGACTCAAATGATTCTATGAAACTAATATGGCTGCTCTTTATGTGAAGTTATTAACAAGTGGTGTTTCCCCAGACTTTCCAAAAAGTGCTACTTTTTTCCTCTTTTTCTTCAGCACTGTGTTGTGTAATACTGTTTGGTTGCCTTGGAGTCTTAACTCCTCACAATTAAAGTGAGAATTGACATTGCTCTAGCTGCTTCATCTCAAAGTTCTCCTCATTCTCTGAGAGTCTTAGTAGCTGTTTTCACACAGATAGTGAGCAACAGTTTGAGTTTAATTTGCATGATATGTCTCAGAAAAGTCCCTTAAATTAAAATTTTCCTGTTGTTAGGAATCCTGTTACAGGATTGGACCTGGTTCTGCTTTCAGCACTCTTCATGCTCCATGAGAGCTTGATGGGATTTATGTGCTACTTCTTTTATAGGACTTCTTTGTCAAGAATGTTGGCTTTCAGGGGAAACCAAATATCTTCCTCTCCCAGCTCAGCTTTACTTTTGTTTTCTTCCTTTTTTTGCTCCCTAAGAAAGGAAATTACAGAACCCTATTACATTATTTGGTATCTTTAGCTCACTGTTTTGATTTCTGCGGGTTTATCTTCCTGCAGCAAAACTGGTAAGTCACAACTTTGCTAAGTATTAGATCACATTCTTGATATGTGTAACATTTTAATAGCATGAGGCCCATAATGATAAAGGCATTATGATTACAGTAAAGAAGTTGAGAAGCTGAAGAGCCTAATCAAAATTAGAAGTATATTTGAATTTTGTATTTTTAAGTACCTTTCATGCAGTATAGGCACTTCTAAATGATGTGAATGAAGTTTGGCTTAATTTTTAGGATTCTTTATAGTCATGGGCTTACAACTTGACAAATACTATGTTCTGATTTCTGCTTAGACAGAGCTACTAAAAACTTCTGTTTCTGTTAGCAGAGTATATATGGAAATAAAGATCTTTAAATGGTTGCTGCTATAGCAAAATCCATTCTGCTTACATGTGATACGCAAATATTTTACTGATTGAACTGCAAGTGCTTTAAACTCTTTCTCAGTTTGCACAAAACACAGTTTACCCAGCTATCTGCACTGAATGTATTCCTCAATACTTGCAAGTAATACAAACTCTGGAAAACTTTATTTATAGCATATGGGGGGGGGAGGGGAGGAAATTAAAATTAACAGTATAAAGCCAAAAAATTGCTTTATTGGGAAAATATTTTTTGTGTTTTACATGAGAGGTGAAAGAGTTTGCAATGCAGAGGCCTTCCTTAGAATTCTGACTTAAGCAGCCTAAATCTAGATAGGAATGTTTGTTTATAAACATTTTTACTTTTTTTCATACAGCAGGCAGTCATTGAGATTAGCAGTATGTTGCTTTGCTGGTAGAAATTCACCTTTTTGTTTGGCTTTTTGTTGGTTGGTTTTTTTAATTCATGTTACGATTTTTACTGCAGACATCTGAGTACTGTGGTGGCAGTGGGTGACTGGACCTGGAAAACTTTGTTCTTGTCTCTTTCGAAAACCTGAAATAATTGTTATTTCCAGCAAAGGCATAAAGATACAGATATGTGCTGTGCAGGGAACCAGCCATGTGCTCTGATAGCTAATCAAGCTAATCAGGCCATCTGGGAGCAAGGGCCGGTTTGTTTCACACGCACATCCGCATGTCTGAAGACTCAGAAATCGCTTTCCTGGGCTCTTTCAAGTCAGCTGAGCAAAGTGCAGCATGGGAAGTTTAATACACTGCTGTACTGGTAGTCGTTTGATGTCAGAAGGTTATTGCAGATTACTGCTTGGTGTCTGTTTTCCATTTCTCACTTCTTTACTAAAAAGGATGTTTTTGTTGTAGGTTTGTTTCAACAAAGGTTCAAAGACCTCCTATGTACAGGACAAAACACAAGCCCAAGAATGCTCTTGGAGTGATCGAGTAACATGGGCTACTGGTTTTGTCTAGAAGTCTCCTAAAAATAGTTTGACAACATTTNAGCTGTCTGAACTTGAGTCTGGAAGATTTCTTATCACAAGGAGAAGCTATTAAATTACACACAAGACATTCTTCCTCTCTTCTGTGTCATTCAGGGGAGGGAAGTCCGAGTGATTAGTCACAACATGAGAGTAATCCCACCTACCATGCCTTAATTAAGTGTTCCTCTCAGTATCTTTCATGCCTTTGTTGTCCACATCTGTTTGTCTTCTAAACCAGTTTTTAATTAGAATGAAAACGCAGCTAAAAACATTTTTTGTACATTATTTCTGGTTTAATTTCTCCGTTGCTTATGTATTAATTACTTAAGAATTAATATAGGTAAAATGTAGACTCTTGCCACACACAGAGATAAAAGTAATTCTTGTGTTTGATTCTTTGTCTCCAGGCTATGGTGGCTTGCTATCCAGGCAATGGAACAGGATATGTGCGCCACGTTGATAATCCAAATGGAGATGGAAGATGTGTTACATGTATATATTATCTTAATAAGGACTGGGATGCCAAGGTATGCAATAATTTCTTTATGAAATGTTTTTTACGTACATACATACATACATATATACATATATACTTGTTACTGCACCTTTGCAAGAGGTTTTTGTTTATGTCCTTATTTCTGTGCCTTAGTTGTGTTTTAACATTATGTTAACTGTGGGTATCCTTTGCCTCCCTAATTCTGTTGTTAGTGAGAGCAGATAGACAGGAAGCATTTATTTTCAAGGTTTTGCATGATGTCAACAGGACCTTCTTGACAGTAAAATTGAGGGAAAGTGGTAAATACCTCCCTATAGACAAAGAGAACTTTAAGGCAATTTCATATATTTAATCAATATATATGAAATATGAATATGAATGAATAAATAATGATTCTTAATTTAATTTTTCCTTATATTCCTGTTGAATCTTGAGCTTACTGTTTGTGCAACTAGATTGTTTATTTGAGTATGCTTGTAAAAAGAAAGATGCTGTAGCTTGGAAGCATTTTCAAATAAGTGTTTTAGTCATTGCTGTATCAGGATAGTTCAAATCAGCTCAAGTCCTGTATGACTGTAGAGACAGGGTGTCAAACAGATTTTTACCACAGTTCAGGTGGTCTAGGGATGTACTCCTAGTGGCTATGATAAAGTGAATTTTTAATAAGGATTTTCCCAGTGATTCAATGAGACCAGGTGGATTCGAAGAACAGATGTAGCTAAGTGGCTGTGTTGAGACCATGAAAGAGTAATGCAAAGACGGCTTTGCTAATTCTTTGATTTCTCTGCCATTAATAGTGGAGAAGTTTATTCTCATAGTGTATGGGGGAAAAAAAAAGGTAAATCTATTGATGCTTCATCATGCTTAGGGAGTAGCATGTGGAAGAGCACATAGGAGCAGTCAGAACCTGTGCATTGCATGCAGATATGGATAACACAGATTGTAGATGAGAGATACTTTCCTTTTTTTCCCTTCCTAACATACTTGCATAGAACTGGTAGATCAGAAAGCTGAGTCAGATGGACGCACTTCAAGCTTTCTGTTTCTGACGTGCTTTTTGACACATCTAATTGAACCTACAATTAGAAAATAAATTTTTTTGCCATGATAGCATCTTTGCATATAAATGTACTGATTGTACTAAACATCTTAAAATGCAGCTTTGGGGCATTTTTAGTTGATTTATGGTTTCTCCCTTGGGAAAAAAAAAAAAAAAGAATACATACCAGAATGTAGAAGTCAAGCAAATTGCATTTTCACAATAATTGTGAAAAATTTACTAGCTGAATATTTAATTTATGAACAAAGACATGAATTTCTTGCAAAGCCTATTTTAAATTACAAATTAATATACTACCAAGTATAATGTTTATTGAAAAAAGAAGCTCAGACTGCCTTTAGGAGAAGAAATGGATCTAAATTGTCACTTGTTTGCTGATTTAAATCACAGATGCCTCTGTCATTTATATAAATTTCCATTGTTAGTACTTACACTGTTATGTCTGTTATGACATGAAGGTCTATGGTGGCCATCTATAGTTAGATTTAACAACATCAACACCATCAGTAGGAAGAAGTTAATGTGACTTAAATATAATTAACCCCATCTACTTGTAATTATTTCTAGATATGCACAGGTAGGTTCAACTGTTTCCAAAACCTGGAAGAGATCTAAATTGACCACGAGTAGTACGGATTCAAGCTTTAGTTTGAAGCTTCCTACTGTTTCCTTATTTTAATTACACAAAAACTTGTGCCATGGTTAAATGAATAATTTCTTTGATGGAAGGGTGAAACTCAGATGTGAAATAAAATGCTTCTCCCATCTATATTGGGGTGTTTTTAGCCACCTGTGTAATGGAAGTCAGTATTGTCCATTTTTTTTGCTAATAGGTAATGCATAAAAAAACCTGCCCATCTAAGCTCTCAGCTTTTACTTAAATGTGAATACACATTTAATATTTGCAAGCCTTCTGAAATCACTCAGTGAAAAATGTGTTAAACATTTTGTTAAATGAAATGTATTGACAGAAAAGCCATAGATTCATAATTTCTGTAGCAGCTGATAAAGGCTTTTGTTTCAGTTTGAAGTGTCTGAAATATTTTCAAATGTGATATTCAGTACTTTTAAATACAATGAGACATTGTTCTCAAGCATTGCTTGAAAATATTTCATTTGTAGGTAAGTGGAGGCATCCTTCGGATATTTCCAGAAGGTAAAGCCCAATTCGCTGATATTGAACCCAAATTTGATAGACTGCTATTCTTCTGGTCTGATCGCCGCAACCCTCATGAAGTACAGCCAGCATTTGCTACAAGGTAGGAGTGATGGACTCTCTACTGCATGCTGCCACTTTTAGCAAGAAATGAGAAATTAATGACACTATGAATTATGATCTGACAAAAAGGAGAGGTATTTCTGCTAATGCATGATTAGGCTTCCACTGAGTTGCTGAGTTTGTAGTGATGCCTGATCTCTTCTTTTGGAGAAAACCTCCTGAGTGGGTAGGTGGAAAGTTTCCGAGCGTGTATTTGAGGGAACTGCGTGGGAGCACACAGAGCCATAACCAGACCCCACCTTAGCCAAAGAGTGCCGTCTTCATTATTTCTCTGTAGTGACTTTGCGCTCTTCTCCTTTCCCTTTTTGCTTAGCACCCTACTGTGGGACTGGAAGATTGACTGGATACCTCAGTTTCATGTTCCCTCTTGTTGGGAAGGAGCTGTCAGGAACAGTAATTTTCAAACTAAGCTACCACATTCTAATTTGAGAATTAAGTGAGGGTTATGAAACAGAAACAACCATTGATACACAAATATTTTTATGGAGTATTAGAGGAGTTGCTCCCAGTCTGAAGCATGGGGCAGCTTGATCTCTCTTTTGCCCCTCAGTGCAGAGCAGTGGTTGATGCTAAAGGTACCCACATTCACTGCTCCCACATGATAAGTGACATTTCCAGATAGTGGTAATAGGTAAATCATTTGAGTCATTGATCCAGACTTCCTGTTGCCCATGTTTTAACATGTTTGGATAGCCAGAGCACTGAACATAGACTGGAGCTGTGAGATAACACAACTGCCTTTGCAAGAAGTAACTTGAAACTGCCTTCAGCACATCGTCTTGCAGGTTTTCCAGAAGCTGTACCGCTTTCCCCTCCCCCTTTCTGCTCTGAGAAGAGGAAGAGGGTGAAATGCCATTTACTAAAGCTCCTTAAAGTCTTTTCTCAATAGCTGGCATTTTGTATTTAAATCCTCTATGGGCAGTGGTAAACCAGAGGGGCCATGTAAGAAGGGATAGATAATTGTCCCTTGTGCCAAATGCCAAAAATAAGATGGTCCTGCAGTGTGACTCAGTGATGAACTTGACCTAGTAAAAGGATGAGGTCACAGAGCAAAGTGATATGGGCAGAGACTTTATTCTGGACAAGAACCATAATAGCAACTCATTAGGAAAAAGAGTGTAAACTTAGAGCATCAGTGTCACCCTCTCAATGACTTTTCAGATAATAGTACTAGTAGGAAAAAATCCCAAACCCACTGTTTGCTTTATGAAAACTTTTTTCTGTCAGACTGCAGAAGTATCATCTAATTTGGGTTGTGTTTCATGTCAAGTACTTCACTGGTATTTTCCTTCACAGTTCAGGAGCTCTTTTTTCTTTTGTTTCCTTAGGTACGCAATAACAGTGTGGTATTTTGATGCAGATGAAAGAGCACGAGCTAAAGTAAAATATCTAACAGGTAAGCTCTTCTTAATATCATTGTTATTATTTTGTGGAAGAGTAGCTAAGTCTGGCCTTGTCTCCTTGGCCCACCCTCTGCACAAAAAAGAGAGAGAAAGCAGCAAAACTTGAGTCAGATTTTGCATGAAAGCTGATCCAGGGATTGAACTCCTGGGCAGTGATTCGTGAAATCCAGGTCAATGCCTGTCCTGCTTGCACTTCCTCTGAGACCTGAGGCTGCTCAGTATTTTTACATGTGAGATACAGCTTCTTGCTACTCTCCCTAATCTGTGTGGAAGAGAAATGCATCAGAGACTGTAAGGCAGAACTGAGAGCTCTGGGAAGAGTTTCGATCAAATATAGGGATTCAACAAGTGAATACAACTTTACTTGACTAGAACTTTTAAATTGGAAAAACAAAAACCTAAAATTAAAATCTGTAATCAAAGAATGGACTTCCTTCATTTCCAATTTCAGCTGTCTAGCATTTGTTTTCCTTCTCTGGCTTCTTCCCCAAGAGGAAGTTGATCTAATTTTCCTGTTCAAATTAGCATTGCAAGGAGAAATGGCCTAGAACTTCTGTCATGCTTGTAATTGCCATCACAAATTCGTGTTTGTTACAGTAGTTTAAAAATAGACTAAAATCAGGTGCGCTGCAAGTGCACACACACACAAACACAACTTTGTCAAGAGCTCTGAAACCAATGACGTTGAAGACGTGTGCCATTCATTTCCCACTGAGAATTCCATTATTTGCTGTTAGGTGTGGAGCTCCTAAGCAGCCCCAGAGCTGGTACAGTTCAGTTTGGTCCCTCTTAGTGCCCTTGGTGACTGTGCATTTTGGGAGTGGCAGGAGCAGTGCAGCTCCTGCCTGGCTGTCCAAGGGAGCCCCTCAGCTCCGGCCGGGCAGACTCTCCCACTGCTTGGTGGCACATGCCTGGCAAGGCACAGTGACTTCCCTGGCAGTCAGAAATGCTGGATAATGCCTGCCTGGTCTCCACAGGAAGCCTGTGTGTCTCTAAGCTGTCCTTCATGTCATAAGTGTGCAACTCTGCAGCTCCTGGAGACAGCCTTGCTGGACCAGAGCTGTTTTGTTGCCTCTGCACAGCTTCAGCTGCTACCCTTTCAGAAAGAGTGCAGAGAAATGGTTGGGGGGGCTCAAACCTGAAGGGAAGGTGCTCCCCCCTCTGCCTACCTCCCTCTCCAGGGTCCCCCTAAACTGCAGGCACTTAAGGAAGGCAGGCTGGGTTGATTACTTTTCACAGAATCAGGTTGGAACTCCTCTGAGATCATCAAACCCAACCTATGACCAAACACCACCCTGTCAACTAGACAACGGCACTGAGATGGTGCTGCCAGAGGTGGTGGCTCCTCCACCTCCCTTTGCAGCTCATTCCAATGTTTAATCACCATTTCTGTGAAGAAATTCCTTCTCCTTCAGTATCAGTTTGCTCTTTAATGGGTTTATATCACCATACTGTTGTGGTTTGAGTTCTCATTTGCAATTAAAATTGCATTCTTTGCTCTGTATCTGCAGCAAGAATTGTGCAAGATGCACAATATATGAAACTATAGAAGAAAGTGTCATAAAATAGGAAACTTCATTTTTTGGATAAGTGTCAGTCTAACTAAAGCCATGCAGAATATGTTTTCTTGCTTATGGGATATTGTGTTTTGATAGTAGAACTTTATTCTGGAAAGTGATGTATTCTGTTAAACTGTACTTTGATAAATGCCGAAAAATACCATTTTCCTTTTCATATTTCTGCAGGTGAAAAAGGTGTGAGGGTTGAACTTAATAAACCTTCTGACTCAGTTGGGAAAGACGTTTTATAAGCCTTTGATTTAGCAACTTCCCTTGCTATTCTCCCTGATAAATCTTGATGCTATCTATTAACTTTTGAATGTGAATAACAAGATAAAGGAAAATCAACAACAAACCAACAACTTAATACGGAAGCAAACAGTGTTTCAATGTTGCATCAAAAAGAAGGTTCTTTGACTGCTGAAGCATTGTACTATGTGATTGTGACTCCAGGCCTGTGACTGCTTATGTGAAGAAGATAAGCAATCAGTAAGAAACACCATATGCATCTGGACATAAATAAGTGCCCTACATAGAATTTGTCCATCCTTATATTTTGCCAGACCTGTCATCCAGCTGAATCCATTTCATCTCTCCCTTTTTTTATATGGTAAAAGTTTGAATTTTGGGTAATTTTTGTATGACCAGGTACAGTTTATCAAAATTGAGTCTTAAAAAAAAAAAAGAAAAACTGAAAAAAAGGAAAAAAATTACAGTATTCTCCAGTATAACATGGATCTATTTTTGTAAAACTGTTCATACTGTTCTCCTCTGCCATGAAAGACCTAATTTAATGTAAGGGTTGCCAGTAACTGATAATCACTTTAATTTTCTTTACACCTTAAGTCAGAAAAGGAGCACTTTAATTACCAGCTAAAAATCTGATTGTTTTATATCATATCTCACACTAATCTTAACCTTTAAAGATTGCTGCTGTATTGGTTTTTTTTTTTTTTGACTATGTTCTCTTGAACCTTATTAACAAAAGCAAATCAGTATCTCGCTATTAGTAACATTCAGTTTGTGGTTTTGTATGTTGAATCCACAGAGGGGAAGGTTCTGTCTCTTTTCTTTTTTCTTTGGTTTCTTTTTTTTTTATTATTATTTTGGAGGGGGGGATGTTTGGTTGTTTTTTTTTTTATTTTTTAAGTGACTGGCACTAAGTGAACTTGACACTATCGGTTGCTGTCATTGGCTTTGGGGACCTGGTAAATACCATCAAGTTACAAGAATATACAAGGGCTTTCCTAGGCTATTAGAGGTACCCAGAACCTCCTTACTTACTTGACAGAAATTTTTGAGCTTTCTCCCTTTTCTAAAAAATACTTGCCATCCCCCTTTCCTTTGTATATAAGTTAATAGAATATCTAAAATTCACTTTTTAAAATTTCCTTTTCAAATGTTGGTGTCCCATGCAGTCTGTAAGTTGACACCTTGATCTATTATATAGAATCAAGGAGGTGGTCAGCACACTGAAGCTGAAGTGCATCACTCTGTAGGCTCCTTGTGCAATAACACATCTTTAAATTTTCACTGTTGCTGAAGGATTTCCCTGAAAACTGCCCTTTGATCAATACGGAGGTATATATTTAGTAAGAAAACATTTGCTTTCTCTTACATTGTTTTTATTTTATCCAGGAGATGGGACATCACAGAATAAAAGTGAGATGTGCAGAAACTGTGATATTCTTATTTTTAAGAAATGGATGTTTTGGACACGGATTTTTTTCTTCTTCTTCTTTCCTTTTTTTTCCTGAGCTTTAAAAGCTTGAGAAAACAAAAGCAAACCTATCAAAGACAGCATTCATATTTACAGGAGTTTGGGGGTTGTTCACCTTACCCACTGCAGTTTTCTATCTGTCCCTTATTTCCTTACTTAGCCAAAACAATGTGAGTGTACAGAAATATTTCTGTATATATTACAACTTGTGACAATTTTAGCATCTGTATAGTTTGTATTCAATTAGAGACCTTTTCTATGGAAAGCTCAGTAATTTTTTATTAAAAACATTACTATTGTTCATGTAAAACATGAAAAAGCTAATTGTTTAGTAACAAACTGACAGAAGGGGGGAAAAATTCAGTATTGGTATATCATTTAGGAGAACCAACAGAAATCCCAGTTTTGTTTTGATTTCACTTTTCCTTTTTTAGTAAGTTCTTGCCCTGTACAGTTCTCTTCCTCTTTCCTCTTTTCTTCCCAGATAAACAGACAGGATACCTTTACTGTAAGTGCCTCTGCCAACCTGGCCAAGGAGTGCAAATCTTCATTACTGTCTGGTCTGCAGTGCATTTAGGCTACCAATGAAACAAGCAAAAAAGTCACCTCTTCTACTTCATCTTCCTTAGTTCTACTTTAACAGAAGTTTGGTTTTGTTTTAGAAATGTAAGCATAAGCCTTTAAACTCATTTCAGTCCCTCTGTAATTCAAACTGCTGCAGTTAAACAGCGTATCGAATTCTAATCACACTGTAGGTTTGTGCTTGCCAGACAGGTTTAAAAAGTGCTTAATTTTTCACTCCATGTAAGTCATTACAACAGGGTCAACAAATCAGGTCAGCCATTTCTTCCATGTCCTTTAGAAACTGTTAATTTTATGTCGGTTGAATATTCAGTCTTGAGCATCACCAAGCAGGTCCTTGTTTTAAAACTATTTTTTAAACTGTCTTATGATCTGTATGTGTCTAGTCCTGGTTAAAAATAAAGCTTCATAATGCTATTTTTATTCATGATGTTAGCTGGCTGTGAAATATGAGACCTTTATCTATAGCAGGCAAAGAAATTCAGGATTCATTTACAGGTTGCCTATAAAGTTGTGTAATTTCAAAAGCAGTGTTCATTATGAAAGAGCTCTCAAGTTGCTTGTAAAGCTAATCTAATTAAAAAAGATGATGTATAAAGGTTCTTGAAAACAATGTGGTTATTTGTAATCTTTATAACTTTTAAAACTACTCTGTAGCAACTAATTTATAAATGCCCCCTTATAAAGGGGGTATGTAGAATTTTGGTTGTTTTGTTGTGGGTTTTTGGTTGGGATTTTTGTTTGTATTTTTTTGTTGTTGTGTTTTTGGTGGGGTTTTGGTTGGGATTTTTTTTGGTTGGTTTTTTTTTTTTTATTCAGAGCTGTTTCTGCTCTAGAGAAGGATCTGGGTCTTTTTTCTTTAGATTGCCTACAGTTACCTGGGTGTGGTGACCATTTTCCTGATGATTTCCTCCCTCAAAAACAGGACCATTTTTAGGCTTTCTGAAGAGTGATAATGATGTAGAGTCAGCTCTAGTTTTTTCACCACTTTTGACAGGTGTGTGAGGTACAAAATAAGTCACAATCAAACAGGATTTGTAAGGTTTAATGGGACCTCCTCAGTTTTACATGGCTCCTAATGAATTATGGGCCTTTGAGGAATGATAGAAGAATGGTAGAGTCTGCAGGTGTGAGATACCACGTAATATTCCTCCACTTTTGGTGAACTTTGTAATGACTGTATGGTAATCAAGGAAACATCTGTCTGGCTGTGCTTCTGACATCGCTCCAGCTTTTGTGAAGCCCCCTGCATGTTCTTGTCTGTCTTCAGCTGGTTCAGGCGGAGTAACCTGGATCTTCAGATGAGTCTCCAGCATTAGTGCACCTTTCATGGCACTTGGGTGCCAGTTGTGCTCATTTCTGCTCTAAGGTGATAGTTCTTGGCATTTTTTTAGGTTGAAACACAAATGTAGCAGCACTGACCTGATGGCAAAGTGCTTTGAAGCTTTTTCCATGTTCACTGCTGTATAACTTCTTACAAGTTCTCTTGAAAGTACCTCTTCCCAACCTTGTTTTACATTGAACAAGGAAGAAGCCTTTCTTGCAACCATCCTGTGTAGACCTGGTTTGGGTTGTTTTGGTTTTTTTCATTTTCACATTGTTGAGCACAGTATGCAGGGGGATTGTTTTGCATAGTAAAGTCGAACACTGCACCGGGGAAAACGAAGTGTTTCTCCTTGGGTGTTTCTCAGAAAAGACATTCGCAGATCTGACAGCTGACAGCCTGTATCCTGTGTAAAACCTCTGGCTGTGCTGACCACTTCAAGGTCAGGAGTGGAAAGATCACATCTCCATCATACTGGTAAGTATGGCCAGACTGAAAAGTGTGATTTCTGTGCATGCTGAATGCTTTGAAAGAGAGGGGAGGATGCCAAGTGACAATAGCAACTCAGAGTCTCAAAACTCCAGGAGTCTAGCATTTGTACCTTGCCTGCAGGCAGGCAGATAGCTGCATGCTCTTGCAAATACCTAGTGGGAATTATGAGTACTGAGCAGCAAAGACTTTGAAGAAATTCGTGGGTCTCAGCTGGATTTGGATCTCACCTGCTTTGTGGAGGGAATGGGGGTAGAAATATGAGTCTCTGGGTCTCCCATTGTCAATTTTTTTTTTCTTTTTTCACATGTAAAGCTTGAATGTAAGTAATTACTGCACATGTACCAAAGTCTGTTTGTACAGGAGCTGTGTTTACTCTGGAACATCTGCTGCATCAGAGTTGCTGGACCCTGTCTGTTAGGGGTGGATAGCAGCTGATGGAAGCAGGTTTCAAGGTCCTCTCTCCTACCAGACAAAACCAATTCCAGAGAACTGTTGACTTTTGCTACCACTTAGTGAGTTTCATCAAGCTTTTCCCAATGCCTTTTGAGTGAATATACAGAACATTTATTCCTTACCTGAAATATGAAAAAAAAACCAAACCCAAACTCATGGCTCCCAAATAGTTGGCTCTAAAACTGGAAGGGACAGATGAGATGTAAATTGCCAACCTGTTGGGGATAGACTCAAGTCCTTAGCAGGAGAGGGAGGAAGTAATGAGCTGAATAGAAATGGCGAAGTAGAATGGGAAGAGACTGGCACATGTGAGACCAAGACAAAACATGTTGGGTGGGTATGAGGAATATGGGATATGCCAGTTAAAAATATGCTACAGCAGTAAATGCTGGAAGAGGCGACTGGCTCATTTAGCCTCTAAGCCCAGTACCATCCTTTTCACATAGCTAAAAGTATGCAGGGCATGCCTCACATCAGAGTGGGAGGGATGTAAAACATCTTGCCAGGATCACACACAGGCAAGCCGTGGATACAAGGCATGCACTTCAGGGCAGTGTCTGAACTGAAACCCATTCTTTCTTTAAAATACTGCTGGAGACAGGAAGTAAAATTCATCTCTGAATATTATGAATATCCAGTGCTTCTTGTGGGCTTGTCTGTCTGTGTCAGTGTGGTTTGCCAGGGTGGAACCAGTTCCTCTTCTGGGTTTGTTTCAAGGGTTGATGGGGTTCTATTTTATTTTATTTAAAAGCAAAAAGATGAAGCCAGCATAACTGAAGTGCAGAGATTTGACTCGTACTCAAAAATGAAAAGTCTAGTGCCTGAATATTATATTGGGTTGTGAACTGGTATTTTACTACCTAAAGAAAGCAAGGGTCAACCAAAAAGCCAAGAAAAAATACTCTCAAAACTATCTGAAGGCAAGTCACTTTGGTTGTAAATGTGTCTTGCTTGTTGCCGCATGTAAGCAAGCTTTATAAATCTATTTTAAAAGATTGCATTATAGCAGAAGACAAGGCAGCAGCTCTAAGAAACAGAAGGAAACTAGAATTTTGGAGCTGGATTAATTGCTGTTGGAATCCTGAGAATTTTTTTCATGAAGTAAGATAGGAGTGAATGTATCATTAAAAAAACCCCAACCAACCACTACAGAAACAAGCTAAATGCCACCACCCCTAGATCTGAAAAGTATGGTCTTGGTGAGTGCTCTACCATGAGTTACCAGAGCCAAAAGATACTTCAGGACTGTGTTTGTAGGAGAACTTCTGAACATCTTTGGACATCAAGGAGAATATTTTTTCAGGGAAAATGTGATTGTGGACACCACAAATGTTTGCCAAAGGGCCACGGGTAATAACAATCTGTTTTCTGAGATTAGAGTCCAGTTGATGGTGTTCCCAATAGCAAGGAGCAAAGTTTGAGCTGTCACATTAAGCATATTTATTTTCCCTTCACTTCCCCTTCCCCAGTCATGACATAATAGTGACTAATGTGGTGCTGGGCATGTGTTCTGCACTGTCATATTTTAGTGAACAAGCAGAAAGTGTACAAAGTTAAACTCTTTTCAGTCCTAAACCTTTCTTGTATCTAGAAGAACTGAATGGGTGTAGGTAACAATTTCTAAACTTCTTTGACTACTTTTATTTTTTCCCACCTGCACTATAAGAGCATTTTAGATGTCTGGGGCTGTGGGGTTTCTTTAAAAACCCTTTATTTAAAATAGCACATTAGGAAAAGACTGGATCTAGCTGAGAGCTGCTGTAACTTTGCAACCATGCAACATTATGCAATGAGATGAGGAGGGAGGGCACGTACTTCACGATAAACCCAAGGCTTATACAAATCCAAGAGGGCAGGCAGAGAGCAGGGGGTCACCTGTGGCCAGGCTGTGACTGGGACACCAGGAGCAGGATGCAGAAATGCTTCAGGCTCCTGCTGGGACTGGAAAAGAGAGTTAGTGGAGTCCCACTGTGTCACAGCCAGGACAAGGCCTCGTCGCAAAGCGTAAAAACATGTTCTTTGTGTCCCAGAGGTGTCAGAGACACACTGCTCTCTTACAGGAGGAGGATGCTGTGCCACACAAAAATCCACTGGGGCAGGGATGGAGCAGTGGGGAAAGTGAGAGGGCAGTGATTACACCTGCTGTGCTTACAGTTGATGCCTGAAGAGGCTACCTCTAACAGAGGCCAGACAGAGTTTAAAAAATGAAGTAGGTATTTATTGAAAGGCCTTCACAGGGTACACCTTGGGCAGTGCGAGAGTCTTGCAGGAACCTTCAAAGTTAATTAAGTCTGAGTTTTAATTCATGCTGTCCACAGGGCTGATAATCCTGCCCCCCCCGCCCNTGGCTTGGAGAGGATTCAGCAATTAGGGTTGGCAGGGCAGAGCTTCCTCGTACCTGTCCTTGTGTCATGGCATGTGTCCAGTTCCTGCCTGAAGTCCCCCAGGCTCTGATGCATGTGGCAGGAGACTTACTCCCCATCCCCATGGTCTGGGTGGTGGCAGTGATGGGAGCTGCCCATGCCAAACCTTGCAGGGAGAGGAAGAATTGCACAGCTGGAGATCAGCTGATGGTTAGAGATGGTGTGAGCACCTCTGGGCTGTGCCAGGGCAAGGGCAAGCAGGTGGACCTTAATTGCCTTCAGCTGTAATTTCAGTTTCACCTGAAGTGCTCCTGTGGTTGGTTAGGTGGAAAACCAGGGCTGTTTAGGTAGGAAGGGGCTCCTGGAGGTGGTCTGGTCCAGCTGCCTTGCCCTTAAAAAAGGTCACCCAGATCTGGCTCCCTAAGACCATGTCCAGTTGGGGTTTGAGTATCTTCAAGGACGGAGACTCCACAACCTCTGCAGGAAACCTGTTCCCATGTTCAGCCACCCTTGCTGAAATAAATTTTTTTCACTTGTTTAAATTAGATTTCCCATGTAGGTACTGCTAGATGTAAATCAAAGGAACAACCCAAAGGATCCTCAGCAGCATAACCTGGAGAAGACGGCAGATTTAAGAGCAAAGTCCCTTACTTGCAGCTATCCATACTCCACCTGGTACAGGTGCCATCCTCTCTGAAACCCCTGGAGTGTTCACTCATCCTCAGGATGACTCTTCCCTTGGGATGTGTTTCTGTTTGCCATCTGCCAGAAGAGCCTGGATCTGTGCCGTGTCCTTGCAGAGCCATGTTACCCAGAGCAGCCCGTGCCCAGCTGTGTGCTCCTGTGACACAGCAGGGAGTTTCTCTTGCTGCTGGTGCTGCAGACAGGCCCTGTCCCACCCTGTGCCAGCACCTGCACTAGGGCACCCTCCAAGAGAGCCCCTTGCACAGCTCTTCAGCTTTGTGCCTCCAAACAGAGCCCACTCCTTCCCAGTGAATCAAAAACTGCTTACGGATCAGTGGCAGCACAGTACCGAGTGCATCCTGTGGGGGAGAAAGCGGATCATTACTGGGATGCTCCAGGGAAGATACCAGTGACAGTGGGAAGACAAAGGCAGGGGAGCAAAGCAGTGAGGGGAAAGTGGGGTAAGAGCAGAGAGGCCCTGTGGCCATTCCTGCCATTGTGAATTGTTTACTGAAGCCACAAGAAGAATTAAAACCTCAACTAAACCATGTTCCTATGGCTCATATCCTGTACCAGGCCTTCACTGAGCTCTAGCCCACATCTTACCCCAGACTTTTTATGCCACTAGTGACAGATCCCTGAAGAGAAGGTACTTGCAGTAAACACAAAAACTATGATCCAGAGATTGACATCAGTGAAAGAAAAATAAAGTAATCACTGCTTTTAAATTAAGCAGTGGTGAAACCAAATACTTGACTCGTTGGGTTTTGCCGCTTCAAACATTCTTTGTTATGCGGTTTAGGAAATGTCACATCTAAGACATACTAAGGCAAAAAAGCAGGGGAAATTATGTGAATAGAAGGGGATGGATGGAACAGAGTGAGCTATTCAGGCCAAGCTGCTGCACCTGTTTAGAAATTTAATCTAGTCTTAAACCAGCCTGGCCTGGCAGAAGCTAAAAGGAAAGAGAGGAATTAAGGCCATGGCCACATCCCATTTTAAGCTTTCACACCTGTAGTACACTACCCCGGGCCTGCTGCACTTCTCTGGCACCCTGGTTTAGCTGAGGAGCAGGAGTCCTGTGTTTTATAAACCCCTCTGACTTCCTAAAACTCTGTCCTGCATCTCTTGCAGAGCTGTGTTGATGCCATATGGTGACAGAACATTAGCTTTGTCACTGCAATGGATGCAGTGTGATATCTGTAACCCACAAAAGGGTGCCCTTGTGGTTACTCCTGAGCCCTGAACTAGAAAAAGGAGCTACTGTCTCATCTTTCCAGTCCTTCTTGCAGCGAAGCTAAAGAATCACTCACAGAACCTAGTCAGTAGTAAATTTACTTCTCATCTCCCGCTAGTTGCCGATATTTCCCCCAACCACCACTATTCCTCGTCCTGTAACTTGTTTGTGGTCCAGTCAGGGTTGCTGCTGGTCCAAGTTCAGCCTGGAGTGCAGTGTAGGTGAAACACGAGCCTGCAATCCTGCCCTGTTGTCTCCCCACACAGGTTAGAGAGGAAGAAAGGGAATTCCCTACGTGCAAGGAGTGCCACCTAATGGCCTGTTGAAGGATCCCAAAGCTCCACACAGCCTGGGGCTTGGCTTTTTTTTCCCACACACACGAGTTTATGAAATCACACATAGATATTTTCACACACAGTGAAATGCAAGACTCTTTCATGGCCTGTCTGCCCACAAACCACACTTCAAGGATCATTTTATGCAGAGTCTTTACATCCATATTTTTAAAAATAGTTTCTTAAAGCCCAAGACTTCAGGACAGCTCTAGTAATCTAGATGCAAGTAAGAACTCAGGTATTTTAGTTTGGAGTGTAAAACTGATGAATGCTGGCTCTTTGTTAAGGAGCAGGTGCTGGAGACCAGGGGTTTCACTGTTGCCTTCACCATGTCAGGCAGCAAGAACCATGCTCATAGAGGGATGTAGGTCAGGTGTAACCTCACAAGGACACCTGCTCCACCTCTTCAATTTAAGGTGACAAAATTCGACAAAAGGCACAGACATGGTGTTCTAGGATGACCAGACCCAGCAGTGCCAAACCAGAGTGCTGTGGTGGCAGTGTCTTAACATTCTTCAGCCAGAGTAGTCTGCATCATCCCACCACCACCATGGATTGCTCCAATCACTTAGAAGAGCGATCCATCTGACTTTTTCCTTACAAACTGGCTGCTGATCTCTTCCTTGCGGTTACCCTTCAGTA
The DNA here is from genome assembly GCA_013400955.1 of Drymodes brunneopygia. Taxonomy (NCBI): domain Eukaryota; kingdom Metazoa; phylum Chordata; class Aves; order Passeriformes; family Petroicidae; genus Drymodes; species Drymodes brunneopygia. Next base: position 763,226 of record VZTZ01045613.1, on the reverse strand, counting down.
AAGTGTATTTTGCATTACTTGAAGAAATGCTGTGTGTATGGAGAATGTGAGGGGCTCCAGAAGAACTTGAGGCAGAAAACCCTCACAAGCAATTTAGTCTATTGCACATCCTCCTGCTGTACCAAGGGAAGTTTGAAGTTTCAATAGCTACTTTGCACCTTAGTTACTGTTACTCACTTCTTGTCCAGTTATGACTAAGCCCTCTCTAGCCCTTGATTGTGTACTAGACTATTACCTGGTGACCTTCATTACACTGGTGCAGAGGCAGGTAGCACAGCCTGTTCCAAATGAGCAATATTTCTCTAGTTCTCTTGGAAAATGTTCTGAGAAAGGGGGCTCAGGTAACATGTTCCTGACTCCACACACTCAGCAGCAGGGCCTGCTTCCAGCCAGACGTAAATGGCCTCCTCATCAGCTTATGCACAGGCACTGGAGTTGAACTTGTGAGAATACACTTCTCCCCCATGACCCAGATATGCCAGGTGAAAACAAATAGTAGTTGGACTAAAGCAGAGATGAACGCACATTATTGCTTTTAAAATATGTTCTAAAGCAGAGTATTTCTATTGCATATCTTCTTGCAAGATACTAACACATTTTAGTAGCCCTGAGAAAAATTCTTCCCACTGCTTCATCAGAACTCAAGTGTTACAAAAACTTCCTAGACAACATTTCCATAAAGTAAAAAATACTTGCTAATATTTGACCTTCAAGATTTCTTGCCCAATAACCAGTTTCAAGGCAACTGAAGAGCAGTCTCTTATTATAATAATGAAAGAGCCAAGTAACCCCCACTCAGGAGCTCTGGAACTCCCCACCGAATCATTCAGAGCAATCCTAGTCGGTCACCACAAAATGAGACAGCTTTTACCTGTAGTTTGCAGAACCTTCTGTTGACAAAATGCACGCACACGCTTGACCCTCTTTCACAGCTGCTTTGGCTCAGAAATCAGGTCTATTAACTTGCTTCTCAGATTTCCATTCAGGCAACTTACACTGCACTTCAGTGAAGCGTCTTTGTTTCAAGGCTCACTGACAGTTTGTGTTGTTCTAGGCAGTATCTGAGCTCACTCAAGGACAAAGACCAATAGGGAAGCTGAAATTTCTCACCTTTGACCCAAACTGAGCAGCGTATTTTAAAAACATACTTATAGTCATTGTTATCCTTGTGGGTAGGACACTCTATTCAAGCACAACATTTTACAGAACCAGCATTTGTAGTAACATACCCCAACTGAAGGTGGCCATGACCCATTAGTAACAGCCTGCAATAAATAGCAACTGCAAAGCCTTCCTCTCTGGATAAAAGAGATCTTGGCATTAGAATACTTCCTTGTAAAAACACATATGATAGAGGTGCTGTTTTTTCATAGCTAATCCAGATTTGCTCAATTGTTTGGACAAAGATCTATTTTAGGACATGTATATGAGGGACAGACTTGCCTACAGCTTAAGTTTCCCCCTCCCTCAATAGGCTACACTGTTCACTGAATTTCTCATTTGTTTTCTGTTTGTCATTCAAATGAACAATTTAGAAGTAAGAGAAGACATTAGGAAAAAATCCCCACATTTAACAACACCCACAATCCTTCTCCTTTACTCCCATCTGTCACAGTAGGAAAGACAAATGAGGAAACTGCAGAGAACAAGTGTAATGGAAATATCTCTCAAAAATGCTTCATGATGTGAGAGATCCTTTGTGGTGCAGCTCTCATCCTCATCTTAAAAACAAGAAAATACAAATATTTCTTGGTAGTCCTGTCCTTGAAAACGTCAAGTATTACTGGAAACACTGATAGATGCTGCAACTTTAAGGAGTATGGAAAATAACATGGCAAAGCAAGTTTTACTATCAGTATTTGAAAAATTTTTCACAGAAGTACAACAAAAATGAAACTTCTAAAAACAAGATGGAGAAAGCAGAAGTTGATGCAATCTGTATTCACCAGCACCTGTTTCTACAGGGAAATTTAAGAAGGAAAAGTATTAATACAGAAAGGCTCTAATAAGGAAGCCTGCTATCAAATATACAGGTGAACCTATTGGTAAGTGATACAAAATGGCCAGGCTTAGTGGAAATTTAAACTTCAGTAACAATTTATTCTAAGTATGCAAGAACAAAGTAATTTACATTAAACTTCTGTAGTGTCAGTATTTCAAAAAATAAGAAGCATTTAAAATGAGTTAAGAGAGCAGCAGTAATAAATAAACATGTACAAACCAGGCTGATACAGCCATTTAAAATTACTGTAACAAAATATAATTTTGTTTAAAAGCTATTTATATAAAACAATCTTTTATATTTAAGCAAACATACTTACAATCAGTTTTACTGATTGTAAGGAATCAAACTGCTTAATGTTTAACCTGTTAAATACCTTAGTGTAGCAAGAGAACATTTCAGGAAGCTCACATGGAAAACATATGTGCCTGGCACTCGTAACTTTTCATGGCACAATGGCTTTAGTACTCAACTGACTGGCCTGCTAACCACAACGTGGCTGGCTCCAGAAGCAGCAAAATAAAGACTGCCAGGTAATGTCACTTCAATCCTAATTTGTCCTGTATAGCATTGGAAGTTTAACTGGGAAATCATGAAAACATTTATGACATGTCCAGGAACAGTCTTTACCAGTATTCCTAGCAGCGTTCCACACAATTTTTACTTATTAGTGTGAGGATATAGAGGGCGGTTACATTTTAAATTCCATTTCAGAACAGGCACACAGGAGTGTAACCACAGCTAAGCAAACCCTGAGCAAATTACCTTTCCAGCAACTTTTTCAGCCCTGATTTATCTTTTTAAGAAACTTACTACTCTTTTACATAAGACAAGAATCAAGATGTTCATTTATCTTAGATTCCAAAATGTCAGCCTCGCAGACAGGACAACTGACTTTTCTATCCTGCCTCACAGGATCAATAGGACTTGCAGAGGACTGTGTAAATTCAGCTCTGGTTTTTGTAGTGGTGACATCAGTACCCGCCTTTTTGATGAAATAATTTTCAAAGGCAGTTTTGTCTTCCCTTTTTGGCCATTGCTGCACTGCATTAACACATTCTAAGCTTTTTTTCTCAGAGGCACCCTGAGCTCTTGGGGTCTGTTCCAAACAAATTTGTTTTGGTGACCAGTTAGAAGATGGCACAGCTCTCTTGCCAACTGGTGAGCCTTGGCTTGATGTTTCCTCAGTGACACGAGCCATCCTAGCAGGCAATCCACAATCATTCTCGTAAGCTTCCGTACTAGTAGCAGAGGGTTTCGGAAACTCACGCTTTAAGTTGGGCTTCTCACTAGCACCATTGGTATGAAGCGGAAAAATGCCACTACAGGGTAGTTTTTCCAGTTTTATCTCATTTTTAGGGATTGGTACTGTCCTTACTGCTGAATGATGCAGTGAGCCATGTGCTTCACAGTTTCCAGTGGAGCTGCTGGCATTTGTGTTTTTCTCTGAAAGTACACCATCTCCTCCTCCAAGCCGATATCCTGTTCCACTAAAAAGCGTCAGGTCTTGCATTCCATGCATTTGTGTCTTGCCTGCAAAATCAGATTAAAAAAATAAGTTTATGACTTTTTCATTAAAAAATCATGGGCTTAGTATTTGAGGTCCTTCACGCAAAAAAACCTGCTGCTTAAAAACAGTGCATCAAACTAAACTTTTTGTAGACAATTCAGTTGAGGAGCAGCCTAGAAGTGCGCAAACAAACAGGCCCTGTTCTTTGGCTATGTAACAGTAACATCTAAACCAAGCTTATGTAGTGTTTGGTCTATATTCATTCAAGAAAACGTTTGGCCAAAAATCAGTTTGGAAAACAAAATCATAAAATACCTTTGTTAGTTGACTTGAAATATGGAGGTTTTGCTGTCTGAGTTTTTTGCTTGGACTTCTCTGAGAATTTCTCTGGCTCCTTCACTTTGGTGAAGGTGCCCCCACACGTCCTTTGATGTTCATCCCACCAGAAGTCATGTGCAGAGGGTGCCCTGTTCATGGAGCGCTTCACATACCCAAAGTAAGGCGCTCTGTTCTGGCAGGGGCCATTGCATCGCCACCAGTGCTGCCGGTACACATTAACCTCATCATGAAAATCATGATAGATCTACGTCAAAAAAAAAACAGAACACCAAACAGTCATTCGGGAAGTTACAAATTTTATATCACTAGCTCTATAATATTTTTTTTAAAAAATCTATTTCCATTCAATTCCTTTCACTACTGCTGTAATTTTTACATTACCAGTTAAAGGAGCTGATCAATAAATTTGATCAATATTTAGCTACCATTAAAACAAAGCTTTAAAAAAAAAGAATATGCAGGAATACATACATCTTGGTTATCTTGTTCGAACAGCAATAAAATCACTTTGGAAATCTATCTACAATTTCACCTAGAAGATGAACTGTTAAGAATGCATTGCAAACAATACCAGTGTTCTATTGTCCTTTCAGCTATTATCTTAACTGATCTTATTAGACACATTATTTTAAAATATTGACATAAATATCAATACCCTCTATTTATATAAATCTTGACTGCTCTTCACATGAAGCACTTCTGTCCCTGCTACAATTAAGCTGTTTCTAGTTTACCACAAAAGCTTAAAGAAAAATTCTTACAGAGAACATACCTGAAAATTATATGACTAACAACTCACCACATCTTCCTCAAGCTGTTCCCACCACCATCCCCAACAAAATAACCATGGAACTGGCACACATTTGGATGCAAATTTGTATTGGTACGAACTGTGGAGTGTCTAACAAGAAGATTACTCATACCACACCAGGCAACTAAAGCACCAAATCAGGAAGCAAGCTCTGTTAAGTCAGGTGAAGAGGATTATTCTTACTGTGACATTGGCTCCAGTCAGGAGATTGATGCGACGCATGTGCTTGCAGAACTCCGGTCCATGAGACTCACGATCTTTGTAGTTATGAGTAACAAAGAGCAGGGCATGGATCATTTCGTGCAACAGTGTCTGAAATGATGCAACCATTAGACATTTACTGAAAAGCATTGCATTTTCAGTTTCATGATTATGCAAGTATTTTACTCCTCTACACTGATTGTGGTACTGACCTTATCTTTGATTATTTACATATTCAGTTTGGGTCATAAAAACATAATACTTTGATCTATCAAACCAAATTAACCCTATTCCCACACCACCAAAACATGCTGGAGAATATCACTACAATGAGCAGCATTCCAAGAAGTAGAAATAATCCTCACACTTAAGTCACACCTTTAAAGAGATCATCCCCCACACAACCCCAGAAAAGAGCCACTTTTGAGCAAGTTGAAACTCTACACCATTTCTATTCTTAGGCACACCTGAATGTTCATCCAGCTCAAAGCAGCAGCTCTGGCAAGGGCCCAAGAAGCAACACAAAGTCATGTTAAGTCATACCCTATATCCTTATTTCCTGCTGTTGGCCCTTTTGAAACTACAGTCCATGTTTGCTTTGAATATTAAAGGATAATTTAGGAGTTAAAACTTAGGGTGGTTTTTCTCTTTATAAAGTCAATAAAATAAACAAGTGACTTCAGACTCCTACTTGGAGTTGCCCACTTAGAAACATAAAACTAGAGATTACCATGATACTGCAACACAAGCCACAAAAACATAATAGTAAAACCACCAATATTTTACAATCTGTAAGTTACTGCATCAAAGAATCCCAGTCTGAAATCTGAAATGTTTGTATGGAGCAAGGCAGGGGGGAGGCACAATATACTTTATGTGCAGATCCATAAGCCATGTTCAGATACCTCCACAAGATCCTTCCTTGGCCGTAGCTTTAGGAGCGGCTCGCTGAGACGAATGGAACACAGCCCACTTCTTTCGTGGTATGAACAGATACCAGCAGAGCTGAAAGGAAAAGCAGAAAGAAAAAGACGAAAATCTATTTGTTTTTGTAGCACATGAAAAAAATTGAGAATTTAAGCTAAAATGCCATCCCCTGTAAACACATGCTAGGTCACTCAGAACATGGAAAAAAATTACATTGAGTAGTTACTTGAAAAACTCAGCCCTATTAAGCAAAATAAAAAAGATCCACAGGTTCCTTAGAGTAGAAAAACTTGTTTTGAAGGCAGAAGAACGTTTCGTTTAGAATTTGTGATGGACTGAAATACAGTACACAGAGGCTGGAGATTCACAGCAGCAAACACTGACTTAATCGCTGGTTGCTTCAATTTCACTCCCCCACCCTTCAACTTTTGACTCATACCGGACCTAGACACACCCTCACCTCTGTGCACTAATCCAGCAAACACCACTCTTTATGTCTGTGTTAGTTCTCTACCAGTGCACTATCCAACTATTTCCAAATGTCCAAAGAATACTGCAACCAGGAGAGGATAAGAGGGGATGGGACTCCAGCCGCCAGCAACTGCATTTGCTGCAAAATTGCAGACTGCACTTCAAAGATTCCTGGGTTTGTTTCACCTCAGATTTCTTTTATATTCCCCTTCCTAGTCTGTTCTAAGTTTTTCTAATATACTATTAATGATTCGTATTTGCCTTTCTGCCGCGCAGTAAAACTGTCATAAAGACTGAGAACCAGAGCACATGAGGTTTCCACACACACCATCTAGGACAAGGCAATTTCTTCCGTTTTAACATTGCTCTGGCTTGCCTGCATCCCGGGGAAAGCCACGGATGGCTGCCAGGGACGACAGATGCAAGGCAAGGGAGCGCAGTGACCAACTCATGTCGCGCCAGAGATGCAGAACATTCAAGTGCCCGGGAAGGGAAACCCAGCGCTAGCGGGGCAGAGCGAGGAGCAGCACAGAGTGACAAGTGACAGCCCGTCCCCGCCACCCCGACACGCTAAGGTGGGCTGCAGCTCCATGGGTGCCACTTGTGCCCACCGCCCCGACACTGGAGGCACGGCGGGCAGCTCCCGACACACAAGGATCGGCCTCCCCGCCGCCCTCCTGGCCCTGCCGACCGCCCCCACGCACCCCCCGGGACAGGGCAGCCCCGGGAGCCGGGCCGGCGCTCGGCCCCACACCGCCCGCTTGCCGCACCTGGTCATGCGGGGGCTCCAGGACACCGCGACCGCCTCCAGCTTTCCCCAGAAGAGCGTCTGGTTGAAGTGCACGAACAGGGCGTGCACGTCGGGGCTGGGGTCCAGCAGCTCCCACGCCTCGTCCACCACCGACAGCGGGCGGAGGGGCGAGCGGTACGGAGAGACATCAGGGCGCTTCGCTTTTGCTGCTGCTGTCGCTGTCGCCGCCGCCTCCGCCGCTACCTTGTCCTGCTCTTCCCACTCCTGCTGNNAGCTGGAGTCGGGCGGGTTCGCGGCCGGGGAGTACGTGAAGCAGCTGTCGCAGCAGTCGGACGGGGACCGAGACCTGCAGGAGCACCGGCAGCGCATCCAGGCGCTGAGCGAGGAGACGGCGCAGAGCCTGAAGCGCAACGTCTACCAAAACTACCGGCAGTTCATTGAGACGGCGCGGGAGATCAGCTACCTGGAGAGCGAGATGTATCAGCTCAGCCATATCCTCACCGAGCAGAAGGGCATCATGGAGGCCGTCACCCAGGCCCTGCTCCTCCAGGCCGACCGCGACGACCCCGCGCTGGGCGCCCGCCGCGCCGCCGCCGCCGACCCCTTCCTGCCGCTGTCGGCCAAGGATGCGGCGGCCAACGAGGAGGGGCGGCAGCGCACTCTCACCACCCTCCTGGAGAAGGTGGAGGGCTGCCGCGACCTCCTGCCCGAGAGCCCGGGCAAGTACCTGGTGTACAACGGCGACCTGGTGGAGTACGACGCGGACCACATGGCGCAGATCCAGCGCGTGCACGCCTTCCTCATGAACGACTGCCTGCTCGTGGCCACCGCCCTGCCCAACCGCCGCGGCGCCTACCGCTACGACGCCCTATACCCCCTCGACGGGCTGGCCGTGGTAAACGTGAAGGACAACCCGCCCATGAAGGACATGTTCAAGCTGCTAATGTTCCCCGAGAGCCGCATCTTCCAGGCTGAGAATGCCAAGATCAAGAAGGAGTGGCTGGAGGTGCTGGAGGAGACCAAGCGCAACCGTGCCCTCAGCGAGAAGCGGCGCCTGGAGCAGGAGGCCCTGCCCCGGCCCGCCCCGACACCCCCTGAATCCACCAACCCCTTCGACGAGGATGAGGACGAGGAGGAGGAGGATGAGCCCTCCGCTGAGGAGGAGGTTGTTGACCTCTCGCTTGAGTGGATCCAGGAGCTGCCTGAGGATCTGGACGTCTGCATCGCTCAGCGGGACTTCGAGGGGGCGGTGGACCTCCTGGATAAACTCAACGAGTACCTGGCGGACAAACCTGTGAGCCAGCCCGTGAAGGAGCTGCGGGCCAAGGTGGATGAGCGCGTCCGGCAGCTCACGGATGTTCTGGTGTTCGAGCTGTCCCCGGACCGGTCGCTGCGGGGAGGCCCGCGGGCCACCCGCCGGGCCGTGTCCCAGCTCATCCGCCTGGGCCAGTCTACCAAGGCCTGCGAGCTGTTCCTGAAGAACCGAGCGGCCGCCGTGCAGACCGCCATCCGGCAGCTGCGCATCGAGGGCGCCACGCTGCTCTACATCCACAAGCTCTGCCATGTCTTCTTCACCAGCCTCTTGGAGACCGCCAGGGAGTTCGAGACGGACTTCGCTGGCAACAACGGGTGCTACTCGGCTTTTGTTGTCTGGGCCCGCTCGTCCATGAGGATGTTTGTAGATGCCTTCAGTAAGCAAGTATTTGATAGCAAAGAGAGTTTGTCAACTGCGGCAGAGTGCGTCAAGGTAAGAGGGTCCAAAGAGGGGGATGGTGGGGCACAATAGCTGAAACAAAGGCTTCAAAGCTTTACATTCTCTTTTGTAACTCTGGTTGACTCTTGTGTGGGTGTGCGGGAAGGTTTTCTGCGGTGAAAGGTTAATATTCATTCAAGGTTGGTTTGATTTTTTTCAGTTTAACAGAGGAAAGCCTTAAGGTTATAATACATGTCAAGAAAAACCCTGCCTTTATCAGGAGCGCAAAACGTGTTGATTCTAAATTTGTCTTTAACTAGTTAGGAGGTCTTAAAATTTATGTAAGCTGAATAATATATCTGAATTTTAATATAAGCTGAATAAATATATCTGAATTTTAAGTACTTCAAAACTTTCTCTTTGTTTTCCAAGGCTGTCCTGAACTACATTTTCATGGGGTTTTTTTGCAAAGCTAACTTTTTCAGGTTATGGTTTCTTTCCGCTGCTAACTGGGGGGAAGAAAAAGCTTATGTATGAGTGGGTTATAATGTAATTGTCTAGAGTATTTTTGACAGCCAGGCTATATCTTTCAGTTAGTAATTTCTCATTAATGAGATTCTTAAAGCATGAGAAATAAGTATGAGTAACACTTCTCAATTTTCTGACAGTGTTAAATTTGGTAAATGTGTAAGATGTAGAGGGGGCCTGCACACTAACAACATCCTGTGCTTTTCTTTGTTATCCCAGGTAGCTAAAGAGCACTGCAAGCAGCTGAGCGAGATTGGACTGGATCTCACCTTCATCATCCACGCCCTCCTGGTAAAGGATATCAAAGGTGCTTTACAGAGCTACAAGGATATCATCATTGAGGCCACCAAGCACCGCAACTCTGAGGAGATGTGGAGAAAGATGAACCTGATGACTCCAGAGGCGCTGGGGAAGCTCAGGGAGGAGATGAGGAGCTGTGGGGTGGGCAATTTTGACCAATACACAGGTGATGACTGTTGGGTCAACCTTAGTTACACTGTAGTAGCTTTCACCAAGCAGACTATGGCCTTCTTGGAGGAAGCCTTAAAGCTTTACTTCCCAGAGCTGCATATGGTTCTTCTGGAGAGTCTTGTGGAAATCATCCTGGTGGCTGTCCAGCATGTCGATTACAGTTTACGGTGTGAACAGGACCCTGAGAAAAAAGCATTCATCAGGCAGAACGCCTCTTTCCTGTATGAAACTGTCCTTCCTGTTGTGGAAAAAAGATTTGAGGAAGGAGTTGGAAAGCCAGCCAAGCAGCTACAGGATCTGAGAAATGCCTCAAGATTGATGCGTATAAATCCAGAAAGTACCACCTCTGTGGTGTGAAGTGAACCTAAATGTTCCTGGAAACAGGGTGGCAGCACTTACTGAAGATGTTGTACATTGAACAGATGAACTAAACCGGGGTTTTTGAGTATCTGCTGCATTCCAGAAGCTGAAGACTTTGAATCAATGCCTGTGAGCATGCAGTGCTTTACTTGGTGTAGGGAAGTGGGAAGGTGGAGGTCACATGTCCTTGGACAGCATGTCCTGTCCAAAGGGCTTGTGTAGTATTTGTGACTTGGGAAATAACTGTAATACATAAGTTTTGGGCCAGTTGTTTGTGAAAGTCTTACATAGATATACAGCATATGGCAGGAAAAAATAAATTCTCATCATGTCACTGTAGCAATTCTTTTTTAAGGCAGTGTTCTGGTAGGAGGGGAAGTGCTGAAGCATTCCCAGGGTGTGGTATTCAGTGAGGCACATCCACCATCCAGATGTGACTCAACACCGCAGATAAACGACATAGATTTGCACAGTGTGATTTGTGTGGTAGCAATGCAGACTTTTCAGTTTCTTTAACATTATCCTCATTCATTTCAGAGGCAGATTGAAATAAAAATGTTTTTAGTATAGGTTCTGGTGTTTGGGTGGAGGGACTTCTGTTTAATAAGCTGGCCTGTCAGCCTAAATTACAGCTGTCTGAAAACAAACCTGCTGTCAGAACCATTTGTTCCCTTCAAGAGAAGTGAGAATAAATTGCTTCCCTTCCTCTTTGTGTTCCTCTTCCATGGTTTCTCATGGATCTAATTGGGGTCACATCCATTTGGCAAAGTGTGCACTGTTGCTTGAGGTGCTGTCACAACTGCATTATGGGCCATTGTCTGCTGGTAGGAACCACTGTGAAGAGGCATAAATGCTTGTGAGATATGCAGGGCAGGGAGAGGATCTGAAGGGACTGTTTAATTTGGAAGAAGTTGAATGCTAGTTTTGCTGTACAGAAGCAGCACCTGGTGAAGAGGCTGTGAGGCATTTTGTAAGAGATGTGAACTTCGAAATACACACTGTCTCCTGAAGAACTACCATCATTTCCTGTATACAGCAATAATCAAGAAGAGCTATCTTTTTTGCAGAAATCACAAGGATTTGGTTGGCAATTCTAACGGTGATGGGAAAGGTTTATACAAATGCTCTTATGTTTGGATTGAATGGTGTGGGCTGTCTCATGCAGTACATGTCTGTAAAAATAAAATAAGCCAAGTCTTGTGTCAAGGCTGGCTTTGGAAAGCTGTCAGCATCAACTTCTAAGCTGTGCAACTTTCTTCCCCTTTGGTGCAAACTTTCTTAGTTATGGTAAAATCATGTTCCAGCTAAGGAACCTTGTATAAGTCCCTCAAGGAATGTCCTTAACTGGAATAATGAAGTGTCCTAATCCTGCAATGCTTTTAAATTAAAGTTTTTGCAGTTTGTATCATGGTAATGAATGCCTTGTGACTCCCTGAACAAACAAAAGGTATCACTAGTAAAACATTCTGCATAACTGTTTATACGGGAGCTTCTTCATTTCTCCCAATTTTCACAGTGCTAGTTCAATGCAGTTCTCACTTCAGTGGCTGGGTTTTGTTCTCGTGCTCTTTGGATGCCTTTTGAACTGTCAGATTTTTCAAAGCATCCTATTGTCTCTGCTCACTTGCCTTTTGATGTTTGGGCCTTTTGCTAGCAACTCACTAAACAAGTCATACAAAATGTTTTTAAAGAGTAACTTTTTGCTCCCAGCTTGCATTGATTGAAAACCGGTGAAATAGCTTTACTTTTATTTTAAGGGGCAGGGACAGTGGGAGTTAGAACTTGTATAACATGTTCTGTCCAAGAGAGAGAGGCCTACTGGTGTTATTTCAGTAATGAACTGTTTTTGATATCAGAACCTAGTGAAGTAAATCAAAGTAATATAATCTCTGTCATCTGTTTAAAGTGGGCAAAGGTAGCAGCCTAATCTGAGAAATGCTTTCAAGTGTATTATAAATGAGAGGTTCTCTCTGGTGATGGGTATTTTGGAGGAGAGGAAGAAGAGTTGGCTTTTTTTTCCTGTGAACACAGGTATACTTCTTTTTTTTTAACAGCAGAAGAAAGCAGAATAAATACAGATGAGCCTTATCTTTGTGTCTGTGTGTGTCTTTTAAAGAGAAGGGTTAGATCTGGAACTCTAGGCTGATTATTGTGATGCTTGAGGATATTCTGCGAGAAGCTGAATTGCAGTTCCCCAATTCTCAAGCATTAACATTAGGCTGAAAAGGAGAGCCCTGTCCATGTTTCTGTTGTGAGCTGGTGTAGCACAGCTTACCCTCATCAGAGGATGAAATGTAGAAAGTAGTTTTGCCACATGCTCTGCTGTGCCTCTGTCACTGAGCCCTATGTCAATCTATGGCACACTGAGCCTACTGTTTTTGTCACTGCTGTCACCCGTGGAACAGTGGGCTTGGACTGATGTTGATTTTAGTGCATTAGGGAATCTGGCTTTTCATTTGGGTCATCAAACATCATGTTCATGTGCCTGTCACAATTCAAACAGGTGTGGATTTGTATAAACTGCTGTAAGTGGCATTGGTATTTTGTAACTTGTGAGTCTACTAAAGTCATAATAGAAAAATGGTAACTTAAAGAAAATGGTGTGGAATTAAATTAAACGAAACACCCTTTTATGTTAACTTAGTTAACGGAGAAAAATCAATGTATGCATGATTAAATAAATTTCAGTTTTGGAATGGCAGTTTCCTTTTCCTGAGCTGTATGCTTGTGGGGTTAGCGTTGTTCAAGTTGGAATTTGCAGTAACTACTGAATGATACAATAACAGTTCTGCTGACTTGAGAAAGAATTAATATTGGGGTTTTTTGAGATAACTGCCTATAAAATCTGGTTTCCTTTAGCTGCTGTGACAAAATTGTGTAAAATGGTTTTTTTAGTCAGATAAATTTATGTATTAGAATTTAATGCAATAACTTTTCTGAACAATGAAGACCATGTATTAAAACTTTTGAACCTACAGCACTAGTGGTGTATTTGTTTTGATCATCATAAAGAGGATGTTGGTTTGAAGTTGGACTTGCAGTGAAGTCAGAGAGCTTCAGGTCAGTCCCTTGTGAGGGAGAGGTGAGCAGCAGCCTGCTGATGAAAGGCAAGCGATGCCATTTCAGTTACATTCTTAGAAAGTCACTTCAGGGAGGTCATGCTGGAAGAAAATGTTTCTGGACATAGAGGAGAGGCTGTACTCTTGTCTGGTGGGACTTTGGGTGGGTGTGTGATGGATTATCAACACTTGGGCAGTGTAAAGCTAAAGGATTTGTTAACTTCCAGATTTTTGTGTCTGGAGTTCATCCATAGGATGCTGACTGTGTAGTACAGCCTGTGCTCTCACTAGGTGGAGCTTTGTGCACTGAAACGGCAGCAGGCTGTGAGCAGGCACGGGCATGGAAGCTGTGCTGCCCTGCCGTGTGGCTTGGCAGGTTGTGGGGAGCATGCTGGGGGAGAAGATGCTGCAGAGAACGATCCAGCTGTTAGGGTTAACTCTTTTTCATTCCTTGGTAGTGCTTGTGTTCTGCACTTTTCTAATTCTTGTACTGTTTGTTTTTTAGTTCTTTATGTTTTCCTGAGGTTTTTCTATACCGTTGGCAGGTGACTTGCAGAGTATCCCACCTGCTTTTCCTTAAGGTAGGTACCAACACATGATTTTTGTTCTGCCTGAAAAACACTGCTATACTCCAAGCCCCTGCAGAGATGTGAGAAGTCACTTGTCCCAGCTGCAGTTTCATGTCTCATGTAAGATGTTCAGATTAGTGATGTCTCAAAATCAAGTTTTTGTAACTTCTGGTTATTTTACTTCAATATTGGACTGAAATTCCAGTGTAATTTCATGCTCACAGCACAGCTTTACACTCCAGCACGGTAACACAGAAGCTCCCCACCACCTATCGGTATAACTTACACAGTCTTTAATTCCCTTTGCTGCACAATGGTTACAATTTAACTGGGTTATCTTTTATTTTAAAATGTTCGTAGTTCTGCGGGCTCTTCAGTGTATTTTCTCTGAAGAAAATCAAATCTGGAATGGGGTTTATCTGTCCAGCAGCTCTGTGAGCACAGAGATCTTTTTCCTCACAGGTTCAGGAGTTGTGATTCACCTTCAATCCCTGCAAAGTCTGAGGGACAGTGGAGAGAGAAACACTGCCAACTGTGGGGAAAATAGATGTATGTCATTTACCATTTCAAGGGATGTTGACTGGAGTAATAGATCAGAACTTGATTGAGCCACCTGGGACACAGAGTTCTTACCTCTTGAATATTTAGGAAACCTTGCTTATACAGCTTCAGCAGCTTCAACAGGCCCTGTAATACAGTTCTCTATTTCAGGGTTACAAGCTGAACTAGATTCTCTGCTACAGATGTGCTCAGTTTGACACAGCAGAGAGAAAGTACTGGCAAGGGATCTGTCCTGTGCTGACCACTGAGCAGTAGTACCATTCCTGGGGCTTTTCGGGGCAGATTTAAGGCAATTTTAGCTCACCCTTCTGTGGCCCCGTGGTATTTACTCTCTCTCCCTCCCCATGCAGTAACGGCATTCCTTTTGGTGGGCAGAGCATCCCACTTCCCACCCAAGAGATGTGGGAAGATGATGTGGGAGGATGGAGAGAAGCTGCTCTCCAAATTTCTTGAAGCCAGCTGCGATGTCGCAGGGCCACCAGCGGGGGTCCCACGGCAGCTGTGCATTGAGAAGCGTCCCCTCGGCTCTCCAGATGTTGAGAATCTTGTTCATTTGTGCTAATAATATCTTGGCACGTGATCAGTGAATGCAGTGCACAAGGAAGGTGAACTAGGGAGAAGAGCAGGTACTGGTAACTTCACTGCTGCTTGGAAAAACCTTGGAGATGCTTGGATTGATGATTTTTTCAACTTAATAAAAAAAATCAAAAGCATACAGCTCTTCATCTAATTGCACCAAGACACACAGTTCTTCCTCCGTCCTCCCAGAAACAAAATCAAAAGTCTCCTGGAGGTGAGAGACAGTTAGCCAAATCCATCATGATACAAGGCATGTGAATCTAAACACCTTCAAACTTGGGCAAAATTAAGAGACGTGTTTCAGACATTTCCCAGACTGACTGGGATGAGGGAAAACTTTGCTTCAGACTCTTCCAGACTTCTGGACTTCGAGTTCTCTGGGCTTTGAGTCATTCCTACTGTTGCTAAAAATCACAGTTCACAGACAACAACATTAGTCTGTGCCAGTCAGACTAATGTGTTTTGCTTTGGTTTTTTTTTTTTGTTTGTTTTGTTTTAATTATAGCTTTACAGCACTGCTGCAGTCTGGGGGCTCCTGTTCTGTTAATTTTTCAAACCCAGTATACACAACAGGAAGGAGCCCAGCTCCCAAGCCTAGCTCCTGCAGGATGGGATTGTCAGGAGAATACTTGAAGCTCTGCAGAGAATCCTTCCTTCCTCAGGATTCAATGAATTTCTCTCTCAAAATACAGATCTCTGATAAGCAGCTTCTGCTCTGCTTTATTTCCCCCTCACTAACAATTGGCAGGACTGTTTGTTTTCCCACTCCACAATAAAACTTCTCCAGCAGAGGTGCCAGACTCACTTTGTGGAGGAAGGATGTTAAACTGAATGTTGAGTTACAGTCTGTATCTCTGTCCTAGCACAATTCAGGCTGTGTAAGTCTACCTGCTCTTGCCATTGACAAAGTTGTTGGGGAGGAGAGGGATTGGGAGGCTTGCAAAGAAAGATCTTTGTCCCTCTGACTTCCACCCAGCAAGGTGCTTAAACACACACTGAAGACACCCCACTGAATTTGGGAAGCCCACTCCTATAGTCAGAGGCAATTAGATCCTAAAGCACTTCTCACAAGTGGAGGATCAGTAAATTTCTTTTGAAATTTGCAAAAACAACTGGCAAAGAAGGGATGGGAGGGTGGTACTAAAGCAAGAGCAGCACATGAGCAAAGAAAATGTGTGTTTCTGGGTCATCTTAGCTCTAGTGTGAGAAATAGTCCCAAACAAAGCCTGCAGCTTCTTTGGTGGGAGCAGTAGGTTTCATAAATCATCAATGCTGCAACTTTCCAGGAGGCAGCAATAAAAGTGTTGGACATGCTAAAATGAAGTCACTTCATCTGACCAGCTGTAATAGGTGACACCATGTTAGGGTGGAGCAAATGCCCTCGGGAAAAGGACAACACTTAAGGAAGGGTGCACATGAGGCTGGATCACCTGCTGTGCTGAGATGTGGCTCCACCTGAGCCTGACACCAGTGCTGGCTGGCATTGTCCCAGCCTCCTGACACACCACCGCCCGTCATTTTGCCCAGCTCCAGAACTTCCCGTGGTGAGCATTTTCCTCCTGCTGTCCACTGGCCTGAAACAGGCCTCCTCCCTGCCGGCAGGATTAGCCCCACCTTGTTTTCTTGGTGACAAGAGATGTGTGCAGGGAACAGAAGGCACTGGTGCCACTGCCCAGCAGCTTCACACCAGAGTGCCTCTCTCCTGGGGTGCCTCTAATCAGTCACTATTTTTTGTCATCCGCTGAAGTTTATTACCATTTAAATAGCCTTTCAGCCTGAGATGTCCTGTGGGGTTTCTGCCTCTGCTGCTTCATGCCCCATGAAATTAATTCCCGTAAGAGCATGTCCTCACAGGAAAACAGTAAAAGCTCAACTAAGCTGGTTTAGAAACTCTTTTAAATCCACACAAGCCCTTCTATGGCCCTTTAGTTTGGACTGTGGCACTTTCTAAGTACTTGGCTTGGGGTAAAATGTGCTTAGACTGCAAAGTCTTTATTTCCAACCAAAATTACTGCACTGAATCCTGCTTTCTGGGGCAATGTTTTTGAGTACTGTGAGCAAATTCCATATTTAACTCAGCATGTGTGTTTAGGCCTTGAAGATTTAAGGGCCAGACTGCAAATGCCTTTAATCAGGAAGCAATTAATTGCACAGATTTCCTCCTTGCAGCCAGTGTAGCACTCAAGCAGGTAGTACTCCCTGTGAGGCAGTGGCTCCTGCCTGCACACTACTTTTGTTACTGTGTATCTCTGCTAATTAGTGCCCGTGGGATGGTACGCCAGGTTGCTACAGGGGGTTCACATAAAAGGTACAATCAGTTAAGACGATCTAAAGATAGCTTTAAGAAGAAAATCAAATAGTTTTCATTCCTAATGAGCTTTTAAAAAAATTCTTGTTACTATTATTATTATTTTTCCTGAAGAAAACTCACAAGAAGGATTGATGATTTTGATGGAAGTCAAGGACCTGGTTTTGACTTAAAGGGTTGTTCCAAGTGACTTGTAGTTGAGCACACTCAACTGGAGCTTCTTCCAGAGCACTGTGATGGTCACTTAAGACCAACCCCAAGCAGGAAACATCTAGTTTGTATCTCTTGCACTCATCTTCATGCAAAGGATCACAGTCCTGGTTCTCCCTCAAAAATGCTGTTCAGCTTCATTTGGAGAGAAGTGTTTGGGGAGCTGGGGGACAGGTTTAGCCCTCACAGGAGGGTAAGGCTTAGCTGCCCCTCTGCCCCACATTCAGGCCAGGGCCATTGCTCCACCTGCTAATGCTGACACCAGCCTTGTTCACTTTCTCAAAGACAAGCCTCACATCCTTCCTGTCCTACATGCTGGCTGTAAAGAACAAATTCCCTCATTATGCTGTTACTATAATTTACTAGCAGAAGCCTTCCTCTCTGCACACACAACTCTTCATGTCTGACTATTATAATTGCATTTTCAAAGTTATAAATAACACGTTAGCCTGGTTTATGTGTTCACGCAAGTCAGGCTATAAACTGGCAGATGAATGAAATTAACTGTCTCCAGAATTCACATTCCTGTCACTTATTCAATTATTTGATCAACGTAATTGCTCAGAGCAAGAGCTAATTGGAAAATGACATGCATTTACCCTCTCTATAGAGGAGGAGAGGCTTATCAGGTATTTTACTGCAGGCACTTTCATTACTTCCAATATTCTGGAAGAAACAAGGGTTTTAAATGAGCCAGGCCCAAATACACAAGGCTTTTTTTTTTAGCCAGATGCTTCCCCATCCTTAAAATAGCTCCAGCATTTTGCAGTGCAAGGGTTAGAACACGCCTAAACCGCAGCACACACAGGTACCTTGCCACGTATGTACGCGAGCTGCAAGCCAAGCTTGCCCCCAGGGGTCTGCAGCACAAAATGTGTTCCTGCTCTGTGTTTCTGTATTCATGCTGGTGCTGCAGCTATACGTGTTTGGTTCTTTCTGTGACAGACTCCCATCCCTGGGTGCTGATGCGGAGAATATCGGTCAGCTGAGGCTCCACTGCCAGGAGTAGGAAAGGCAGAAAGTGATTTTTTTACTGTTGCTGGTGTAGAAAAGACTGTAAATCCCCACCTTGCCAGCTCAAATCCTACATCAAGGTTGCAGCTTGAAACACCAATACCCTCCAAATGATTTTTCTGCCCCTCACCTTGCCCAGATATCCTGGTTAACATTCTGAATTTGTGCACTTCCTTATCAAATTAAAATCTAAAAAGGGTGTGCTAGAACAGAGGGGGTAGGGATAGAAAGAATCGGGGGGTAGGAGACTCAAATCCTAAACCTGTCCCTCTTTCCATTATTGAATCTAGCATTGTCTGGAGTTGGAATATTTAATTTGTTTAAATAAGAGGCAAGCAATTTCCCAAGCTGTATGGAAGGAGAGGAAGCTCATCTATCAACGCCAAGAGTTTGCAGCTTATTGTCTGCAGGCCCTGAGGGTTCTCTGTACGGGAAAGGGAGCTAAGAAAATCAACCCTGTTGCCAGTTGCCTTAAATTTGTGACAGATGGTCTGCACCTCTGTTGGAAAATATTGGGATGTGCAAATTAAAAATTGGGTAAAAAACTGCATGTTTTCCTCCTGCTGTTCATGAGCATTTCAAGCATCAGGTTTTGTGTGCTTGAAAAAAGCTCCAGAAGTGATCTAACACTGCACAAGTGGTACAGGACAGTGCTGGGAAACTCTCTGTACTGCGTGCTGTGTCTGAGGGGCTGGCACTGCCTATATTTGAGGAGTAGTTAACCAGGTGAGCAATTATTTAGCTCATTCAAGAGGAGAGGAAAAAATGAGTGCAGCACAGGCTATTTGTACTTAAACCAGGACACGCCTGATAGTGGAGGGTTTTTAGGGTAGGAAGCAAAAGTATCCAACAAGGAAATAAAAAAAACCCCACCATGCAGTGCTCATGTATGTGTCCCAGCTGTCCCTGGGAGAAGGAGAGTTAGATTCATTAAGTATTTCAAAGCAGAATTTTGTTGTGGTGCTTAGTGGGATTGCTGTGCAGTTTGGACAAGAGGTGCCATTCCTGCTCACAGCTGTGCAACACACACGGCCACAGCAAGCTGGAAACAAGGACGACGCCAACGTTTGGTGTCCCGTGAGTGACTCCAGCCAGTGGAAAACTGGCCTCAGAGTGTGAATCTAAGCTGTGGCTAATGGAATAAATCAGTAACCTGATGGCGCCACACGACACCGCACATGGGGCATGCAGGCTCCTCTTGACATTTCTAGGCACAAAGGGAAAAAAACCCCACCAAGATATTGTGGGTATCTCTGCGAATTCAGGATGTTGCTACGGCTAAAGCAGGGCACAGGCGTGCGGGGAAGTGGCCGCTCCAGGGCGCCAAGGCAGCAGGGCCAGCAGAGGGAGCCCGCCGCTGGCGAATCCCGGGATCCCCGCAGCCTCACGCCCAGCCCAGCCCCGCATCCCGGGATCGCCGTAAACTGCGCTCAGATCCGCATCCCGGGATTGCCGCAGCCCCACTGCCAGTCCAGCCCAGCAGCCCCTCATATCCCCGGCCCTGCACCTTTCCCAGCCCAGCATCCAGCCTCTCAGCCCCGCAGAGCCCCTCCACTCAGCACCCCCGGAGGGGTGGCCTTGGATTCCACAGCCCTCCAGCCCAACACTTCCCTGTGCCCAGCACCCAGAAGCCTCACGCCTCCCCAGCTCGGTGACCCAGCAGTTCTCCAACCAAGCACACCGGCAGACCCCCATCCAAATGTCCATTTCTGTATAGCCCTGCAGACCCACAGCCTAACACCAAGCCCCAAATTCCCAAATGCCCGACTTTCAGCATCCCCACATCCCAGCAACCCTGCAGCCCTACACCCCAGGAGTCCTGCAGTGCCTACCACCCGTGCTTACAGCCCATCATCCAGCAAAACACCCAAGCTGTAAAGCAGTCCCAGAGCTGCACCATGTGCCAGCAATCCCAGAGCAGCAGCTCGGCCCCAGCAGCTCAGCATCCCAGCCCAGGGCACACAGCAAGCACAGCTGGCACAGAGCTGCTGCTTCTGGCTCTAGGCTTTATTGTGGCTTCTGCCCTCAGGCACAGTGACAGCTGTGACTGTGGAGGTGGCTGTAGTTATATATTGGGGTTTTTACCTGAAGCCCTGTTATGAACTGTATTGACAGAGATGCTGTTTCATTCCTGGGAGCTGGAAAAATCTTTCTGATGTGATCTTGCCACAGCCTGAGCTGAGGAGGCAGCTTTACCCATGCACTGGATGCAGCCAGTGCTACTGATGCACTCCTGATCCCACCACTCTGCAGGGCTGGAGGCAGGCATGCAACATAGGAAAGGCAGAGAGCAACTGCCTCTGCAACTTCTTGGCTCCAATACTACAGCTGGTACTTCACTGTGAGCTTTGCCTCCACCAGGAACAATCCCTCCCTGTGCACAGGAACAGATTTTTCTGCAGGATTTTAGCACTGGAAATGAATACTGGAAAACCTGGTGCTTTTGGTTACACTGGGACATTCATCCTGCCAACTGTGATCAACATGATTGCACTTCTGCAATCCAAAAATTCAACAACTGTATGCAGAAAAATTATTCTTCGCCAGTTTTTGTCCAGTTCTGTCCACTTTGTTGTCCTGCTGAACCTCATGCTAGCAACTCCTTACAGGAGGGTGGAAGCATGATCAATCTGGTAGAGAACTCCTCACCTGGCTGACTTACAGCAAGGTCTTGCTATTATAACCAAAGCCATAGCACAGGTGTGTTGCTCCTCTGTGAACATATTCCAAAGGCACATGCAGGCTGTCTTAGCTGGAATTTCATCCTATTTTTTATTCAGGCACAAAATATCTGGTTACCATTTTCAGCTGAGAGAAGGTGCTTGAAATGGAAGAAGTCAAGTCACAAAATGGGATAGAAAATGAAGCTGTGGAAAATACTTGCAGGCAAACAATAAAAATGCAGATTGAGTCGATAATATTAAATTTCAGTGCTTTCAAGACTTTTTATTATTATTACTTAAAACTAAAATTATTTAAATTATAGAAGACATTTGAATAAAGAAAACATTATTCTAAATGTCAACAATGGAAAAAGTTCTACTTTGATATTCATAATTTTTTTCCTTATTACTTATATTTGAGAGATGTATTGGGCATGTTTTCTTTCATTGCTCTCATAATAAAAACAATAGTTTTAAGGAATCAGAATTTTTCAATTAGAAAACATTTTGCTGAAAACTCCTATCTGGAAGAAAGCTGGAAATAGTTAGTGCAAAAAGTCTAGCAGGAACTTTTTAGTTCCAGATGTGTTGTTCTGCTTCCCCTGGTATGACAGAGGTATTTAAAATTAAAGTTCAAAGATGCAGCACTGGTGGAACTAACTACATATTTCCTGACATTTGTGCCTATCAGCACAGGGGTGGTTAGACTGCTATTTATAAATCTGAGCTTAATTCATTCTCATACCAAAGGGAACAATCAAACCCCCAGTGATTCCCAGGGAGAAATCAGGGCCAGTGTACAAGAGGCTTTTTCCTAATTTACTTCTGTCTGTGTTGTGTTTGGAAGAAAGATGCACACCGCAAACACAGTCCAATCCCAGCCCTTCTCTGCTGAGTCAGTGTCAGCTTATTAGGTCTTATGAATCTCAGGTCAGGAAGGCAGGATGGTCTTGTGGCTTAGGATATGGACTGTGAGTCAGAATAGTTTATTAATGAAAAAAATTGTTCCTCTCATTTATTAGGAGATCATTCTCTAACCAGCAAAATTGCCATCAGAAAATTTCAACTGTAGGTATTTTAAAGACATAAGGGCAAAAAAAAGAAGTCCAATTGACATTTGATCATTTCTGCATCAACATTACATTTATCCTTAGCTAGCTGTTCTGGAAGGAAAAGGACAAGCACCAGGGTAAATACCAGAAATATCCTGATTTGCATTTTAGTCTCGCTAAACTCCCGTTGATTAAACTGGGAATGTTGATTAAGGACCTCAAGCTGTGACCCCCAACAATTCAGTCAGGTTACTCCTGCTGCTTAGCAAGGCTTGAGTTAAATTGGAAAGCAGGATAGAGTGTCAGTGAGTTTATCAGCACTGAGCAGTGTGTTTCTATGCAGATAACCTGCAAGTACCTCCCTGCTCAGCCCCAGAGTCTTACAGGGGATTCAATAGGTTGTCTGTCTGCTGGTAGGAGATATTGAAGTCCTTCAGAAAAAAAAATGCTAAAAACCAATCCTGCTTTGGACCGATCCTCTGGAAATCAGTCATTCAGTCAGTAGAGTTAATGATCAGTTGGTGGGTTAATAGCCAAACCTGAAGCAAAGGATGATTAGAGCTTAAAAAAATATTAACCACTCAGTGACTGTAGTCAGACAGTATTCAGTTATTTTTTGATGGTTCCTTCTCTGT
Source organism: Drymodes brunneopygia (assembly GCA_013400955.1). NCBI lineage: Eukaryota > Metazoa > Chordata > Aves > Passeriformes > Petroicidae > Drymodes > Drymodes brunneopygia. The sequence continues at coordinate 740,512 of VZTZ01045613.1, read as the reverse complement.
CTATGCTCCCACAGAGGCTGACAAGGGATATTTTAACTTGTCAAGGCAAAAACACCAAAGCGACAAAACCCTAAGAAGCCCATCAGTTTGCTACACAGGACCTGTTTTGCATACCAGGCCTTTGATCTTTAAGTGTATTTAGCATTGCCATTTTTTAATGAGTGTGGTGAGGAGGTGAAATAGGTCCCTTGCTTAAGTAGGACAATTTATTATTGTCACTTAGCTTGTGAAGGACAAGCCATGCAGAAGAGCTCCAGTCAAGGGAGAGAGGCCTTGAACGCAAGAACATTTACACTTCGGTTAACAGAGAAGCAAGCTGCATGGGGCTTTGCAGAATCCAGTTCCCGCTGCATTGGGAAAAAATATTTCTATTTCTTCACCTTCAATTCATGCTTCCTCAGTTTACTGGCAGAAGAGATTTTAATTATTTACTAACAAAAATAGGGCTTTCCCCTTCTGCTTCGTGCTATGGCAATAAGATTGTTGGTGAAATGTTGACTGAATAACCCATGGTGCCACTAGCTGCTGTGCAAAGTCAAAGGAATTTACACCAATTTCAAGGGACCAGCTGAGCCTATCAATCCAGCAGGGAAGAAAAGAGGGATCACTGCAAACCAAATGGAGATTTTTCCACTGAGACCATAGAGAGATGGTGTGATGTAATATAGCTAAGAACAACTTATACTTTTCAAACACAAAACCATTAGAAACAAGTGTGATTTCTTGTTTCTGTGATCTTTCTCTGATGGAGAGCAATCTAAAACCCAGGACAGACAGCACTTAACAGCACTTAGCTGTGCATCTGACAGGTCCTGACTATGTCTTCTCACAGGCAGTGGCAGCAGCACAAGACAGGCAGGGCTTTGCTCAGAACCCAACATCCATGTGTGCTTCACCCACAGAGACAAGCAGTCCTCTGGGGCAGTGCCTGGCACTGGTCAGCTGGGCACACACAAGGAAGGGACCCAAAAGGGCTCCCATGAGGATATCTGGTCCTGTGGTTATCAGGCTGCCCTTCAGGACACACCGGTGATCCACAGGACAAGAGGAGCTGATCAGTGAAGTGAATGGAGAAAAAGTGAATGGAACAGGTGCATCTAATTCCACACACACAAAGAGGAGAGCAAGAGCACTGAAATGTACTCTAGGCTTTGTCTGGTTTCCTTTCTGTTGTCAGTGAAAATCACCATGGAACCATAGCACTTGACAGTCTTCGGATTGCTTTACAAAAGTATGGTTGGAAGAGCGATTGTCAGGAAACACCACTGCATTCCAGGTACCTAGAAATAAAATCAGCTGTCCCTAACTATTCCTGACAGCTCTGGGTGTCTCACCTTGCTGGAGATGTCTCAGTCCCTGGAGGCAACTGCAACAGGCAATTGTCCACACCTCTGGAAAGTGTGTTCTGCCATCTGTATTGAACTTTCCATGCTGCAGTTTGAGCTCATTACTTGCTTCCTTATTTACCTCCACATGCTGTGGAGAATGGATTACTTCCTTTCTCTTTGGTGTGGCAAAATTGAAGAGTGTTCAGCTCTCTGTTGTTCATAAGGCCCTTTCTCAGGGACAGCCCATGCTTTCCTCACCTCAGTGCAGACCAGTGAGCCAGCAAAAACCAATGTACCCCAGAGCAGCCCAGGAGCAGCACTCCCCACAGCTTTCCTTTTCTGTTGCGTTGCTTTTATTCGCTGCTGTCTTCCCAACCCTAAACACCTGCTGGATTTGCCTCTAGTTTTGAGTGCTTTTCCGGTGCTAATTCCTACCACTTGCTGTATTTCCTTAGGAACAGCCAAAGCACATTCCTGTATCCTCTGAGCCCACTTTGCTCCTTTGCTGCCCTTCAGGAGGGCCTCCCTTCCTTTGCAAAAGGCAGCTTTCAAACCCATGGGGACTGCACCACTCACACACACACATACACACACACACATATGCAACCAGCTCTACATCAACCGAGACCCAAGACAACCCAAAGCATGAGAACAACAAGAAAAGAGAGCCCTATGTGGTAGTCAATACCTGGAGCTAAACAGAGATATTCTACCCCCTCATATTTTTTTTGTTAATTGTTGCTCTGGACATTTTTGTTTTATCAGATGGGGAAGGACACTCGAGACCCAGCTAATTTGTGTCTCTTGTCAATGGCTCTTTGTTTTCTTTTAGCTTTTTTTCCCCTCTTATTTTTTTCCCTGGCCCTATAATCATTTCTTTGTTCTCTTTGGTAAGCTGGCCACTCAGAGCATTACATCCCTGTCTTAAACCTGGCTGCAGTACTGTTCATAACAGCAGCAGCAGCAGCATCTGCTCGGCTGGCAGTGATGCGTGGCCACTGAAGCTCCCTCTGCCAGGCACTGCACAAAAAATCACACTATCTGCATCGACCAAACCCAGCTCTGCAGTGACCAGAGAAACTGAACTGCAGAGGAGAATGCACCTTTTTCTCATAAAACAAATAAAATGCTTTGAACTTTCCCCTCACAGGCATTTTATTGCCCTTGTTCATGGCAAGCTCTCTGTCTGTACAAGTGTAGGCTAGCAGCAAGGTACTAATAAATTAATAAAGTGGAGGCAGGGCACAGGCCCAGGCAGTTGCCCATACAGTTAAATGGTTGGCATTGTCCTTGCAAGAGTTTGTCCTAGACCAAGCAAATACTCCTGCAGCCAATGCCCAGGCATGTTTCAGAGCCAAGGTGGTTCTCAGCAGGTGGTTTGGGCACAGCTCTCCCGCTCTGGGGGACAGTTTGTCTCCCTGGAGATGGCTGGGCATGCCAATGGGTCTTGGGGGTGGAAAACATTCCTCAGCCTGTCTTATTATTTTATGTGGCTGTAAGACTTGGTGTCTCAGCAGTGCGCAGCTTTTAATGGATTGGCTCACCCCAGCATCCCTGTGGAGCAGGGAAGTACTGTTAAGCCCCTGGGTCTGAGGGGAGAAGCAGACTCATGGAAACACTAAAAGGGGTACACAGCTCCAGAGAAGCATTCAAGTCCCACAGCCCTTTTGTATCTTGTTTCCTGCTCTAGCCCCAGGGCTTGAAGCCCTTTGGGCTGGTGAGGATGAGCCAGCCATGGAGATGTGCCCCTCATCTAGTCGGGATGCTGAGTGCCCAGGACCACATGGGGCAAGACAGGGGCCACCTCCTTTGAGCTCTGCAGCTGAGATGAAATCCAGCCTGGTGAGGCTGGGCAGATTAAAGCACGTACCAGGCAAGCCTGGTCCAGAGAACAGGATCAGGCTTGCACTTAACTTGACCCTAAGGGACCTGCAGAAGCTTAGGCAGGGACACGGCTTCTCTACCCCATACGTTTTGACTTACTGAGACATATGAGGCCTCAGGGCCTCTCAGAGGCCACACGTCAAATCCATATGGATCGTTTGTGCAGAGGAAATTGGTGGGGTCAGGAAGAGTGGAAGCTGCTCAGTGCTTTACAGACACATTGCCTGAAGTTCCTCTCCTGAGAAAAACAAAAAGCTGTTCAGCACCATGGATTTTCCATTTTCTCCGTTCCAATTTTTCCATTCATTTTCCCCATGCGTGTGTTAAGAGGGAGATGATCAGTCACTCAGCTACTGGGTCATCTGTCTCTGTTTTTGAATCAGTATGGTCTCAGGGATGGCAAATACAGAGAATCTGTGTTCATTAATCATGGCATTATATGAAAATGCACTGTTTTATTGACAATCCTATTTTGGGATCATTTTTATGAGTGATACCATTACTTTGATGCCTGAACAACTGGACCTTTTGACAGAGTACCTGCAAGTTTCCCGGGCCAGTTCCCAGGCACATGGCTAAAGTCCCTGCGGAGCCCTGTGCACCTGGTGTGGGGATTTGCAGCTCCCCACTGGTGTGCAGTGGGTGGCCCTGGCCCAAGACACCCAGTAAGCCCAGCCCTGTCCATAACCCAGCGATGAGCTTTGCTCCAGCCAGCAGCCAGCCCAAGGCTCTGCAGGACAGGGATGGATCCAGGGGTCATACAGATCCAGGTTGTGAGGCTTCAGCTGTGTTTATCCCAGCCTGTTTTTTCTCCCAGCTCACCTCCCACTTACACCTGCACACCTGCATGGAGGGAATATTTGTGCCTTTCCCTGCTCCAGGGCACTGACAGCAGAGTTGCAGTCAGGGCCCATCACCCACTCAGGGTGGGGCTGCACAACTGAGGGAGGAGGAGGCAAAACCTACTCCTTACCTTAATTGTTATTTTCCTTGCTGAGTCTTATTCCTTGGTGTTGCCTCTGGTAGAAAAGTTAACTTTCTTGCATCCAATTGCTTAAAAGCAAAAGGAAAACTCAGCAAAATGAAAAGTACCACCACCACCAAAAAAAGAGAAAAAAAACCCAATCCACACAAGAAATCTGGGACTCATCCACTCTTCTGTTAATCACCCTTAAAGAAAACAATAAAACCAGAAAGCAAAGGAAAAGCCGATGGAGGTAATTGGGCTGGGCTGCTGTAAAAACAGGAGCTGTGGGAAACAGGGACATGGCTGCAGACAACATCACCTTGAAGAAAGCCCAGATTTCTGAGGTCTGCCTCTCCCCTGAGTCTTATTTTGTGGCAAATCATAGTAGATGGTGTAATTATCACAGCTGTGCTTTAGACTGGTTTAAGAGGTTGTACTTTCCTAACTGCCTTTGGAGCACAACAGCGACAGCACACAGATTCCTGCCAGCACAGCCCGGCTAAATCCACCAAAACAAGCTCTGGAAGAGCTTGCTAGGTGGTTTTTTGCTGGATGCTTGTTTTCAATGACAAGTTTCCGAGGAAAACAGTAGCATTTTAAAACCTACATGTACAGCCAAGAAAGCTTGTGGACTTTTCCCTCCTCCTCTCCAGCAAATACTTTGCTGCCTCTTTTACAATGCCATTTCTATTGACGTAAAGCGAAGATAAGGAATGTTTGCCCATGCTGCCCTGCTCAGTTTTTCATGTGTGGCTTCTGGCTGATTTGCCATGTGTCCCTGCTGAGGTCTCAACCCATTTTCAACTGAAAGCGTCTGGGCTCTTGCTTGGCTTATCATGCCAACACAGCTGGCAACCCATTAATCTCCTGGTCCCGATGCCTTTTCTCCAGTGGGAAAGTTCTGGTGCTTTTTAGTGGTTTGTATTTATAGCTAACAGAAGCTGGTGCTCAAAGACCCTAGGCCACTTCTCCACAACTACCAGAGCTGGGAGAGGTTCAGCATTTTCATCCTTCTTGCTCTAACTCTGTCAAAGATATGGAGATCTGTAAGGAAGCAGGAGAAGCAGGTTTGAAGCCATGATCACATTATCTACCAGTAATGCCTTGCCCTCATTCACATCTTTAGTCTGAGGACTTCAAGACATCTTCAAAGTACTTTCTCAAGCACTGACAAACCGAGGCTCAGTTTTTACTCAACAGAAGTTTTCCTGTAGAGTTTTGGGCTTTCGCACATGAATTCTGTCTGCTCCCTCCCCGGCTAAGAAACAATACTAGTCAAGATTATCCAGCAAAGGAGCCCTTGGAGCTTCATTCTGTTCAGAAAACGGTTTTAAACAAGACTGGTGACAACACTATTGTGTGAAAGTAAACCATTCTGGAAGGGTTTGCCTTGTAGAGCCATGCTGGTAGGACTGTTTTGGCAACTCTTTGTTTAAAAATCCAGCTCCAGTGGATCAGAATTGCAATTTCGTGGGCCCAGCCTTGTATGCTAGTGATGTAGTCCCAGGAAGAGATGGGATGCTTGAAAGGGAAAGAAAACCTTATACTGTGGCTGGCTTCTATGTGTGATTATGTATACCTATTATGGTTGAAAAGTGCTGTCCTGAAAACTTGGGAATCGAAGGTTTACATTCTGTTTGTGAAAAGAGAAATACAGTGCCTGTGTAATTGCTTTCCAGTATCCCAAACCCGCTCACAGTTCTCTCCCAAAGCAGATTTCTGGTGGGTTGGAGCATGGTGTGCTGAGAAGTGCCTGCTCCTCCCCAGCTGTGGCTGCCAGCACAAGGGAAGCGGGATGGACATAGCCGGCTCAGCTAAGCTGGAGATGACCTGGGAGCCTCCACGTACAACCACATGAACCAGAACAGTGCTGATTTGGATGGCAGGGTTTGCTCCACACCAAGTGAATCCTGTTCTTCCATTTCCTGCCTTTGTGTCACATGCAGCACAGAAAAAGCCATGACTTTCCTCCTCTGCTATGCTGCCCTGGAGCCAGCTGTGGATGCTTTCCTGCGATTCCTGCCCTCAAAGTCAGGCAGCTATCAGCGAAGAACAGCCTGCTCACTTTCAATAAAACTAACAATTGCATTGGCTTGTTCCAAGCCTTTTAATCTCCACCAAGGAGATCCTAGCAACTGCTTTTGGAAAAGATTTTTAAATGTGGAAAGGGAAAAGGCTTTTCAGCAGTGGCTATGGGGTTCTTCCAAGTTTGATACCAAGAGGAAGTGGCTGGCTCCAAAAGAGACAGCAGTAAGACCAACTGTTATTTTTCAGACTTTCAGAGTAACCAACTAAAAATGCATGGGACAAACTGTCTGCAAAGGCAGATCAGCACAGATGTACCAGCTGGGCTAAGCTTCCAGGGGTGGGAGGATGCAGAAGCAGGCAGAGGAGCAACCCCACGGAGCAGACAGATCTCTCTGCTCTCCTCATGTCCAAGCATTGTTAACAAAAGTGAAAGGTCCCATTAGGAAGCTCATACATGGATGTGTATGGCCCAGTGAGAGGTGCCCCGGGGACACCCTACAGTGGTGGGGAGGTGGTGGATTTCCCCTGGGAGTACTGATGTACTGAGCTCTGTTCACTCTGGCTGGTGACCATTTCAGCCCAATCTGAACATATTTTACAAATACCATATCACTCAGCATTATAAGACTGTTTAGTGTCCTGGTTTTCTATGCCTAGACCACACATGGACTGATCACTCTCTTGCATTCCCATTCCTCTCACAGTGTTTGCATTTGGGTTTAAGATGTCAAAAACCTCTCTCCTGCCTCACTGCTGACTCCCTCCCTCTGCGCTCACTGCTCTACACCATCAGCCTGGGTTGTGGCTGCCTCTTCCTGGTTCTCCAGCCAGGTCTGATCACATCATCCTCTGTCAGAACTAATTTGCAAAGAGGCATCTTATTCTTACACGCAGCCCTGCACCTGAAATGCAAAGAGATATCCCTGCACTTACTTTATCAATGTAAAAGTGTCAGCATTTTTAGGTCTGGCCACTGAAGACCCCCTGGTCCAGAGACAAGCTCTGCATCTCCTATTGTGCAGCTGGAGTCTCCCTGGCACCTCTCAGCTCTTTCTCTGCAGGCCTGGGAGACCAGACCCCTTATATCTGTTGTGCCATAGAGGGGACATTTGGGGAAAGAAACCTCAGGTGTGGCAGGCTTCTCTGGATCTTGACTCCCCTTTGAAGCAGTCCTGAGGCCTGAAACTCTGGCAAAGTGAGGGGTTTGGGTATGGCGTGCGAATGGGGTGCACAGAGTGGGCCGATGAATTTTGGTGCACACAGACTGCTGGGGTTCATCCCCATTCAAGGAGACTCTGGATATTTAACCAGTGTGAAAATGAAACAGATGCCTCACATAAACCTGTAAAGAAAACTCATAAAGGATTTTTAGCCTGTCTAAAATAGAAAATGACTGCTGTCGAGAAAATACCTCTGAGATAGATGACTTCAGGAATTACAGATTACATCACTGAAGACTGGGGTAGGAGTGTACATGGAAGATGTTGGACTGCAGTCCATTTGAGCATGAAGGCCATGGAGATCTAGCTGCCTGTGGGGTCACATGAAGATGCTCATAAATGCAGGTCACCCCTGTTCCAGAATGGATTGAAGAGAGTGGTCACATCAGGGATGAGAGCAGGGCTGGAGCAGGCACCAACAGAGGCAGCCAGCAGGGTTTCTTCCCAGGAGTGCTACAGCTGTCAGGAAGGCTGTGGCAGAAAAGTTACTCACTAGCCTGCTCTAACAGGGAAGGGAATGCAGAAAGGAAAGTTTTCCCAGCTGCTGGAAAGAACCCTTAATGAACAGAAGCATGGCAGACTAGGATTTTGACAGCTGTATTGGGAGTCCACCTGGGGAACTAGTGGAGTTGTGCCAGCTATGGAAAACTAATAAGGGGATTCACCTGCGGGCTGACAGGCATTCTGCCAAAGAGTACCTGTGCTGCAGATACCAGGCCTGTTCTGAGTGCAGGCGGCTCTGCTCTGGCTCCTCAGAGATGTATCCAAACCGAGCTGTTGTTTCTCTGCTCAGCTTTCTCCTCCATCACTCTCACCAGTCCCACCAGTGTGCAGCACATTATCCAAGGATGTTTTCTTCTTCTCCAGCTTAGTCCTTGGACTTCCTCACTCTCTCCAGGTTGTTTCTGTAAACAGGGACTCCTGTGGCAGAAATAGAAGAATAGTTACAAATCCCAGTAAGCAGAAGGGCAGAGAAATGCAATACACTACAGGGCAGGGGCAGTTCCATCATTCAGATGTTCGGCAAAACTGGTATCTTTGTTATTTTTCTTACCAAGACATTTATCTGCCACCACCTAGGTCTTATCCAGTGTGCTCCCACTAGTGCCTAGGTGACCTGCTGGCTCCACTGCTTGATTCCTGCTCTGAGCCAGCAGGGAGAGCCCTGGGAAGAGCTCTCACCTCTGTCGCACCCAGAGGGGTGTTGAGCAGCCCTAAGGCAGTGAGGGGTTTACACGACAAGCTGGCAAATTGGTGACTGTCACACAAAATCAGGACATGCAGTGCTTTTCAGCAGCTGTGACCCCAGATCAGCTGAAAAGGATTTTGAAAGTGAGATAAAGGGCTCACCTCCCACCGTGGTTCTCCTGCAGAGGGACTGCAGATAGGAGGCCAGGGTTAATTTGTTTTCTGAATTAAATAGGAATTTGGGAGCCTTGAAGCAATTGTGCTTTGTTTTGGTTTTGTGGGGGTTTTTTGCAGTTTTATCTCAACAACAGGTTTTGTCTGTGAGTTTTTGGTATCCTGTGTTAAATTCAATCAGAACTTAGCTGGCGGGGTGGTGAGAGTTTATTGTGTTAATAATGTGCGCTACTTACTGATACCATTCCCCAGGTAGTGAAAACTTCCCTGAAATCCATACATAAGGCATGAAAATGTTACTAAAGAAAAAGCTCTTGCAAATATATATTTTTTAAACTACAAATCAAATCTATAAGTACTAATATCTTGTACTTCTCTAACCTTTTCCCCTCACAGTTCTCATAGAACAGCCCCAAAGGCACTTCTCTGGAGTCAGAGCAGGGCAGAGCAGTCCTTTTCTTTCCCGGGTTGCTGTCCCTTCCTTGTTCTCTCCCTCCCTTACTATTCTTCCCCTTTCTGTTCTCACCAATTCACCTGCCAATGATTGGCTCAGTTGAGTCACTGGGATCCAACGCTTTTTTTTCCCAGATCTTGGGGTTGCTCTTCTTGACAAAGATCAATATCTTGGTGACAGTCCTGCAGAGTAGGCCATACCCTCCCCCTGAACAAGCAGCAGTCCATCACATCATGTTCAGAACATGCTGCCTCACTCCCTCATCTCTCTCCCTGTCAAGCTTTTCAAGTTTCTGCAAGAAAAGAAAAAAAAAAGCTTTCATTCTCCAAGGCCAGCATCCAGTTCATATTTTTTGTATCGTAGGGAAAATGATAAGCCAGGGTATAACAATGACCTACTTCACATTCTGATAAAATAATTTCCTCTCTCTGTCATTTTTCTTGAAGAATAATATTTGACTAACACGAGCATGTAGGATAGAGCAAGAGCTTTTCTGTGAACTGGCTGATAATGTGTCAAATTCAGCCCTGAGACAGACAACTGCCACCCTGTTGACCTATGCGGAGTTAAGCCTGTTTATCCCCCAGCTTAGAGCTCTGAAAACAATTGGGTTCAAACCTGTAAGATGTGTGCATGTGATAGGATTGAGGCCAAAAGCTCGGAAATGGGGGCTATCTGTTACAGCATCCCTCCATCAATGCCCCCTCAGCCCACTGCCACCATGGCTGCCTGGGACCTGCCCTGACTTGCTGCCGTGGTTCAAACAGGCCCCCCCTCTGAAAAACAACCGTTTAGCTCATCCTCTCACACAAAAGGCTACTGTACTGGGCAGGCTACATTACAGTATAGGGCAACCATGCAGCTCTGAATCCATTCACGTCCCCCTCCCCGAGCACACAAACAATGCAGACTCTTATAGCTATCCCACTGCAGCCTACTTAGCTCAATGCATCAGCTGTACTTGTCTGCTGAAGGTGTTTAAAAATGTACACGTGGCAGTTTTTGCTTGTAGCATTGCATGAGATTTCTCACATCATCCTTCAGTGCTGTTCAAATGGGTAGTCACCCAGTGCACATTGCCCACCCTCTCATCTCCCACCTACAGGAGTTTTCCTTGCAGTTGTGCATCTTTTGTCTTAATGAGTTCTCGTCATGGCATTGATTCAGGACATGAATTTGCCATTTGCCATTGCTGGTAAGGGGTGACGTGGCTTGCAGATCCTTGTGCCCTCAGTTGTTGTCAGAGATTGCAGTACACCTGCTTGTCACCCTGGTTTTAAAGGGCCCCATAAGTTGTAACACTGTAACTGTAGTTTCCCATACTTTTTCTGTAAACATGGTCCTTGTTTTTCTTAATCGGCCGGGATTGTTTTACACTTGTGGAATTGTTTTTCATTCCTTTCCCTGGGGTGGAAAAAAATAATTGACCATGTCTTTGTCCTATAAACCTTCAGGGGTGTTGACCCTTTTCACCAATCCTTGATTGTCCTTAAAAACATATAAAAATAGGTAAATAAAGAAAGGCAGAGCTTTTGGTTGGTCCTGCCTGGAGATTCCACTGCTACTCTGAGACCCGCATGTTTCTTCTGTTGCCAGCTGTACAACACCTGCTCACCTTCTCTTTGCCAAAAATGGACAAAACAGACAGAAATTCGTCTCCTGTCATGACTTCATCATTTCAGGACACACTGCCCAAGATGGCCAAAGCCAATCAGCTTACAGTCCTTACTGTATTTACTGTCAGCATACTTGCTGTATGCTGACTGCCAGCATCATATGCCATTCCACAGTACTAACAAGGTACCTGATTTGTGGGATGTTGCTGAGAGTCAAAGGTAGTTAAAACATAATTACAGTGCTCCTTTTATTTCTTTCCTTGCATAAATGTGGTATGAAGCTAGTCTAGTCTATTGACTTTTCTCCAAATTCTTGTTCCCTGAGGTGGAGAGTTCCTCTGGATTTCAGGAGATGGAAAACTACCAGATGCTGGGCTCTGGCAGAAGGGTAACACAAATCTTGGCATGGAGATGGAGACTCCTCTTGACAGCTCTGCTCCCCAGGCACAACGGGCCTTTCTATCAAAGTTAATGCGATTGGGAGACAACTTTCCTGGGTGTTGCTTGGAGCCTGAAGAATAAACTCTGAGGGAACTAGATCCTGAAAAGGTGTCCCTCTTCCCATTGTACACGCCTCTCCCCAGCAATGCCTTGTCTTGTGCAGCGATGCAGCTATGCATGCACTGGGAACCATGCAGAATAAAAACGAGACACTGGGCTGCAAATGTGGCTCTGCCCCTTACTCAGAGCAGGAGGGAGGAAATGCACCAGAAGTAACAGTACCCAATCTCCATACTCCATGCAGTTAACCAGAAATGACTGAAGATACTCCTTGCTTTATGCAGATCCTGACTACCTTCAGAGTTTCGCTGAAAAGTAACTTGTTTACAATTCAGAAGAAGGGACACAAGCCTCTGTGCAATTAATCCATTTTCCTTTTGTCTCACTTTAAGGAAAAGGAGAACCTATGGCAATTTTTGGTACTGGGGCTGGTACCTGACTTTGATCACGGATCTGATTTGTCACCTGTGTCACCCTAATACTGAGCTTATACTGTTGAAACAGCATTGCCACTAAAGATGTGACCACACCACAGACAGCTCTGAGCTCCCTCACGTTACAGCACAGCAGCCACACAGTAATCTCAAGCCTTTTTGTGGAACACCTGCTGGGCTGAAAGTGCCTAATACTGAATTAAACGCTGTGATTTGGCAGCCAGGTGGCCGTGGAGCACACTTGCTGTAAGGCTCTGCTATGGAGGCAGCAATTCCAAGAACAAGTGTGGCAACAAGCTGCCATGGAGGTAATCTTTCAAACAGCTGCAGCTGTTTGCAAAGCAAGCCTGCAATGCACACATAATGTTTTTCCCTTTCCCGACGAGAATAAGCCATATTAGCATTATCCTGGCACAACTGCATCCATACTCTAGGGAATTAGCTGCAGTAGTATTGTTAAAGCAATTCAGCTTTTCTAGGTAGACAGGCTATAATTACACTAAATTAAAATAGAATGCTTTTGTTCTAACATTGGCTTCTCCACGAGGACTTGTACCAAAATAACCAAAGGTATGAATTAAGCCATTTCTGTTATTTTAGTATAAGCCTGAGTGCAGGCAGGCTCCCACTCCAGTCCTTCTACCTGCCACTCTTGGCAGAGTTCAGCTGTCTGGGTGATCTCTCAGAAACTTCATCACAGACAGATAAATGTATCAAAGCACCCAATGGGGAAAATTTTCTTGGTTGTAGCTGGGTGCCCTGTGATGGCTCTCTATGGGGCTAATGCCATATGTGACAGCACCACTTTTGTTCATTTAAGGGAAGGTAATTCAGCAGGACTGGGATGTCCCACAGGAGGGTCAATGGCCCCTAGAAGCATGAGGGTCACACTGAGCCTCTATGCTCTGCAGGTTGCTGTACTCCATCCCTGCCTGGCTGTGCTCCCTGCAGGGAGTGGGTGCTGCTGCACTGGCATGGGGCTCCAGGGAGATATTTCTTCCCTACATCTTCCATTGCAGGCACAGTGTATCCAACCCGGGGTTTTCGCAGCTGCCTTCAGCCAGGGAGGACCTTGGCTTTGGCCTTGCCTTGGAGTGTCCAAAGTGTCTAAGTACACGAGCCATGGCCATACGGTGAGCCACAGCAGCTCTTCCCAGGGGAAGAGGCCAGGGCACTTAGGAGAAGATCAGCTGTACAGAGTGCTTTTTGCCATAATACATGAGTTTTTGCAGGGCCTTTGGTGGTTAGACCACACTGCTCCAGGGTTTAAAGGAACAGGAAGATGTCAGCTCCAGTGACCACGGGACATACAGATGGGGGCATGATGGGCAGCTGTAGCACGTGCTGCCTCACATGGCTTTCCACATCACTGAGGGAAATGGGGAAACAGCACCTGAGGACTCACTGGCAACTCAGCAATGCTAAAAATGGTAAACTGAAATCTCACCTCTGCCATAGACTTAGCAGCACTGATTTGGGTAAATTGTTTAAGATACACGCACTTGCTACCTGTCAAATGAGGTACCTCAGACTCTGCAGGTGGTGTGGTTCATATTTGTATGATGCTTTAAAGGTTCCCAGAAGAAATGTGTTAACCATGTTCCCAATCGAACAAGCTATTCAACAGACTTTCACTTTCAGTGTTCAAATGCAAAACCTACCATGGCCAACTTATTTTAAAGGTGCTTAAAAATGAGATGCCCGCTTTCCCACGGCACATGGCCCAGTTTACCCCTCCCCAAGCGTGCAGGTGGGAGCTCACTCAGCGGCTTCCACGGCAAACACGCCGAGAGCACTCGCCGAAACTTCAGGGTGCTCCTGCCCTGCTCAGCCCGACGCACTGCCCAACACCGAGGTGAGCGCTGCCTCGGCCCGGCCGGACGGGCGCTCCCTCACGGCGGCTCCGCGGGCGGGGGGG
>VZTZ01045613.1:540048-726723 GCA_013400955.1 Drymodes brunneopygia | reverse complement strand
GGCGCTGGGAGCGGCGCTGGGCGGCCGCTGCCGGGCAGCGGGGGCTGGGGCCGTGGCCGGAGCCGGGGCCGGAGCGGGGTCCGAGCCACGGCGCAGCATCAAGTGCGTTCTGGTGGGGGACGGCGCGGTGGGGAAGACCAGCCTGGTGGTGAGCTACACCACGAACGGGTACCCCACCGAGTACATCCCCACCGCCTTCGACAACTTCTCCGGTAAGTGTAGTGCCACAGGCAGCGGGGCAGCGGGACGGGGTTCTGCCGCCCGGGGGGGCGTGATGCCCAGGTTCGGTGATTTCATTAAGTATTTATGGGGAGCAGGACTCTATGAAGCAGGACCGAGCTTGTCAGGCTGCCATCGCAGGCAGCAGCACCTCCGGTGTGACGGAGCCTGGCTGGCAGCGGGTGTCGTGCCCGGCCGTGCGACCAAAGCCGGGCTTTAGTTGGGAACTCTCCGGTGTAAACTCTCGGGGACAGCGCTTAAAGGGCAGATTAAATACTCGCCTTGTCTCGCCCTTACAAAGCGGGAAGTCCAGGGGTTTTTCTGCGGTACCACGAAAAGTGGGAGCTTTTCGTGTCCCGGGCGTGCTGAATGTGTACGAGGGAATAAAACTAAACCTCTGTAGCAGAGTATCCCGGACTGCCGGGCTCGCTCTCCGCTCTGCCTGCAGAGGACTTGAGCCGTCACTGCCTGACTCATCTCTTGTAGTAAAATGAATCGGAAAGCCCTGAAGGGCTTGTATGCGCCCAAGTGTTAGTGACGGACTCCCTTCCAACTCTCCTAAGCTGTTAAATCTAAAATAATGGAAGAAAAGGCTATAAGAGCTGAGGAATGATAAATCTTCCTTTTAAAAATTTTTTCTTTAACAGAAAACATGTAAAGTTGTATTCACCACAGTTTCTACCCCCTTTCCTTTCTCTCCAAAGCTGTTGTGTCTGTCGATGGCAAGCCGGTGAGACTTCAGCTCTGTGACACAGCTGGTCAGGTCAGTGGAGCCACTTACTTGATTTAAGTGACAGCGGGAGGGGAGAAGTTGTTGCTGTTGCGCAAAGTAGCCGTGCAGATGACTTCATGGATTTGAAAGTATTCCCAGTGTTTGATCATGTTATTAACCACTGTCATTTTCACTGCTGCTTAACTCGCTGCTTTGCCTGTCTGTTGAAGAGTGGGAGTCGTACTGTACCTCCATACAGGGGCCGGGCACAGGCTGCTACTCTGCTGGCTCAAGCTGCTGCTCTGTTTAGCCTGACTAGAAAGGCTGAACATATTGGGGATTCAACGGCCTGGTTTTCTCTTTGAGCAGTTGTCACTGTCTTTATTTTTGCTAAATAACTGTGGGTTTAAGAATTAGGGTGTTCGGGATGTACACATGCAAAGCATCCACAGCTGTAGGTGTCTGGAGATAGAAGCTATGTTTCTGAAGGGACTGAAACTGGGGGGAGAAAAAAGTCCTTTTGGGTGTTAGCAGTGAAGGCTTCGTATTTGCCATTCCTACCCCTTTGGAAAGTGCTGCTGCTGCAAAGCTGAGGTTTGCTGTAATCTACAACCTGAAGAGATGAGGGTGGCTGATGCCTCTCATCTCCTACTTTCCCTGATACATAAAAAGAGTCCATTTGTAACCGCCTTGGATCTGCTGGAAGACCCAGTCTCGTACCGCCCTGAGCAGTGTGCAGCACTGCTTGCCAAGAGTCAAGGCTGGATAACCAAAGGTAGCCAAAAGTATTTTGGCTACCTCGCTGCATTTGAAGGCAGTGGAAGTTAGGATCCTGCGCAGCTTTGTGGATGTAGGTCTGTGTCTTCACCAAAAGCACGCTGAAAAATCTCAGTGGTCTTAACATACAAACCTATTTAGATGAGTAGTAACTGGGTGCCCTACTTAGTAACGAGGTTTTAAGGGCTGTGCAGTAGTAGATGGCAGTATAGGACTCCCATGTGCCCTACAAACCAAAGCTAAAATCCTGTAAACAGCCTTCTGCAGGTAGTGATATGAAGTCAAACAGCCGAACTGTTGCATGGGTTTCTGTCCTGCTGAAGAGATGGGGTAGTACTGCAACAGTCTTGGCTGTGCATGTTTGTATGCAGAGCATGGCAGGTGAAATTGCCATCGGGTGACAGCCTGTGTGCATGCAGTGCCTGTGGAAAGGCAACTGCAAGCTGCAGGAGGGATGGACAGGACCTGCCGCCCTTTGCCTTCCCAGCCATTAATGGTTAAGGTGTTTGCTCTGGCTGCCCAAGTGCAGCTGGAATGGGTAAAGTTACTGCCTTTAAAATGAAAGGGTTATCTAAACTGACAGAAATTGTCCTGGGTAAAAGATTCCTGCTGGATACTTCGATAAAACTGCTGCTGGGAGATGGCTGCTGAAATCTGCAGCTAAAAAAAGTGCTCCAGGAAGTGGGAAATTCTATTTCAGCATCACTAGCCCAAAGAGGTGTAGAATCCTTGCAGGCCATGTGCCTACCATTGAAATGGCAGGAGTGTACTTGGGATATGAAGGGAACTATTTTATCTTGGTAGAAACCCTTCAGATCCGGGTTGCTTCCAAACCCATTGAATTGAGCCCTTTTGAGGTTTGTCATGTAGCAAGGAGAGGCAATTACATGGCAAGATGCCTTTCTGTTGTTCAGAGCAGCATCTCTCAGTAAATGAGGGGTTTTTCTTGAGCCAAGCGGTAAGAGCCTGGTTTCCTCTGAGGCTTAATCTCAAGGAATCGAGAGGTAATGAATCTTACTTTCTTGTCTGGTATTTTATAAATCGCTGTCTTTCTCAGAGATACTGCTGCAAGGAATTCATTTGAGCAGAACAAGATTTCTGAGGCTTCCAGGGGGCTTTAAACTGCATAACCTGGGCCTCCAGAGGCTTTAAAGCAAAATTTCACATCTCAGAAATTAACTTGCAATTCATCAGTAAACTGGTACCAGAGAGATATATTCAGCTTTATATTTCTGTACACTTTCAATTCCAAGCTTTTGAGAACATGGTCCGTTTTAATTAAAATGTCACTGCTGCTGAGGCAAATCCTACCTGTTCAGGCTGCTAGTGTTACTCTGGTTTTATCCTGCTGTCAGCATTAAAGCGGCTTGCCTGGAGTAACCCTTACTTCTAGCTGCATTCCTCCCTGAGGATCAGCACACCTTTGTTACCATGAGGTGTTTGACTTTCTTGTGGCTGCGTCCTGAAGCTGAAAAAGGACCTTGCTTTGCTGGAGTTTGCACTAAAAGAAAAAAAAACCCAGAAGGGTAGTGCTGGGAGGCCCGTGTGCAGTTTGTTTGATGTGGCATGGGTGGGAGGGAAAGGTAAAGCTCTTACTCTATGCCATTGGCATGTTAAACCTGCACATTGTAAGTCATTATTGCTCCCATCAGATTTAAATCCCTGGGCACAATGGCAGGGAAATTATTCCCATATCCTGTAGGATGTTCCTAAGTAGTTGCCAGTCTAAAAGTCAACTCCGGGAAAGGTACCCAGAAGGGTACACCTGCTTTGCATACCTGCTTTGCCCTTTTGCCCGTGTCTGTCTGCAGAATAGCTTTGAGGTGCCGGGTGCTCCTCCTCAGAGCTGCTCACTGACTCACCCTAGAAGAGGTGGGCCTGGAGAAAGTGCTCTCTCCCTCTTCAGTTTGTGGCTTTGTGTGCCGTAACCTGCTTCCCACAGCTTTGCTTCTTTGCTGAACTAGGGCAGAGGGCCTGTGTACAAAGAGCAAAGGAAATATTTAAGCACTTGAAATAACCTGCAGCATTAGTTGGAAAATCTCAGGTACATGGGGAAGCCACCACCTTTGTCCTGTGTGCCCGATGGTGGCAGGGTGCTGGCTGGCTGGCAGCCACAAGACCTCAGGCTGGCTACAGGTGGCTTTTGCTTGTATCACACCTTGCGGGGTGGTTTGGGTGCTCATTTTGGGGTGCCTGTCAAGAGGCAGTGGCAGGTGATCCTCAACTCTGCCAAGGGTCAGGGCAGGCTAGTGCTGCTCTTTCTGTGGAGTACTAACAGGGTTTTGTTCTGTGCAGGATGAATTCGACAAGCTGAGGCCTCTGTGCTACACCAACACGGACATCTTCCTGCTGTGCTTCAGCGTGGTGAGCCCTTCGTCCTTCCAGAACGTCAGTGAGAAGTGGGTTCCCGAAATTCGCTGCCACTGCCCCAAGGCGCCCATTATCCTGGTTGGGACACAGTCAGACCTCCGGGAGGATGTCAAAGTCCTCATCGAGCTGGACAAGTGCAAAGAAAAGCCAGTCTCGGAGGAGGCTGCAAAGCTCTGTGCTGAGGAAATAAAAGCCACATCCTACATTGAGTGCTCCGCTTTGACTCAGAAAAACCTCAAGGAGGTCTTTGATGCAGCCATCGTGGCTGGTATTCAGTACTCGGATACCCAGCAGCAACCAAAGAAATCCAAATGTAGGACTCCAGACAAGATGAAAAACCTCTCCAAATCCTGGTGGAAAAAATACTGCTGTTTTGTATAGGGGTTGCAAGGACCTGAGTGCTGCTCTGAGGAAATCAATAGAGGCTATATTAGCTGAAATCTCAATTTGTGTCATCTTGAGTGTGTAGTGTAGGTCTGTATGTATGTGTATATGTTGCTACTGGATAACTCGGTTGCCCTTTCGAGGGTTGCAGAAGGATTCTTAGTTAAATAATTGCTATGTATCAGATCTGGCACCCAGTTTTGTGACCAGAACTTCACATTGAGGAAAAAAAAGCACCATGTGTCTGTGAACGTAGAAGGATTTGTCCAAAGGATTCAGCTTCTTCTGTTGTATGTGTATGTGATGGGGAGGAGCACGACAGAAGCCTTCACTGCCAGGGCTTTGCAGGAGGAACGCACAAGCAACGGTGGAAATGTAGAGCTCTGTACATGGACGATCAAAGGGAAAAATAACACTGTGCCTCCTAACTGACATTTGTAGCTTTAAAACCCCACTCCTGCTCTCTTTCTGTCTTCCCAAGCCAATGCTCTTAGGGATCACTTTTAAAAGAGAATGCAAGAGGTGTAATCTATACGCAAATGCCATGGTTAAAAAGGTCATGAATATACCTTCAGCTTGTGGTGAGGTAACCTAATCCCTTATGGAGCTGACATCTCATTTGTCACCTCCTGACTTTCTGAAAGTCCTTTTTGTCCTCCTTCCCCTGCCTTTCCCAGGAAGCCGAGTGGAAGCCCGAGAACATGACCAAGCTTTAACTCGCTACCTCGAGCAGTGGCGATTTCCTCTGTGTTTTTGCAGACATGACGACAGTTCATCTATTTCAGCTCAAAGGAATGTAAATACTGTTGTGTTGGGGTTTTTTTATTTTTTTTTTCCTAAGCGATGTAACGAATATCTGTGCACCATATAAACCGCATCTGGTTTTAAGTCTACAGCCAAGAATTTTAGGATGCCCCACTTTACCTTTTAAGGCTGCTAAACAAATAACAAATCAGGCAGATTGAGATTTATAACAAACTGGACTCTGGAAACCGAGGCTGCTGCATCCTCTTCGTGATGCTGTTTCCAACCAAGTTAATGTTTCCCTTCTAAAGGCAACAGTCCCTTGTGGTTGAATCTTGTCCAAGCTCATAGTTGTGAAATTGTCTGAGGCCACCCCCAAAATGTAACTGATAATTCTCTTTTTTTTTTTTTTCCAGATCAGTCCAACAGATTAATTGAAATGTGCCTAAAATGTAGCTGAGGGATCAACATAGAGCTGAGTGTGACCTGTTCTCTGACTGAATCTGGTTCCTACTGAACTCTAAGCCTGATTGCAGTTCTAGTGAGTTTGAGAGACCCAAATGGTAATGTGACTCTCTGCAAGAATCAGTGTTTAAACCTGTTCTGCAGAGGACATTTAGTTTGTGCTGTCTGCCTTTTTATGACCACAACTACTTTTTCCCCCACCCCTTAGATAGTTCAAGATCAAATTATATTTCTTTTTTTTTTCCCTTTGGCCCTAGCCTTGAAGTGACCTTTTCCTTATTCTTAAACTGAACTCTCGTGACAGAAGGCCAGAACCTTTTTTCATCAGAAATGAATCAATGCCTGATATAAAGAGCTGTGGAGGCCATTTGAGTTGATAAAGCTGACCACAGTTTACCTCCTGGCCCATTTAGGAAAATGACACTATGTGAATGGATTCTGGGCTATTGGCATAGGCTCCACAGACAGTATTTTTTCCTTCTCTACAGAAGAATGAGTGCAGAATGGGTAATGTTCCATCACTGAAAACTTGAAAATGAGATGGAAATCTTTACCTAGGGCCTAATTCAATAAAAATATGCTGGCTTCTGCACTGGAAGAGCCTGGAAAAAGAGTTTCCATAGCACAGAAGGTGGATGCATTTGACTTGGTTGCATCTGGTTGGTAATGGTTTAATGCTTACTGGTCCCGAAATTAACATCTGAGCCTTTGTATTTCTTACTCAAATGCTTTGACAGGATTTCAGATATGCTGACATCTTGGAGAAAAACAGAAAGCTGTATTTCTCTTGGGTGCTTTGCTTCTCTGTAAAAAACAGTCTCGATCGATCAAAAATGTGGGTTTGAGGTGGAGACAGGCTTGAATCTGAGCAGCTACCATTTACAAAAATAACAGAATTTCCTCTGCAATATCATACTGCTCGGTACCATGCTGACCTGGAAGCAGTAGGTTATAATTTATAAGCAGCCTGTTCCATAGTATGGAGTAGCATTACTTTTGAATGTAGCCAGCTGTGACTGTTTCTGAAGATGTGATTTATATACAACTTGTTATAGCCCTTTACTAGGTGTATGTAAACTGAGGTCTAATAACTCTATGGATACTGCTCTACACGGGGTGACACAGGGTCTAGGTTTTAGAAATATTACTTTTAAAATTACCAGTATTTTATGAGCGTAAATGAGGGGGAGATGTCTCTATGTAGTCTATAATCTGATGTGCCTTATTAAAAAACTCTCTTCTGTTTTCTAAGTGTAGGCTATATTCCAAAAGAAATATTTCGTGTGAGAATGATATAAATGAGGTATTTGGAAATAAATTCTGACCTGTGTATATGTCTGCCTCTGCTGCCTGCTCAGGAGGCTGGAAGGCAGTCCCTTGGCCATGCACTGTGCCCATACCCAGCAGGGAGGGACTGAGCTCCCAGTGCCCCAGCAAAAGGCCTCTGCCCAGAAAATTCAGCCTTTTCCCTGCACTGGCCCATCCCCGGGGGGCTGGGCTGAGTGGGAAGGGTGTAATGGTCAGCCCTCTGTCTCCCTGCCAGCACAGCAGCATCTTGCTGTAGCCCTGTGAGGCATGGACGGGCTCATTGTGCCTGGCCCTGAAAGCAGGATGAGCAGCAGGGAGCACAGCACAACTAGGGGTGTCACATGTGTCCTGGGGGAGCCAGAGGGCATTTTTGGAAGAGCAGAGCCTGTTCCCTTTTGGCACCATGGGTCTTGTCGCTCCTTTCTGGGTCCTGTCCCTCTTGCCAGGGCCAAGGTGAGTGAGGTTTGAGGTTGTTTGTGCCCAGGAGCTGGATGGCTGTCGTACAGAAGCCTTTAACCCTTCAGAGCCACTGTGTTAGCCAACTGGGGAGCAGCATCTATACCTCCAGGCATTCCCAGAGATCCAGTGTCCTGCTCCAGAGAAGGAGCTTTGCTCTGGACCAAGGTTGGTAAACTGTCCCCATTGTGTTTGCTTTTCTGGGAGCTGAGAGGAGCAGGAATGCTGGGGGTGGCAGACCAGGTTGCCCTCCCATGCCACCTGTCTCTTGGGTTATAAGGCCAAGGCGTTTTCAACCATGGGAGTGCACACTTGCACAAAGTAGAGGAAGGAGATCAATGCATTGTTCCTCTTTCTCATGGTTGTTTCCTCACTGGAACAAAGCCTTGGCTTCTTCACTTTAAGTGCCAGGCCAGGCAGTGCTGGGAGGCTGGTTCACGTGGTGGTGCCTGCAGCACAGCAACCCTGCCCGAGAGCCCAGCTTACCAGCAGGCTCCTTTCTGGTGATACCTGGTGTTGAGTCACCACAGTCCTTGCTGGTGCCTGTGGAGAATTGCTTCCATGGGGTTTCTGTGCTGTGGAAAGTGGAGTTGGGGTGTGCTGGCTGGAGGCCAAGTCACCCCACCTTTGCATGCTGACTTTTACAGGAAAAGGGGCTGTGCTAGCTTAGAGTCTAGAACCCACTATTGCCAAATTCTGGCAAAAAAATGCCTCTGCTACCTGTAGGCATTGCTTTTCTGCTGAGGTGGGCTGCTGTCTGATGCACCCCAGCATCCGGACAGGGCTAAGGGTGTTCAGGTCATCCTTCATGCCACGGTAACTTTGTGCCTGGGTGTGCTGCTGTGATCAAAAGGCTCCCTCAGCTGCCCTGCTTCAGACACTGGATGGGCTGGCAGCTGAGGCTGATAAGGGCATACTGAAGCAAGCCCACCGTACTCTCAGGAATGCTGAAATAGCTGATGGCTTGTAATGGATGGAAGTTCCCAAGAGAGGACTTTGTTTTCTTTCATATGAAATTAAAGTGCTCTAGGAAAAATTTGATTTTTTTTTAACAGAGAAAAAAGTCAATTTTACCATTTTCCATTTTCTCCCCTGTGTTTTAAGGATTGGACATACTTCTAGGGTATGATTGAAGGTTGACTAGAGCTGAGACATTGACAAATGTGACAATTTGTCCTTATGAGGAGTCTGTAAGGACACTTCACCACATTCTTACTTTGCTTTTGATTTTCTTTCTGGACACGAGTTACTGACCACAGAAAAGGGAGCACTGCTGCAGGAGACAGGGTTTTTGTATGACCACATGGAGCTGGTCTAATGTTGTGAAATGTATTATGCTTAAACTTTGAAGCATGTGAGTGCTCCTACACCAAGCAACCTTTCTGAGCTGTAGTAATTGATGTGCTCAAGGGTTTGTACAGAAGAGATCCCAGTCAACTTCTGCATTTAGTGTTGCCCTGGCATGCAACAAGGTGAGGAGAGAGGAAAAACAACTGCTCAGGAAAGAGTGAGACATTATAAACCTCAGGAGAACTGGCAAAGGGACTCCGGGGCAATGGGGTGTGAGAGACACTACTTTTACCTACTTTAGTCATAAGCAGATTAAAAGCCCAATTAGAGTAATGCATGAGGAAATGAACAGCCCCAAGGAGGACTGTTAGGTATTAAAATACAGTCTTGTCTTTAGGAAGTCTCAAAGCTGTGGATAGCTGGAAGCTGGGAGGAAAAATCACTGTACACAATAGGGAAAAATCACTCAGCATTTGCTTGGTTCTAACATTCTCTCCTTAAGTATCTGTGCTGACTAGGGACAGGATGTGGGATGAGGTGGACTTTTGGCATCAATCAGCCTGACTATCCCAGTCTATTTAATGTTTTTGAAAGAGCAGTATGGGTTTCAGGCCAACAGCAGGGCCCCAAGATCCAGTAAGACCTTCTGAAGCTTTAGCTTTCCACATTGCTGGCAGCCAGCAGGAAGATACAATGGTTGAGGGTTGTTAATTACCCAGTTAGTGCAGTCCTCTATGTATCACCTGGGGAACAAGCAGTTGTGTGATCAAATGAGTTTTACCATCTGAAGCAGAGTATTCTTCAGCACTGCTGATTTATTTCTCCACAGTTTTAACAGGATGAATAGATCAGTGATGTGTATGAAAAAAGGCATAAAACCTCAGCTTGGGGTAGCTTTTTATTCAGCAAAGGAAATGTGTCAAGAGAAGGAAGCATGAGGAGCAGCCCTGCTGATCTGCAAGGGACTACCAATCTGAGGAGCTCTCCTGGCTGAAGGAGGCCTGCATTAGACATTGATTCAGACTCTAGTGCTGAGAGTGTCCCTGGGCATCCCTTGTTCCCTAGGTCTATGCATTTAGGTTGGATCCTGATCTTATTATTTGGAGGCAAAGGAGGAATCCTTTCACCCGGGTCAGCAGAGTTGCAGACCTGTAAAACTTTATGTAGCCTGAAAAAGACTCAGGCAGGGATCCCTGTTGAGCTTCTGGCACTGTAGATATGCTTATATGGCATTGCTTCACTGTGGCACTTTCCCCCTGGCTTCACTGGGAGGGAGGAATATTGATCCTCTCCTGCTGCTCAGACTTTTGCTGCTCTTTGTGGTCCCCTGGAGGAATCTCCCATGTACCTATCTGATGCTTCTCACTCCTGATCCACAACTCATTCAATTAACTCCAAACATTTTTCTAAAGCCCTTCTCTCTGGGAGGGTAATTTTAGCAGCAGTGGCCAATTTGGGTCAATATAGATGGGGTAAATAGGACATGGGATAAAGCATGGTCCTTGTTCAGAGAGCTGCTACTTTTCCTACCATGGTGGAACATCCCTGGCCATGTGTGTGCCATGGGCTCTCTGTGGCCACCTGGCCTGTGTGCCTGGTCATGGAATCACTTAGATTGGAAAAGACCTTTTAGATCAAGTCTAACCATTAGCCCAGCACTGCCACATCCACTACTAAACCATGTCCCTAAGTGCCACATCTACACATCTTTTACATACCTTCAGGGATGGTGACTCTACCACCTGGGCAGCCTGTTCCAGTGATGCCAGCCTTTGAGATGCTTGTTATCAGTGACAGAAAAGAAGTTCCAAGCAAAAACGTGACTTTAATATTTGGCATTTCCATTTTCAAGCTGCTGATGGAGTGAGAACTGCATGCATGGTGTCCTGCCTTTTGTCCTGGCAGGCACTTGGTCTTCTGTGGTACAGCAGGGATAATAACACCATAAAACAGCTGCACTGTTTTCCTCTGCCTCATTACACCTCATAGTCTTTCAGCAGAGGAACACTGAACAAGATTTATCTGAGGGCGGTGCTTGGACAATAGCTCCTGCTCCACCACCCTCTCTTTCCACAGCTGCCCCTCCCCTACATACCCCTCTCTATAGGCAATTTTCTCATTTATTTTTAATTCAAAACGGCATGTTGCCTGAAGCCTGGTGCTCAGCATTTTTCTGCTGCCTGTATCCCATTCTTCCATCTTTTGAGCTCTGTCATGGCCCTTCCACATTTTAATTACAAGCTCAGCAGGCTTCAGGCTTCCCTGTTCCTCTGAGAAACAGGGTCTGAGTAAAACCACTCCTTTTATTTTCTGCTTGTTTTCGCATAATCTCCTACAACCCACTTGGGTGAATCTGGGGAGATGATGGGCAGCGTGTTCCAGAGCAAAGACTGAAGAAGATTTGGGTTGTGATAGTGAGGGGTAAAGTCTCTCCTTCTGCTCGCTGTTGTGGTGGTGATAAGGCGGCTCCGAACGCAGGGGCGGCTGTTGACTTCTTGGGGTGAGGGCGCCTGTATCTGCTGGGCTACAGGCAGAGCCCTGGCCATTTTCAAAGGGCTTTGAAGTGCCCTCTGACAATCTCCTCTGGGAGATAAGAGATTGCAGGGAGAGGAAGGCGTTCCTGGAAACAGCTTTAACAGCATGTATGTTTATCTAGGCTGGGTAACCCAGAAGGAGGCCAAAACTTGGGCTGCTGACACCTGAGAAGATATGCAGGGGTTTAAGCAGAAAATGCAAAATAATGCCAAACCTCGGGGTTCCAAAGTTTAAATCAATCTATTTTCTAGCATCTGACTCAAGCCTGCAATTGAATGAGGTATTTATGGTACATCCCTCCCTCATCCTTTCAGTATCTGCATGGAGCTGTTACTCATGAATTTGCCTTCTCCCTCGCAGATGTGGCTGTTTCTGTTCATGTGGCCCAGAACAGCCAGCCCCAGAGGTCCCACACCTCTGGGTCTAGAGAAATATTATGTAAAAAATATTTGCTTTTATTTGTTTTAAACTGAGCTCCTGTTCATCCCATCACATCATCTGCAGCTCCAGCATTGTTGGGGAGGGTGAAGAGCAGTTTACAGGTAAATAGGTGGCCAAGTGACCAGGAAAATGTCAAGGTGACTCGGCCCACTGCCTTCTCTGTTTTGTAAACAACCATTGTGTTTGCTTTTTTCCTCCTCAGCTGAAGAGTCCCAGCTTTTATATAATGTTTCCTCATAGAAGAGTTTTTCCATCCTCTCAATTGTTTTGTCTGCTGTCCCTTTGGGTCTACCCTAGCCCCACCATCCCACTCCTGAAGGCCAGAGAGCAGAGCTGCAGGCAAAGTCTATAATCCCATGTTTTGTTCTTCAGCACTCTTCCTGGTACTGCCCAATATTTTACTGGTGGTGTTTCAACAAGTTTTGGTGTTGAACCTTATCCAAAATTTTCTGGAAATCCAGGCATCCTGTCCTGAGACTTCCCTTATCCCCAAACATACCTTTACCCCATAGAACAGCAGCAGCTTTCCAGAAGCATTTCCCTTCAGAGAAGACAGACTGGCACTTTCCCAACAGACCATATTGTCCATGTGGCCCATTATGTTACTCGTTATTGTAGCATCTACCCTCCATGTGAACATATGGGAATAGTCTGTTGTGAGAGAGGAACCAGAAAGAAGAAACTGCCCAGGGATTCTTCTGATCTAAAATTTTAATGGATCTATGATCTTGACAAACATGAAAGTCAAGTGACTGCTTTCTGCATCATCCCCTCAATCAGGAGACAGACACTAAAAATTTCCTACTGCACCACAGTACTATAAGGCTCCAGTACCCTCAGCGAAGACTTTCAGGTGTGACACAAGTTTTTGCCACATTGGTGGATAGCTCACCAGGGATTGTTCAATAGTTTGCTGATCACTGACCCTGTGGAAATCAAGTCCCTTTATCACTATTCCAAGTCTGATTGCATTAATCTCCAGTTGCATTTTGCCTTTAGGAGGCCACAAATTTTTGTGGTACTTCAGGTGGGAGGCAGAGCAGCATTACAAAATAATGTTCTCCTGCCAAAGTTCTTTGAGAAAGAGATCTTCAGGTCCTTCTTGGAAGTATAACTTAAACTGATTTTGACTCACTGGACAAATGTTTTGTGCAGGACATTTCATTTGCCCAGTTAGAATGGATAGTCATTACATTTTATAAAAATTACACTGAGAATGTTCCCATCATAAATTTGACACTTGTGCAAATACAACATTTATGGTGGCAATGCAGAGAGCAGATTTGGCCTAGTAATTTCAAAAGATCCCTAATTTTCTGGGAGACTGTGATACCAGATTTTCAGCAAAGTACAACCGCTGTTGCTTCACTCCAGGCTATGGGGACACTTAATACACTATTGCTCTAGCTCAGGAAACAATGGAGAATGATATTATTATAGCTGCTGCCTTTAGCAGGAAAATGCAGAAGGAGCAAGTTGGATTCTAACCTGATTTTTAAAGAGGTGAAACTTCCCCTTTTTGCATTGGGAGCTTACTGTCAGGATGCAGACAGCAGTCTGTAGATGTGATCAGGCATTTTACCTCTGTGAATCCAGAGAAGTAACTGTTACATTCAATGCTTTTGGGAGCAAAAACATCAAAATACTGATGAGAAACAGACAGGAGGCAGTTGGCAAGCTTGATGATGGAAGGATGCCTTGATAAGCACCATTATTGTTAGGGATCCAGGCCAGATTTTTGGAGTTCTTCATCTGAAGGGTCAGCTAAAGCAGTCACTAAACCCCTTTAAAATGCCACAAATCCATCCTAATTGAGACCAGGTGGTTCTGACTGGAGGCTGCATTTGCCGGTGAAGTTTTGTGGTGTGAGCCAGGACTGGCTGACCAGGAAGCAGCCCCAGATCCTCATCGATCTGCAACAGTTCAAAGTGAATCCACATGTCCCGGCAGCTTTCTTATGGGCCCTTTGTGTCACTTTTCTATACAGCTGAGGTCTTAACATTTATGAGGCTTGAAATGTTGACCTATGCTTTGGATGCAGAACACCACGGAGGAGAGAGTGGTGCAGCAGAAGAAATGGCAGTGGCACTGGGCAGGGAGTACCCAAGCAGTGCCCTGGGACTGCTGGGGCTCTTCACAGTCCTGACAGTTGTCATTCCTGTAACAAACAGGATAAAAAGGTATTTGAGGCTTCAAAGTGCTAGATCCTAGGTCCTGGTTTAACACAAGCCCCCATATGCTCTGTAGTCCAACCTATCAGCATCAGAGGCATGTTTCCATGGGAGGACAGCAGTTGCTACAGAGGTTCCTATTCATTTCCCCCTAACACTCTGTATTTCTCACCCAGGCACTTCTGTTTCTGATAATTAGGAATTAAGGCGGCAAAAAGGACATTCTCATGTTTACAAATAGCTTTGTCTCCCTGGGTTGACCAGAGGTATGACTCAGGACATATTGCCCATAAAATCCCCATAATGGAACGATTTGGCATTGCTCTTTTTTCCCCATTTCTCTTTTCCTATTCTGGTTGGTGGTTTTATTCCCAAGAGCAATATTGCAGATTGATAATTTCCCTGGATTCCCTGGATAATTTCCCAGTTCCTGCAACCAGGAACTTCTGCTTCAAAGACTATACCATTGCCTCCCGCAGGTCTCCACAGACAGAGCACCATCGCCTCTCAAAAGTGAGCACTTGAGTGGGAAAATGTGTAATAAATGGAATGGCAACATTGATGGTGCTCATTTGGAAAAGGAGATAATCTCCTTTGTTTGCACTACCACATGTTAACGGGTGAAGCATCTGCAACGTTTGCTCAATAAAGCTGGTGCTGGATTTGCGTCCATTGCCTAGAAAATCCTCTTTAATCTTGTGAAATATCTGTAAGAAGAAAGTATATCATGACTTGCATCGCTTTGCTTTTTCCCCCCTCTATTGTCTCTATCCAATGTGGTGCCAATTTGCAAATATTTAGCAGGATTAAAGCATTAGGCTTGTGTGAGTGGGAGAAGCATCATGTAATGTGAAGAGAAAAAGAGGAGACAGAATTTAATGTATAGATGTGCTTCCAGACACTTTTCACTCAACTCTTACAGTCTTTTGGTTTTACTTCTCCTCCGGCAAGCTTTGCACCCAGGCAATTCATGCCTCCACATTTTTATAGCTGTTAATAAAAATTAGGTGTTGTTCAGTCCTTTTGGGCTGCATTTTGAGACAAATAAAAACCTAATTTATCTGTGATCCATTTGGCAGTGCTTAGAGGTGGGATTGCTCTTTCTGGGTAGCTTAGGAAGGCCTTAGCTTCGTGTGCTTTTCTAAGCAGGCAGATGGGGCTTCTTACGCGAAGAGAAGGAGAGTTTAGATGAAACTCTAAGGAGTTTCAGGAAGAAGGAGAAGAAGAGAGAGCTGGAGTTTTCCCTTTGCAGTCTGGTGCTTTGGCCTGCAGGCTCAGGTCCCAAATCTGCTCCCAGTTACATTGTGTAACTCTAAAACAACTTGATTTACAGCAGCCCACTCTGGATTTAACTCAGTGTAATTGATGGCAGAGTCTGGTCCTTATTATTCATTCTGCACCCAGCCAGTTTAAAGGGTCAGGGAAAATATCTGAGGAACAAACTGCCTTTGATCTTTGGTTTAATATTTCTGCTACGTTTTACATACACAAAGAGCTATCGTGGCCTTTTGCTAAGAATTGTTTGGCTAGTAGAGATGTGAGGTAGACCCTGTGATGGTGAGGAAGCTCTGGGGTGAGTGAAGTCTAAAGTAGAAATGGGTGAAAGAAGAAGATGGATTTCTCCTGCTGTTATTCCCACTAATAAGGCTATATACAGGTGAAGGAGAGAAAAATGCTTAGTGAGTACACAGGCTCTTTCTTAGATATTTTCATTTGAAATTGTTGGTTTGCAGTGACACAGAAAATGACATTGTCAACACCAACACTGTCACTGTAATACATAGTGGGGTGGTTGCACCCAAGAATTCACATTTGCCAACATATACCCTTCACCTGCACTATGCAGTCATTATTCTAAGTACAGTGGCAAAAAAAAAAAAGACATTTCAGTTTACTGTTTGCGTGTTCTAACTATTGTGACATTGGCGGTGATACTTAATTTCCCCAGTGTCCCAGAATGTAACAGGAAGTGTCAAGAGGGTTAAGTAGAGGTGATCTGTTCCAGATATTCTCCAGGGCCCAGCTAATAAGTTGTATTTGATGCTATCTGAGCATACCTTGCTTTTCTACTTTGCTTTGCAATTCACCTATAGCAAAACAACGGATGGAGACTTGAGAGGTGTTTTCAACACCTTATGAGAAGCTGTGCAGCGTGGCTTCCCCAATGTGCCAGCAGCTCAGGTTTTCTTTGGAGACCCATCCTCTCCAAGCCAAGTTATCAGCCATGCAGAGCAACTAGTGAGAGGGTCAAGTTTAACCCTCAGGAACTCTTTTAACAGGCTTCCAGATATTCCCATTTTCCAGGCCAGACGGACTGTGGTGGCCACCATGTGTTTCGAGGCATCAAAGAGAAATGAAGGCCTCTGTTAGGATTGTCAGAGTTAAAGTTGGGTGCAGGTTGTGCAAATAACTTTATGATGTTCCAGGGGACCAGGTCTTGACCAGCAAGGTGGGAGCAAACATGAGGCAGGAAGGAAAACAGCACATAATCACAGAGTCTGCTATAGAGAGAGAAAGCCTTAGGCAGTGGAACGGATGGGCTTGGACTTCAGAAGTGTTTTACTTTTAAATCCCTATCCCTGGTTAGAGAAAAATCATTACCATTCTATGTTGAGATGTCTGTGGGGGACCTGCCCGCAAAATCATTATGATCAGGAAAAAAAAGGACATGAGCCTACATTTTCAAGAAATTCCTTATATTGATCAGAATAGGAGGCTGTCTTTAAAGGCTGTTCCAGTCTTTCAGCTGGATACTTACCAGGAATGAAGAGCTCTTCAGGTCTGTATTGACATTTTTATCCAGTAGCATATAAAGCACTGCTGCCCTGTAAAAAAGAAAAAAATCAGTGTTACTGGTGCGTATGTGTGCAAATTTTGTCTGCTTCTTTTGCATATTATTTCCATGACTTGTTGATATTCAAGCTGACGCTGTGGAAAATTGGCTATTTTCACTTCACACAGGGAATTAATTATACTTTTGCCATTCTGACTTGCAGAATTCATGCCAAATAATTTTTGTGTAAGATTAGGGGACTAAGCAAACCTACGAAAAGCCGAACAGCTCCACTCCCCCCTCCTCCCCATATTGAGGGACAGGCAATCAGAGGCCAATTAATGTCCCCAGGAAGGTTTATGCATTTTGGCTTGTATCCAAGCACAAACATGATAATGGCTGGAAAAAACCCACATTTGTCCACAGCCTGTGCCAACTTTTAGCCTAAAGTCCATGAATTGTTCCACATGTGACAGACTGATAGGACAACCCCACGGACAGGGCAGTGGGTCTCTGCTCACAGAGTGCTGGCTGAGCAGCAGCAGCCCCTCCGGGTGGGTGAGATGCCTGCAGCCCTGCTTGCTTATGTGTCCTGCCAAAAGACACCCATCCTGCTCCATCCTGTCCAGGAGAGGCTGTCAGCAGCACGTGCCAAGCCCAAATTACCTCGATCCCTGGGTTAGAGCTGCACAGAGGACACGTACCAGCCCTAAGCTCCCTGCTCCGAGTGCTGCCCCAGCTACACCCAGTCCCTGCAGCACCGAGTGGTCCAGGAATGCCCAGGGTGTGATGCACACACCCTGCCTGCACAGGCCAGGAGAGCAGGAGGGAATTGCCTCACCTGGAAATACCTGAAATACCTGTAGACCACACGGTGTTCCCTCACTACAGGCTCACCCAGCACCCCCAGGGACCTTCCTTCCCTATGCTCCAGCTTATCCGCTCTGCCTCCTCACTCCTGATTCTGCCTAACCTTGGCAGGGCAAGGGTTCACCCTGTCCTTCCCTCCCAGGGAATGCACGTCCTCTCTTGGACCGTGCAAGGGTTTTGGTTTGGATTGAAACTTTGCCTTGTGGGGCAGTTCCTACGGTTTTGGAGTGGATATTCCTTTCCAAGAATCTGCTCTCCAGTACAAGCACAGTGAAGAAATTTCCTCTTGTAACTAGTCCTTGAGCTTTAGAAAAAATACAGCTTTTCTTTGAAAAAGGCTGGTTTCGTTTGATAAGTTTTTAGTTTTAAACACAATGACCAATGTGGGTTTTATGTCAGCTCTAAGAAACCTTCATTTACCCCTTAAAGAACTTTCATTTGCCTTCTAAAAATCTGTGCTACAGTTGAACCTGGAGAGGTGAGCAGGATTCCTCTCACAGAATTCCAAAAAACATTCTTCCTTGTTTCTCACATGGATTTTGAACATTCCCCAGAGAATGATCACAGTTTCCAATAGATGCATTATAAAGGATATATATATCCCTGACACTCTTCCCACAATGCAGACCTGGCCTATAATCCCAAAGTTTCCATTTCCCTTTGTGTAATCTCAAAGTCTGCCTGCTTGGGGCACACCAGTTTCCTGGCTAGCAAAGCCACTTGGCCAGACCATGAGCTCAGAGGTTTTAGAGCAATTTTTCCTTTGCAGCTGAGTGTCTGTGTGCTCACCGATCCCTCCCTCACCTGGATAGTGCTCACAGCCCTTGCAGAGCCAAGCACTCAAACAACAAGCAGACACCCCCAGGCATTTTGGTCTTTATTTCCCTGAGCCTGAGCACGAGTGCACACACACAAGTCACAAGTGAGTGACCTGTGCAGGAAAGTCTCTCCCAGGCCTCACAGACAGAAGTGGCTGTCAGTGATTTAAAGCTGCTGTCTGCAGAAAACAAGGGGACGATGGCTCCATTGCTCTGCACACAGCAGGGAGCAAGGGAGCAGATATCAGGCTCAAGCAGGCCTCGCTTTGTGTCAGCAATAACCGCAGGGTCACAGGAGGATTCTGTTATTAAAGAAAATAAATTTGTGTAAGTCGGGCAGTTATTCTCCAGCGAGCTGTTTGAGACTGATTGATTGGCCCACAAGTGGTACCAGGAACATGAGGGCTCTCTGACCGACTGCTGCTTTTACAGCCGTACTTCTCCTTCTCCCTCATCTCCACTTTGTTTTCTTTAATAGATGAGCGGAATAAAATGCAGGTGAACTCTGTGAACTGCAAACAATGGGAGCTCAAAGCTTCTTGAATTGAGACATTCAGGGGCAGCACAGTATGTACTTTGTGCTGGGGCAGGGCTTTGGCGCCTCCAGAGGAAAGTAAGGCACTTGTTTGGAGCATGCACAGCATTAAAGAGAATAAAATAATAGCATTTGAGGGAAGGGAAGGTGCGGGAAGGTGCGGGAAGGTGCGGGAAGGCAAGGCAAGGCAAGGCAAGGCAAGGCAAGGCAAGGCAAGGCAAGGCAAGGCAGCCAGTGTAAGCTCTGACCCATGATCATGGAAGGCAAATCAGCCCCTCCAGGCTCTGCTGAGTGAATTCAGCACGGCATGGCTTGGAAGGAGATAGCAGCTGAGGACTTGAAAGGATACAGGCATGAGAGTGCTGAAAAGAAGAATTAGTATGTGAATCCACAAAAAGGAAAAATCAAGGTGATAGGGGAGGTTTCTTCAAGAACTTGTGTACAGGAAAGGATGTGATTAAGGGCACAAAAGAGAGGAAGCCCTCTAGAGGAAGTAAGTACAAGTAAATAAGAGCAAAAAACATGCCAGTGCTAAACTGGGTAACTGGGAACTGATGGGTTTCTGAATATGGACCAGAGTTTAATATAACTTTAAAAGAAACTCAGTAGTGTACGTAAATGGGGAGACTATATTGCCCATGAAATAGCTTGGAGATTCTGGAGAGACTAAGAGATGTAGCAGGAAAAAAAGTAGTAAAATGAAGGACAGTAGTTAGAAATTTGTGTCATACCTGACTGAGAGAGCAAGAGGGATGCAAAACAACCAAGAACAAATGGAGGTGGGAGAGAGGAGATTAGGGTCACTTCTGTCATACAGTACACCTCCTTCTGCTCAGCGTGAGCCTGGCCCGGGGCATAAGGGTGAACATTCAACAGGATAGAGCCTGTATTAATAGCAGGGACTGTTTGGACTCCAGCATCCAGTCACAAACCACAGCAATCCAGTGAGAAGAGCATCTTGCATGCCACCTGCTGAGGACTGAGAAGAGCATCCCTATGACAGAACATCAAGGAGGAAAAGGAAATATCCATTGTTTTCTTGACGTAGGAATGTCATTTTTTCTGGAACTGGAGATTGCCTGGAGTCTGTGGGAACCTGGGGAAAGGCATTATCACTTTCATCTCCTCTGGACAAGGGGAGAATTTGTCACTGGGAAGGGCCTGCCCTCCTCAGGCATGGGGCTGCAGAAGGAATTGGTCCCTGCAGCGCTGGTCCCTTAACATCACCTGTAATTAGGCATAGTGTATGATCTCTGAGCTGGTAAAAACCTATTTTATCATTGCATTTCCCAGAATGTATTTCAGGGAAAGATGGTTTATGGTCATTCTGCCTTGGGTATCACTACAAGGGAGTATTTCTTCATGTTGGACAACGGACTGCTCTCCAGACAACAGTGAGGCCACCTGGGGTGTGTCCAGCGAGCAACATTTGTTGTCTTTTATCAGAATGGTGGTGCAGTGAACAACCAGTGTTCGGCAGAAATATGATAGTGAGGTGAGAGAAAAAAAGTCTTCAGTCACACAGCAGCTGTCACTGCAAAGTCACGCTGTCTATGACTTGAGTGAAAGACAAAAATGTAAAGTAAGAGAACAATGATTCATTTTTGGGCAAACAAGGTGGAACTAATACTGGTAAAATCTAGTGGTGCTCGTCAGCTAGGAAAGAGTTAATTCCTGTAAGAGCTTCTCCTAGCACAGAAGCTGGGAAGACTGACATCTCCCTCGGGCAATGATCAGCCATTGAGATTTTTTCCTGGTGATGTAACAGTTGTAACGTGACATCTTGCACACCTTTCCTGGTTGGGGTGGTTATCTGCAGAACAGGAACGATACCCCTACACATTGCTCCCGCAGTTGCCAAGATGTCATGAAACCCGAAAGGATTTATTTTCTTTATAATAAAATCAATTTTTCTTTTAAATAAAATCAATTATTATTTTATTAATCACTGCTTTGTTGCATAGCACTGTGGGCCACATTCTTGCATTTCAGCTATTCCAGCATGGACCATTTATACCAACATTAAGGATATAAACGGGGGGGTGCAATGAAGGGAAATTAATCCAGTTCTCAAAAAGTAGTGACCTCATTGTGTTGGTAAAAAAGGACAGCAAATCCTTTCCCTGGTGTTCAGGACACATGCTGGAAGGGCATTTGTCTCCTGCAGGATCCTGTACATATATGTATACACTTGCCTGCCTGTGTAAATGTCTAAAATAAGGTGGAGCAACTCAAAAAGCATTAGGCAACAAATCCTCCAACACAAATCAAAGGTTGGGCTGCTTTTCCAGAATAAATTTATAGTTTGTGGAGGGAAGCAATCATTTTGTGATTGCTGTGGGCTATTTTAGGTATCTACCACAGAAGAAGATGAATTGTTTCCTGTAAATGCCTGTATATCTCTTTTAACTGAACCTAGGGTGTCTGGCTCACGTGTAGATGTCACTCACATGTAAAGACATTTCAGACAATTCTACTGCAAAGTCTGGGAAGAGACCGCAGGCAAATTTCCCAAGAGAACTCAAGCCCCATTTAACAAAGAGCTAAAGGAACAGGCCCTTAAATCCCAAGGAAACAACTGAAAACATGGTTCCTACAGCTCCTGAAATGCTTCTTCAGTGTTAACTACATGGTGGTGGAAGTCTTTGTTCCGTCTTCCCTTCAGAAATGAAGTGTTGGTAGCTGAGCTCAAAGGGCAGTGCTGGCAGCACAAGCACTTCAGAGAGTGTCAGGTGTAGCACAGCCCCAGCCTGTCTGTGAGGCATCTGCTCTGGAGCTTCACTGGGAGCTTCACACAGAATCACAGAATATGCTGACTTACAAAAGATCCACAGGAGCACTGAGTCCAGTTTCCAGCTCTGCACAGCACCATCCCCAAGAATTCTGCCAATGTGCCCAAGCACATTGTCCAAATGCTTCTTGTCAGGCTGGTGCTGTGACCACTTCCCTGGGGAGCCTGTTCCAGTGCCCAACCACCCTCTGGGTGCCCAAAGGCAGAAAGGCCAGAACACTTAGGCATTTAAATGTTAAGTATTTCCCAAAGTTTCTGAAAGAGGGCATAGTGAAAAAAAGTACAAGTTAGCAAGGTGCAGCACCTGATTTGGGGCTGCCTTTGGAGTTGTTGATCAGCTCTAACTGCTGCAGAAAGGAGCCACCTGAAGTAGAAAAACTCCAACACAACATAGCCAGAGTGCTGCAGGGGATGGAGGAAAGTCAGGAAGTTTAGCAATCCTGGATTTGTCCTCTCAGAGGAGATAAGGAGATGGGGCTGTTATAATAAAGAGTGCTTTGCTTTTCTCTTGCACTTTCCAGCTAAGGGCAAGAGGTGTTCACATCCTCATGTTATTGTTGGGTTGCTACTTGTTTCCACCTTTTAGAGAGGGAAGCAGAGAGAAGGACTGTTGTAAGTGAGCTCACACAAAGACAGGCAATGGCAACTCTGGGAGGAGAGCTGTAACTTCCAAGCCCTCATCCTCTACTTCATTGGCAGGTGGTGCCACACATATGGAAAGATTCAGGCCCTCAGACAGCCTATACAGCATCATGCACAGCAAGATAGATACTGCCTGATGAACAGAAAAGGGTCAAAAAATGAAAGAAACATTTTAAAACTTTGCTTGCCTAGGGCAGCAGGAAGTTTGCTGAGGTGATCAGTGATTATGAAGACAAGTGGGGTATGCACCAG
Source organism: Drymodes brunneopygia (assembly GCA_013400955.1). NCBI lineage: Eukaryota > Metazoa > Chordata > Aves > Passeriformes > Petroicidae > Drymodes > Drymodes brunneopygia. The sequence continues at coordinate 704,170 of VZTZ01045613.1, read as the reverse complement.
GATTTGTCGTCACAATCTGAAAGTGTCCTTTTGAACAAGAACCCTTGTTCAGTTTCAGGTAAGATATGGCAAGGGTCCCCCACAGTGCTGATGAGACTGGACAGAATCCTCCTGAGCCTTACAATGATACACTAACTTTGACTTTTTTTTCTTTCTCAATGACAGCTGTTTTATGACACCTGAGTATACCTCAGTTTCCATTCTAGGGTGGAGAGATCAATATTCCTTGACTGGGAAAGTGAGGGGAGGAAAAAATGTCTCTGACATAGTTGCTCCTTTAGTTTCTGATACTGAGGTGGAAAATGCCTGGAGTACAAAGCCTGGTAGTTGTTGCTGGTACAGAGGTGAACAGAGTCCTTCAAGAAGTTAAGAAGGGCATCTCTGGGCCAGGATCATAGGATCACAGAATAATTCCGGTTGGAAGGGTCACCTGTGGACTCTTTAGAACAAGCCCTGCTCAAAGCCAGGCCAGCTTTGAGGTCAGGCCAGGCTGCTCAGGGCTTGATCCAGCTGGGGCTTGAAAGCCTCTAGAGACGGAGACAGCACAGCCTCTGCTTGTCTGAGTTGACTGGTGGGTGAACATGGAGGCAAGAGAGAGAGACCTGGCGGACGTGCTTACATTTCAGGAAGACATTAATAAGCCTTAAGGCTGAAGGATTTCCTCTAGTCAAAATTCCATGCCCGCTCCAAGCCTGTTTGTCCCCAGTTTTGCTGCAAAACTCAGGGTGCAGTGTGGTGTGGCAGGAGTGTGACTGTCTCAGTGCAGAGCAGTGGCTGGAAGATATTCCCTGTTGCAGGCCATCCTGACCTCACACTGTAACTATTAGGCCTCGGTTCTATTAGCCTACTATTAAAGTCTGGGTGTGTTAAATATATTAGATCAAAAGTAAGGCTGGTATTTCTACTACCACCAATCAGCATGGTGACATGCAGACATGCTCTTAGAAAGAAAGTAGGTAAATATTTAGAGAAGATATGCCCCTGGCTTCTGAGAGAAAATAAATGATATGTAGTGGTACATGATGAAAGAAATGAAATCAGATATTCCTTTTGGCTTCTGCTCTACTTAGAGCTTTTTTCCTCTTCCTAAATGCAAGCCCAAAATATTAAGGATTTATTCTGCAGGAGACTGACATTCTCTTCTTAAAGCCCTGAAGGCTTAAAAAAGTTCAAACCCAGACATTTGTCAAATGAAACATTATGTTCCGTTTGAAACTCAGCTTAAGTGCTGTCTGTGTTATCCCGTTAGTGAGGCTTCCCTAAATCCCATTTGCACATCAGAGCTGCATATTGCCTTACAGATTATTATGGTTACTTACAGTGGCCTCTGACAACACCCCTAATTTAACAGTGTCTCATTCCTGTGAAAGGGATGCTTTCAGACAGGATTGAGGGAAGGAAAAAGAAGACTAGGAGTAACAGCACATTTCAGGCACATCTGCATCTTCAGCAGAGGCCAACACCTTCATTTGGGACCAAAAGGATGTCTACTGGAAGTAGCTTGACAGGGCATATGGGAAGGACCACCCTGTCCCTGTTAGTGATGATGAGGAGCACAGCAAAGGTTCTGGCTCTCTGAGCAACATGGGACCAGGAACACTTGCAGTTGCAGACAGCTTGCCAGGGTGGGGTTTGTCACTGCCCTGGTATTCTCCTGTCATCTTCAGATTGTCACTGTTCCAGCTGGGGATGAAATAGACCTCGTCAGACATTTAATAATCTTCAGGGTTTTGAGGAGGGAAGGTAAAAAGGAGGAAAGAATTCAAACTTGTCTTTTTGGTTCAGACAGTCTTTTTCCAATTTTTCCTTGCACCTGGAAGGCACTGGCCTGGCCCCTTCACAATATGCACGTCCATAGCTGACAAACCCAGTTATTCCCTGTGCAAACCCACTAATATGTGCACACAGGATTTCCTACAAGCTCACCTTATTTGTGAAGTCAAAGCAATGACCTTTTCAAAGCCCTTCAAGGTTCTCATTGAACAACAAGGTAATTATAGCCAAATACCTGTATATGTACTTGCCAATGTACTTCAAAATTTCCACACAATGGCTCACAATTACAATTGTCTTTCTTGGATGTGACTTGCCAATAATATCCACAGAAAAAATGTGCATCTTGGATCAGTCCTTGGTCAAGGTGGGAGTAGAGAGTGGAGATATCATGTTCTTCATGAGCTGTAATACCTCTAGATTCATGTTGAGAATGAAAGCAGAGTTTGGTCTAAGGGTCCAAATTTCTGGCTGAGCCGTTCTGACTCACTGTTCCTCTTGATTGGGTGTATAAGTAGTAGTATTCAGGATCATTAGATCCTATTTGCATGGTCTTAAGCTTTGACCTTCCTATACTTCATGCCTAACTTTGTTTCTCCGCTGGATAGATGCTTGGAGGAGAACCAGGGGATTGTCAGAGGGACCAGGGCAGGAAACGGTTTCATGAGCCACAGAGAAATTGGAGAAGGTTAAAAATTAGCTGTGCAAATTCTCTGCTGATATCAGTTGGCCTAACATAATGAAGCTGCATTAATTTACTCTAGGAAACCATCTGACACTGCTCTTTGTGCAGGACTGTGCTGACAGAGTAGCAGCCTCTCTGGGAGAGACAAGGAAGGTGCCTGTGCCCCATTCAGCACTGACCCTTTGGTGTGGACTTTGCATGCTCATTTGTTCCTGCACAGCCCCCACAGCAAGAGACAGTGAGCTTTGCATATGCAAAAAATAATAAGTCTGGATGCAGAAAAGCCCTTGGAAGCCCTAAATCACACCAAGTTTTCTGTAAATCTCCCCTAAATCTGGACTAGTGTTCCTCAGTAACCTATTCTGCAGATTTACAGCGTTTGCTGAAAACAGTTTGTAGGAAGCCTGACCAGCTGAAATAGAGTCTGAGCACATCCCCAGCTTGCAGTGCTGTCATTAAACATTAACAGTGAGCAGCTGGGCCTTCCATGGGCTACACAGACTTGCGCTCCTGTCACTGCTAGTGGGAGTAAGCTTTGTAAGGAGAGGGAAGAAAATACACACTGGCATGCACAACCCGAACCATGAGTCAGAGGAATGGAGGAGCAATGGGTTTACACCGGGACTGCCTAACTTTGCCTTTGAGGATGACGTGGGAGGCTTGTGTCCCTAAGATGAGAGGCTGGGTTAAGCAGGCATGGAGCTGCCTCAGGCAGCCATTCATATTGCTTTGGTGCTCACATCCCTTTCCATCCAGCTCAGCACTGCAGCATGGTCAGGCAGAGAGGACATTTCACAGGGGCTTGGGTCCAGCATCGGACAACAGAAAGAAAAATAAAAAAGAGGGGTTGCATAGATGATATTTGAGATGGGAGCTTTGTGGTGTCCCTGTGCTGTCCTAGCTGCTCCAAGCAGATTTGGAATGGTGCAGACACCTTCCCGTGGCAGGGCCAACACAGGAGCTGGCCAGTGCCAGCCCGAGTACCTTCCAGGCTACAGTTCACAGCAGATAACATTGATTTTTGCCCTGTAGACCTCATTGCTCTGCCACTGTACAATGGCATTTGCTCATACTCACACAGGACTGATAGTGTCTCTCCTGCCACCAGTCTAGATGCAGTTCAGCAGACAGCTATGCTAACTCACTGGAAATCCTAAGAGAATTAATGGGGAAAGGAAATGAAGATAGACAAAAGCTTAGGGGCTGAGAACATGAGTGTCCCAAGTTGGATTTGCCATGTTGTGCATTGTTCTGTGGTGAATGCCAGTGGGCATCCCCTTGCTGTTAAGGGCAAGTAGCTCAGCTCACTGAGGAGCCTCCCATCACCTGTGCCATGATGTAACCCCTGAGCATGGCAGCTACTGCAGTAGCTATGGCACAGAGCCCATGGCTTTCACCTTCCCTTGCTGTGCAGCCATACCTCTGGGCTTGCCTTTGAGGGCCCCTTTGCAATCATCTCAGGGACAGAACTCTGGGGTAGTGACCCTGCAGACCACCACACTAACCTGTCCTCTCTCTGAGGTGGAGTTGTTGATCCTGTGAAGACTGCCTGGTGGCTGATTTTATATGGCTCAGTCAAAGAAAAGGAACTCCTGGGTCTGGATTAGTAGGCTGATCTAACCTGTGTTCTTCTCTCCAAGCAAGATGTGCTAGATACTGGCATTACATCCTTATTCATATAAAATATGCACAATTTCCCTTGTGTTCATGCAGGAGTCACTTGGGGTAATACCACTCAACCCCACAGAATCAAAATGAGCCGGGCTCAGGACAAGTCAGTTTTGTATCAATCCCAGCCCCTGTCTACACAGGAGCTTGACTCTGCTTCCAAAAGAAAGCAGAATCCATTCTCTTTTGGAGTAGATTTTCAGAATGTGATGCCACAGCTGCATAGGTGGACAGGTAATTTCACCAGAAATGAATGAGAGACATGAAACCAAGAAATGCCAACCCCACAACTCAGAACACTAAGGTTTTGAAAATGTGTCCCTTAATCTTTCCTTTTTTTTTTCCTTTTTTTTTTTTTTTTAAGTTACTGGAGGTTTCTTGGAATGGTAGCACATTTTTTTATAGACTATTATGTGCCTTATGGGTAACAGAGGTGGAGTTTTTGCAGCCTGGACTCAATTCATGTTAGAGCACAGGGGAAGACAATACACAGGAAGTCTTTAAAATACAGGACAAGAGCACATGAGTTGATGATACAATAATTGGAAACTCTATTCATCAGGGTATTTAAGCATCTGACTGATTCTGCCCGGAAACAGTTCCACTCACTTCACTAGGATTAATCACGAGACTACAAATGAATACTTTAAAGTATCCTGCAGAATCATAGCCTGAGCAAACAAAGCTCATTAATTTGATTTTTTTTCACATGTACTTGTTTCAGGACCCTCAATTTGCTTGCTGGAGACTCCTGCAAGAGCCTGCCTTACTGGGAAACCTGGAGTACATTTTAAAATCCTGTGTGAGGAGTCATGGAAAACAGATTTTGAATGCCTGTCCTTGAGCAGTTGTGCCAGGAGAGCTGGTGCCAGTAGGGGAAGGGCCCCAGTGTCATGTGATTCATTTGTCTGAACAATGTAGCTTGGATTTCATGAATCTGCAATCCAATATTTAATGGAATAAATATCCAAACCAAGTACTGTTTTAGATATCTGATACGTACTAGGTGCTTGGATAAATAATAAATCTGAAGAAATCTCAGTATTATCCAGGCTATTCCACCCACAGGGAAAAAGAAGTGAAACACTTCCTTACCCTGAGAGCCACTCACTCAATCACAGTAATAATACTTCAGTTTTCCAAATGCATCTTCCATTTCAAAGCACTTTTCAAATGCTAATTAACTCTGACCATAACCTTGCCAGAAAGGGAAATATTATCCCATACTAGACAGGTGAGGAAGACAAAGACCTAAAGAAGTTCCCTTTTCTTGCCCCAAATCTCACAGGAATCAGTGGTGGACAGAGCTGGGGAGCTCTTTTTCCTTTTTTGATTTTTTCAATGTCTGGTCTTGTGCTTTAGCTGTTTGCCTAATCTGTGTCTAGACGCCACTTCCTTGTCAGAGCAGGGCCACTGTGGGGGCTGCCTGCCTGCCCTGAGCGAGGGTGAGCAGTGGGAGCTGTGCACCTCCACAGCACCAGCCCACACTGAGGTCACCTGTGGGTGGAGAAAGGAGACAGTGGCTGCAAGGGCTTCAGCCTCTGCCTGAGATCACGGGGACTGGTGGGAGATGGCGCAGGGGCATGCTGCCCAGAGGAGTGCAGACCCACTTTTGGCACCTCCAGAAAGGCACATAAGTTTGCCTAAAGCACTCTGCCCCTCTTGGTCCAGGGCATCCAGGCAGCAGCTGCTGGGTTGGCTCCTCTCCCCCAGAATGAGGTGGGGAGCAACTGGGCACTCACCACTCTTTGGGTCTCCAAGCCCCACTGGGAAGGGAGTGGTAGCCTGGGTGGGCACAGCTGGCAGGACTGCAGCAGGTCAGGCTGACAGCCAAGGCTGGATGATCTCTAAGCCTCCCTGAAGGGCACCTCTTGGAGAACAGAGCCTTAAGTACTTTCCAGGATACAGTAAAAAGGTGAAAAAACTCACCCTTCTGCTGTAGAAGGGAAAGTGTTTAACCTCTAACTGGGTGCTCTGTGCTGGAAACAAGCCCCTTTTTCCTCATCCTCCTCCTTGCAGCATGGAGAGGATATATGTTAAGGCTATTCACTTTTACAATGTGAGAGCAGGGAGTTTTAGAGATTGTCTGTGGTGAAAAGGACTTGCTGGTCTGTCCCAGTGAATATACAGCTCCATCCTAAGCAAATAAAATCCAGATTGTCCTTCTAGTATAGTCCAAACCTGTTTCTTGATGGAGAAAAATTGTATCAGCAGCACCACATAGTTTCCTGTGTGGCTACACTAACACTAGGAAGAGCTTAGGTTAGGGAGATAAAACATTTTTCATTCACTCCCGTAACTGATGTAGCTATACCAAACTACTTTTTAATTTCAGTGCTAGCACTGCCCTACTGCAGCAAACCTTGCATTTTTCCACTATCCGTTGCATTTTCCCAATTTCTCTGCCCAGCAGGCTGTAAGCCACTTCAGCTGTGGTTAAAGCATCTCTGGACTTTTTTGCTGATGTTATAATGAAAGGCATTTAGTTGGCAGAAGGCCTCAGTGACTCTCAAATCCCCTCAGATGGGCTCCCCCTACCCTGAGCCCTGCGCTGGCCCTCAGCACCAAGGGCTCCAGGGGGATGGTCCTGGCAGGAACTGTCCCTGTTTCATGGATGAGCAAACCAAAACCCGGGAAGATTAAGGAGTTCTATTCCCTGCAGCCACCACTGGTGAGATGGTTACTCCACTGTGGTTACAAACACAGGTGGACTGAGCCACTGGGGATTATGCCAGGGGAAGGAGCCCTCTCTCCATCACATTATGTCAAGGAGAGCTATGCCAGGGGATGAGCTGTTAGAGGCAGACCTCTGCCTGCTTACAACCCCAGGTTGCTGGATCCAAATACACAGTTCAGCTCCAGGGAAGTGGGACACCAGGGTACAGCCATTAGAGAGGGACTTACACAGGGTGGAGATGTGAATGGGCACGTGGGAGCCTTGTTGGGATGGGATCGCTGGTGCTGCAAGGAAATGGGAGCCATCCCATGGCCTGTTGGCAGCTCCCTCACTGCTCTTTCTCTTTGTAGGAATGAATGAGAAGTGTGTCTCTGTGTGTGTGGGGTGGAGGGAGGCCGGGCTGAGCCACTCATGCTGACAGTCTTACCACAGAGAGTAAAGCAAATCCAGCATAACTCACAGAACAAGGTGTGTGGGTGCCATAATGAGACTTAAAAGTGGGGAAACTAGACCATGGAAGTCTGTATGTGCATCTGCTTTAACTCCTATTTGCATGATAGGAAGAGATATTAAAAAAAGAACAGTAGAGCATGTGTGGGACAGAAACATACCCTTTTATATTCTTGTAATTCATGCTTTACGTAACTAAATAAATGTTAGTGAGTTTGTTGGAGAGGGTGGAGACAACAGCTTGTGCTCATCACAGAGAGAGAAAGAAAATTTGCTGGATCCACTCATAAAATGAGGATCTTCCTGATTTTTTTCCCCTTGGTATTTACAGAAGGTTTGCTCTCACTAGAAAACTCAGAACTATCTGGCAGGTGTGTTTTAAAATGTTTATGACTGTACTCACGACTTCACATCTGTGAAATTTCGTCTGTGCTGGAGCCTGAGGGATAGCTGCAAGCATCTTTCCTGGCCATTCCTCTACAATCCTCTCAGCAGATTTTGGCACCTCTAGTTTTTATATGAAAAAGCAGATGGGAGAGGGAGCACTTCTGAGAGGGCCTAACACCTTCTTAGCCCAGAGATATTTTAAGCATAAATCTGCTAGAAGGCCTCAGGAGGTTTCAGGCTCCAAATTCTCCCAAGCAACTGACTCAACTCTGCTGTCCCATGCTCTGCAAATGCAGAAATAGCCATGAAGGAGGTCCAGAGGCAGAGGAACCACTCCAGCTGTACCAGAGTCACACCAAATGGTGCCAGTGTGAAAATTTAGTGAGCAGAGGGGGAGAGCCAAATCCTCCATGCCAGAAAAAGTACCAAGTTGTCTTGAATTGATAACAAATTTTTCAGTACAAAAGTGGCCAGATGAGCCTCTGAGGCTATCCTGAATGAATGTCAGGAAAAGTAATCACAGGATAGCACCAGGGTTTTGGAGCTGGATGTCTGCCTCTGCCACTGCAGAGCTTTGTTTCAGTGCCAGCGGGAGCACAGTGACCCCAGTGCAGGAAGGCAGGGTGCCAAGAAGGCATCATAGCACAGCAAGGAGCTGCCACCCAGACATCAGGACAGGCTGTACCTGTGCTCCTGACTTGTTCCCACTGGGCAGTGAAGGTTCTTTGGCTTAGACCATGTCAAGAAGAAAGTTATTTGTTGAGGGAAGAAATAACTCCAGCAGGTGTTGCTGAAATGAAGCAGGAGCTATGGTTTGACCACTGATTGGAAAGCAGTTTTGTACAAGGCCTTTCCAAACCCACCACACTGCTCACCTCTCCTTCCCTATTAATAATTACAGTCACAGTGCTGCTGGTGTCAAGTTGCTATAGAAGCACTGACTAAGCTTCTTTGCAAGCTGTTTAATAAATAGAAAAAGATCTTTCCAGAGATTTCCCAGGCTTTTTTTCCAAACAATCAGCTGCAGAGCAGCCCAACTCCTTCCTGCCTCCCTGCTCCCTGACCCAACAACCCTCTCAGCTCAGCATCAGCACCCTGGTCCACTCCAGATAACTTGCCCCAACTGCAGTGCCAAGAAACCTGCTTTCCACAACAAAGTCCCATGACTGCTGTTTAACACAAGTGCCTCTTCAAGTGGAGGTGGTGAGGTGCTGCTGGCTGGTGCCAATCTGTTGCCCCTCAGGGCTGGCACCACTTACTGATGTGCCCCTATGTGTTCTCTCCCTGTGTCTCTCCTGTACAGTAATGGGGTTTTTTCCTCACCATACTGATGCCACTTCATCGACCAAATGTCTAAAGTAAAGCATTAACACTTAATTTCAAGGGGAGGGTGTTTTTAAGCTTCATATTTCTCCCCCATCCACTACACAGTGCCTGTCCTTTCTGTCTTCAGGTTTCAGCCTGCCCCTGACTGAGTTGCAAACAGCAGTATCCCAGAATGACTGCTGTTTCCTATTCCCATCACTGGCCATAATTAATGGCTGGTAAAGGAAGATCAGGACTGCCTTTTATATACATTTAACCACCCAGCACTCCCTCAAGCTTTGTTTTACTCCACTGGAGCCTCACTGATTTATTAGAGCTCGGGCAGACCTGTAGTCATAACAGGTTGGGGAATATTTTCTCTATAAATTCAGGATTAACACAGGGATTCAAACCTTACTCAGAGAAGGGATTACAGTGTGGGTAAGTGGACCCCTGGTACATATATCTAACGAGCCCAAGAAGCAGTGGCTGGGGAGATGACAGAGACACTGCACAGAGCCCAGGCCATAGGGTCACTGATGCCTGAGCTTCAAGTGGCTCTATGAGTATGCAGCATTCCGTGGCATGGCATGGGCATGGGCACTGCTGCCACGCTCACCTCTCTCTCCCTTGACTTCTTTATCATCCACCAAAGACACAATCAATTTCTCAGTCCCTTCAGGAGACAGATGAGGTGTAACATTTCACATGGGCATTTTCTGCCCTATAGCAGGGCATATTCCTTTGCCCCTGTAATCACTGGACACACCCAGGCCATGAATTATTCCAGTCCAGCCTGTAACATCCTCCAAGGAACAAGGCGCCATCCAGGAGGGGTGGTCCATGGTTTGCTGCCTTGGGTACTTACTGCAAACTACCTTCCCAAAGCCACTACCCTGCGCTGAGCTACATCATATCACAGTGTAATGCCTTTGAATCATTAATCTCTCTGACTTCTGGACTAGCGCCAGAAAAACCGATGAAGGCCAGGCTGAGTTCAGACCAAACCAGAGGACATTGTGGTTACATTTACGGTTTTTCAGAGGATCTCTCACCTGCAACCACAAATCTGCCTTTATTTGGCTTGAGCATGATCCAAAATTACCTCAGAGGTCAAGAGTGCATGTCTTGCGGATTAGTAAAAACTACTGACTAACCTAACGTAATGCATTATGACTATTATTATTCCGGGAAATAAGGGTGGCTGTAGCCTGTTGTTTTGTAATAAAATCTAACATTAAATTTCCCCTTTTGCAAAAATAGCCAGAAAAAAGGCCAGGAAAAAATAAGGCATGGGAGTGTTCTGCCCTCTTCATCTTGCTAAATGCCACAGCTCTTGCTACAAAGAATTCATTGTAGGCAGCACTTTAAATCCACTTTACAAAATGAAACTTCCCAGCACCTCCACAAGGTAAGTCAGAGGGGCTGAAGTCAGTCTCCAGAGAGGAACCACGACTCAGATCAGTGGTGGTCGAGCCTCTGAGGGAGGATGGTGGCACTCCCTGGCATACCTGGTGGTGCAGCCCCAGAGCTTGGCTCCTGCCCACCGCCGGGCTGGCGCTGGCTGTTTACTCCAGCTGCTCACTCCAGCTGCTCCTGTTCAAAGTCCCCCAGAACCAGTGGTAAAAGCACCACTGACTTTCCCGAGATTAAGTCACCTTTGCCCTACTTGTGTACTTGTAGAATGGGAGTTATAATATTTCCCTGCTGCTCTGTGGCCGGCGAGGATCTGTCATTGTTCCTGTGGCTGAGAAGGGTGCACAAAAGGGAAAGGAGAATAAATATTTACCCAGAATCTGATACAGGTAAATCCATCTGTGGATTGTCCCCTCCTGCAACAAACTTCCCTTCCTACGGGAAACTCTAGCCTCTATTTGGTTAAATCATTAAGGAACAATTAGGGAGGAAAGAGGGGAAAACAGGCTGAGAAAGCCTTCCACAAAGGAGCTGCCCTCGGTTTGGCTTGTTTGATTTAGGATAGGAGGGAAGCAACCTGACATGATAGATGAGGACCCTGTCACGACCCTGGCCGTCTGTAAAATCAAGTCTGGGTGGTAGATTTAAGACAAAGGGCCAGACACGGTGTTGGTTTAAACTATTGTAGTTCCTCTGGAGTTGCTGGAGCATTGAGAGTTATATCGGAAAGGTCTGGTCCCGTGGGTGCTGAAAGAGGATGGCAGGGTTGTGACAGCCCCACGCTCTCGGCAGAGTTCTGGCTCTGTCAGAGTTGTGAGCTTTGCTCTTGGTCATTTAATTCATGCAGCTCAGCCTTGTGATGGTCCCTGAGGCCCAGCTGTTATTGAGAGCTTTCAGCTTTCCACATGAGATCTATTGGATGTGACAAGGTACACATGGGTCACATGCTGCTCTCTAAGTAAATCACATTTAAGTGCAGCATCACCATAAGAACAGCAAAACCCCAAACCCATCCTTTTCACCCCAGTGCAAACTGCTCCCCATTCCAGCTTTTTTTAATGGACTCTTTTCCATCAGTGCTCCCGGCTGAGAGCTGCACCAGAGGTCCTTCCAGAAATCCTCTGCACATCCTGGGACTCTCTCCATACAAGGAATAAGGAGCTGGTGAGCTGGCTTGCTCTCCTAGTACAGATTGGCCAGAAGAGGCTAAAGCCCAGAAGGCATGTCCCTGTTTTTATGATCATTTGGGCTGAGAAAACAGATATTTGTGAGCTGGAGCTTTGGTTGCTAATTCTGGCTGAAGCTCATCAAAGCTAGAGAGATGGAGTGCAGAGACTGGAATAAACTAGATTGGCTTTGTGCTGAAGCCAAGAAATACAGATCAAACAAATGCAAATTCAGGGAGAAACATTGTACACCTATAAATCTTTGTATAAAAACATCTCTTTTTTCCCTCAAAAAACAAATAATGAGAAAAACAAATAGAATACTGCCATCCCAAAGTCCTTTCTGCTCTGAGTAACACTGCCTAGCACTTTGCAGGCTTCCCCATGCAGCTCTGCTAATTCCTTCCTTTGAGGATGCATCTGAACTGTTATTTCAAACTACTTTCTCCAACCAGAGAAACCCAATACTTTAGAAATAGGGCGTTGAAGCAGAACTTCCAGGTCCCCCCAGCTCATTCTCGGCATTGCTGGATTTGCCCCTCTCATGTGTTGGAGCTAATTCACTTGCACATTTTCTGTCACAGCAGCCCTGGAACAATTTGTTGGGGTTTGGGGCAGGACTGTGAGGTCACCAGGTACATGCTGCCCTCTACAAGCCGGGTGGGGATGGCTAGAGAGACTGGCAGCCTGGCTGGAGTCTGTTTGGTTGTGTAGAAATGCTTTGACGTGGCAAATGGCCGTAACAGATCAGAGCAGACTCAGATCCCAGCGGGTGTTTGAAGTTAAATCTCCAGAGGTTCAAATATTAGCCTACTCCATCACCTGTCCATCAAATATTAACTTACTCCACCAAGAGTACACTTACCCAGTCCCTCAGCTCACTGCTTCCCGTACTGGTAATTTTTCTTGAGACAAATGCAAACCACTGCATCCTGGATGCTGTTGCTCTTGCAGAAGGAGATAAGCTCCAGCCCAATTAAGGAAGAACATTAAGTACCATAGATTCACAGCTGGGGATTTATATCTGCATGGGGACTGAGGTCAGGATAAAGAAAAATAGTTTCAGTGCATCTGTGAATGAATTTGTACATTAAATCTGCCTTCGTCTTGGTAATGAAAGCTGGACTGCCAATGCCATATATTTAAAAAAACATAAGTCACATTCCTAAACCATCACAAGACCAGCTCGAAAATCATACAGCAAAGTGTCCTTTCAATTGACTTTTTGGTCCTGGAGGTATCAGGAACGTGTGATTTCCATACTTCTTATTTTTCAGGGTGAGTTAGATCTGTGCTACTGTTTCTACGAGTGAAGAGAGACTTGGATAACCCACTCCCTGGGGAAAACAGCTTGGGGGAAAATGGGTTACAACTCATGATGAGAGTTGGCAGCACTGCACTGGCAATACAATCTGTGCAGTCTTCTTTGTCTTCACACATTAGCTGAAATCTTCTGAGGGTCTGAAAGTCTCAAATGAGCTTGGACTATCCAGCTTTCTAGGGCTGCTCTGTCTTGCCTCAGCTCTGCCCACCCCTGCTGGGCCAAGCAGGCAGGGAAGAGCAGGGGAGCAACAGTCAATGGGACTCACTGGAGGTGGCTTGCAGGTAAAAAATCAGATTAAAAACACAGGTAAAAAGCACTCTTTCTCTCTCTCTCTCTGTGTGTGCCTGAAAGGTGATATAAGTGGCAAGTTTTCCCTAATTCTTCTTAGGTGCTTATGCAGCTTCGGTTCCATTGCTTTGGAGAGGTGGGAAACAGTGGAGTTGTAGGAGGCAGCCTCACACTTGTTCTAACAATGGGTCTTTGCCCAGCAGTGAATAAGATTGTTTCTACCTGTATTATCAAGCATTATATTCACAAAATGTTATTTTTAACCTCTATATATTGTATGCTCCAAACTCATTAATGATTAACTAAGAGGGTGTATTCCTGGTCCTGCTCCTCAGCTGTGTTAGGAAGCTTAATTGAGGTGCTTTGAAATTCCAGGATAAAAAGTTCTGCCAAAGTGCCATGCATTGTAATTATTACCTCTATAAGACATAAGTGATGACCTTACAGTAATCTGATGAAAGAATGGCGATTTCACTTGCTATTTCCTCAGTCACAGACCTTCTTAAAGAACAGAGACTGCAGTATGAGAACCTGCTTAACACCATAAGTGTGTAAAGCTGGGCTGGTGGTTACACTTTCACCATCTCAATGAAGGAATGTGTTTTGGCCTTTTTTCACTGTACCAGGGTTTTGCATCCAGAGCTTCCATTTTTCAGGAGTTTAAACTCTGCTGGCGATGTTATCACGCTCTGATATTTGAAATGGTTTTGCGTAAGAACTGGACATGACAGCTTGATCAGTGCGGCGATCCAGGCAAAGTCACCTGGCTGCCAGCCAGGGAGAACAGGCTCCTTTCTCAGGCAAGTTGCTCAGTGGTATTTTTAGCTACAAATGCACTGTCTGATGCAGTTAGTATTGGACTGGCAGGGCTGCAGGACACATCCCTGCAGCTCCTGTTAGGAAGTGTGACAGACATGTGCAGAGCGCTCACCAAGTGTGAGTGCCCTGCTCGGGTGGCTGGCCGGGAGCCGGAGAGGAGCCCAGCATTGCCGGGAATGCTGCTTTCAGTTCCGGGAGTGGAGAGCCAGGCCAGGCAAGCTGGCAGCTCTTCTCTCCATGCTGGAGCTGGTTATGTGCGTTACAGGACAAGTCATTAGTTCCTTTGCTAGTAATAACACAATCATGACAATTACGTCAGCTGCACTTAATTGCAGAACCAACCTTTCCAACCCCAAACCAAACACTGGAGGGGGTTGGGCTCCTGACAGAGCTGAGCTGCTCCAGCCTTCCCCTGCAGGCAAAGGTGGCTGTGTTGTACAGTTCATATCCTTCCCACAGGGTGTCCAGGCCAACACTCTGACCTCAGCTAGTGAGTGGAACATGGACTATCCACCCAGCAATGCGGTGACTGAGTGTGTCACCACGGAGGTACCTGCCCGGGGAGGGAGTGGAAAGGTGATCACCTGCCTTGGGATGTACCAGCCTATCTGCAGCTCACCTCAGGGAAAGATGCAAAGTCATTTGCTCCACCCCTCTCAGACCAAAACCAGCACTTCTGTTGAGGCATGCTCGGCTCTCAGTGAGTCAGTCAATGACAGTGATTTCCCCTGAAACAGGTTTTCCAGAGGAGTATCTCCAAACTGATAATCACCCCTCCTCGTGCACATGACAGTGGATTGGAGCTGTAGTCAGGAGGGAGTTCACAGAACTCAGGCCCTCCTCCTATAGGACTGTGGTGAGAAGGGGACACTTTTTCCTATGAGGCATTTATGGGTAACAGTTATTTCTTGTACTCAGCATTCGGACAGAAAGCAGCTTCCCTACCAGCAGGAATGAACTCATTGCAGGAGGTGACAAAATGCATGAACATGACTTTAAATACATTTCAAGTAGATCAGTAGTGGTGTTTCTTGCACCTTTAACACAGCAGGCAGCCAGAAAGTATGTGCTGATAGACCAGGTGATTAGAGGCCAACACCTGAATTACTCCTCACGGTGTTTCTGGTTCATTATAGCATTAGACTTCAGATCTAACAGCCCAGGAGAGGCTATCACAATGACATAGTCAGTCAACTTCTGTAAAACAGGAATTTCACTTCAGTTTTTACTCCATCAGCTTGAGTAATGTGTGGCTGAATTTTAGAGATGATTTAGAAGATCTGCTCTTGAACTTTACAGGTGGCAGCTTTGTAGTATCATTTACAGATTTCAGCCATCATTTATCCTGGCTGCTAAAAACTTGCACCTCACTTCTTGTTCATACTTTGCTATTTCACCCTACAACTCCTGGTTTGCCAAGTGCTCCATAATATGCCAGGGAACTAAAAGTGACAGAGAAGACCCGAATGCTCCTCTCTGGCTGATCCAACAGCCCTTGGAAGCCACAGCAGCTGCAGCTGGCTCAGGGAGAGAGCTGGGATGCAGCCCTGCAGAGAGCTGCCGTGCTGGCTGCAGTGGGCTCTGCAGCAGTTCTCTGCTGTGAACTGTTTCCCACTCCTTATCATGGCTTCTTTTGGTGTGGGTCAGTACCAGTAGGTCTTCTGCAATAAAACAAAGTTGATTTAGTTGGACCAACCCAGTAAAGATTTCCACAATCCTCAACAAATATTTTAGAGGTGAGGTGGCAGATTCCTTCTTACTCCTGTGTACATACCTGCATATATAAATATATATTTTTTTATGAAATGTAGTCTTTCTGCCACTCCTTTTAAAGATTTAAAAATCTTTTCCCCAGGGTGTGTGTGGAATCTGTCATATTTCCAACATGTTGCAAATCTGCATTTCCTATTGATCTTATCTTCTCTGCTGTGCTATAGCAGTCTCTGTTTCACATTGTAGCCCGGGGGCCTCCATCCTCATTAGAAATCCTTTCCCAGGAGACTGGAGATGCACCAGCTGATCACAGATCACAGCAGCAACAGCCTGTTACTAAACTCTCTGAACTCCCAAAATATAAGCAAGAAATGGTAAGTGAAAAACAAGGTACCTTCCAAGCAGGTTTCCTAAACCCCTGGTCCTGTGTGGCAGCCACAACAGTCACCTGCCCTCTCAAGCACTTTGCAGGCATTTCCTTCTGAAGGAAACAGCATGTGCTTATCACTGAAAAGAGCAGCTGAAACTTTTATCTTTTCTTGTGAGCATTAGGGAGTGTTCCCGCCCCTCTTAGCTCCAACAACGGAGTTATCCCACTTTTTTATTTCTCATGGTACCTGTGGGCAAACCGTGCTGTCCCAGCAGCACAGCCCTCACAGCCCCCTAAACCCCAAAGCCCATGGGGCAGTGAACATACATAGGGCCCAAGCTCATGAGAGCAGGGTGGTTTCTGAACTTATGGCAGCAAGAGATGGTTTTAATAATTTAAGAGCTCTGATCTGGCTCTTTTATCCCATCTTTGCCCCAGAGCTGTTTGTCAGACACCACCTGAAGTTGCTGCCTTTCTTTGACATGGAACCTACTGAAAACATCATGGAAAACAGTTCCTGGACTGCATCAGACTACCTCTCCTTGTAGCTGGGATAAGCCTCATGTGTAAGGCTTTCCGAGCTACAAATCTTAACTGAGCTCCTTAGCAGGGCATTGAAACCCATGCTGAAATCAAAGAGGTATCCTTCATTCATTCCTCTTGCGGTCACAATAAGCTCTTGAGCCCTGTCTTGTACTGTGACTAACACAACAGGACCCTGGCTGAAAACTCAGGGGTTCTACTGAGTCCAATAAAAATAATACATAAAAATTTCACTTTCTATCAGGAACAAGAAAACATCAAACTCATATCCTTTGTAATATCCAACACATGTGAAAATCAGCTATGAGAGCAGAAAAAAAGTTTTCCTGAGTCGTGCTTTTCTAGTTGAAGCTGCTGCCTACCCCTCTGCTCACAGCAGGCAGGGGAACCTCAAAGGAGCAGGTGTTTTTCACAGATGAGACAAGCCCCTGGTCAGTGCCTGTCGTCCGCCTGAAACATGGCCACTAATCTTCAGTGGGGTCTCTACTCAGCTGTGCAAACATGGGGATTTTTGAGGATTAGGTTCAAATTCACATGAAGTTTTGTGGCTGTGTTTTAAAAAGGAAGATGAATCAAAAAAACAATGGCATGGATTACTTTCCATTTGGAGAAACAGATTGCAAGCTTTCCCGCAATCTAGGGCTGGACTGACCTCAAAATTATACATCCCCAGCAGTTTCCATTTGTAGAATTCATGGCTCTTTATTAGAAGGAACATGGTAAAACATTGCAGCTCCCATGGGTTAGAGATGGGCTTAAGGGATTTCTTAAGGTTGTAGAGAAAGTACTGGGCACAACCAGGACCTGAACTGACTCCTAGCTTTAGGGGGTCTGCTTATGAGGAAAGCTGTCTGTCTCCCTGTACTCTTGAAAACAGAGTGGGAAGAGCTTGTAGGAAACTTGTTAGAGAAACTATTTAATATTTTCTGGTGTCCATCTAGTTAACCCCACAAGGGGTGCAGAAGAGGCAAAGTGCAAGCACAAGCTGTATAAAAAGGAGAGGAGGAATCAAACCTGATACCAGGGACAAGTTTTGGGCAAAGATTCAGGTTGCCCTCTTGTTCACCCCCTTCCACCGAACCTCAGTCACTCTGAATAAATTGATTTGCATCCCCTGCATGGAACCTTTTGACACTGGCTCTTTCTCCTTGCAGGACAGTGGGGGCTGTGACTGGCACCACAGGGAGTAAGTGGCTGGAAGACTAACTATGCGACGTGCTGATACCTTCATTTTTACTACATCCAATTAAGCAATAAATGATTCTACTGGAAGTGTGGAGCACACAGATTATTATGCAAATCAGATCGTTGTGCTACCAGCGGGCTCCAGCATTGCCCGGAATAGCATCAGTAGGATATTAGTGCAAATGTCACCTTTCTCCTCTATTAGTTATTGCCTCCCATCTCACCTATCATGCAGCTTCCCTGAGGTCAGAGCCATGATTGCTCATAGACTTGGGAGTGCAAATGGATTTTAAAGAGGATTTTGAACAAAGCTTCTGTCTCCTTCCACGAACATTCTAACCCATCCAGAGCCGGTGGCCTGAGAGCCTGCTGCACTGGCAAAGTTACCTGAAGAATTCACCTTGAGCCAAGTTGCAAATTGGCTCATGGGCATGCTCCAGGCTAGAAAAGGCACCTACTTTTTGGGAGGTGGAGGACAGAGCTGCCTGAAAGAAACAAGCTGAGGGCTCTACCTTTCCTACCAGTTTATTTACACCATTAAAAAGTAGAAGGAGGGAGCAACGCTGAGAATTTTGAATCACTTTATTTCCTAAGTTATTTTGTCCTCCCTGCTCCCCTTGAAAGGGTCTCTTTTGCTCTGTGTTCCTAAAATGACAGCGAGAGGAGAAGCCGAGTAGTTTGCCCCCATCACAAGTTGTTGTCAGCATACAAAGGTCATTGTTTGCTGCCACCAGTTGTTGTTCCCGTGGTGGCAGCAGCCCCCAGCACCAGCCCTCAGCTCTGGGCCCTTTTTGTACTCGGCATGACACAAATAATTGCACAGTCCCTTTCTGTAGATTATTGCAATTTAAAGAGAAATACATTTCTCTGCATCTTCCCACAAGCACCAGGGACACAGAAATTCACAGGCTGGCTGGAGCCACCCTCAAGCTGGGGGACAGGAAGGAAGAAATTATCACCCACCACCATATCACACAGCCCAGACTAAGCACACATGATCCCTCAGGTGGAAAAAGTATCACTCCATTGCATACACTTGGGTAGATCTGTCCCTCAGTTGCCAGATCCAAAACCTCAGAACCCAGTTCAGTGGGGTTTTCTGCAAATTCCCCATCCCTGGTGCAAAACTAAACTGAACCAAACCCATCCAGGTTCTGCAAAAGGAATGTAACTGTCTGTGGCCAGTGATGCTAAGACCTGACTTCTGTACACAAGGCTGATAGAAAAGATGAATTCAGGCAAACCCAGCTATATAAAATGTGCAAAGGACCCTGCTAACAAGGAGATCTAGGTCATTCAATGTCTTCTTTGAACACTCATAGAACAAGTCCAAGATGCCTGATAGAACCTGATCAAATTGTGTGGATTTCTTTAAATTTGTCTTGGAGGTTTTGGGTGTTTACTCAAACCTGTGACTTGGGACACAGTGAGGCACATGGTCTGAAACAGCCAGGAGGGCCACAGGTCTCAGCCAACCAAAGGTCCCACTCTCGATGTCTCTGGGGATAAATGATCTTCACCACCATAAATAAATCTTATTGTTTTAGCCTCTGATCCTACTTTGCTTTACACCAGGGTAAATGTGAAACTGCCTAACCCACCTCAGAATAAAATAACAAAGAGGGGGAGAGAGATTGAGATCTTTCTTCTTTCTACTACAGTCAGCAAGGCAGAATTCAATATTTTCTTCCTGTGCCTAAATTGGAGAGAAAGGGATATTTTTCTTTTCAGATTGCAAGTTGAGTTGATTCTTGCTTGCCCCTTTGGGAGGAGTGAAGTGCAGTGACTTTTTAAAATGTCAGAAGGCTGGTACAGATGGGCAAATTCCTTTGTCACTAGGCCATGATGCAGAGCTAAGGAGTGTCCGTCTCCTCCCGCAATCCTCAACTTACTGTGTTTGCACTGGGATTTTGAGACAGAAGAAAAAGCAGGAGAGAAATACCCAGGTTTTAGAGGTTCCTTGCTGCTCTGACAAATTTATCAAAGAGCAACAAAGCAGTTTCAGGGTTTCCTTTGCATTCTCCTTTTAACTGGCTTTGCTTCAGCAGGCAGGAGTGCACTCCTCAGGCCTCATGCACTCTGTGGCATAAAACAACAAGGGGTTTATTTTGAGAGCTGTGTTTAAACGTAACTTACGGTGGGAAGGTTCTATCAAGGAGCCTCATGTCCGTGATCCACTGTATCTTCTGTTCCAGGTGCCCATGGTAAGGACACAACAGGCACAGCCCAGCTGTGCATCACCCAGGGGAAGACACATCCCCGTGGTAGCTGAGGGCTCAGGCATTGCCCCCTCCCACACCTCCTGGCTGTGTCCTTCCTGCTCCACTCTGCATCCTCCCAGGCCGTGTCTGATCGCTGCAATCACGTCATTGCCAGCAGCTGGGGCTTTGCCCGGTAAGGAGCTGAGAGCTACACGGCCTTCGCAGATTAAGCTTTGTGCTTCCATGTGCCTCTCGGCTCTGGCCAGCCACAGCAAAGACAGAGGGCTGGAAGTTGCATCCTGCAGTGCTAGGAGTCATTTGCTGAAATGCAGGAAGATGGCTGGGGATGCAACACTTCTGCACAGCAAGGGTTTCCTCGTGGCACTGGTCACCCAGAGAAGTAGGGAATTCAAAATCCATCTTCTAACAGAGCACATGTTAATGACTTAATGGCTTTTTGCTACCTATTAAGACTGTAACAGAGCTCAAGCTGCAAAAGATACCTTCTGGTCACATGGTAAGGCAAGCTGGGCCTGTAAAAAATAATCTTTTTATACAGTGTATATAAAGCATTATTATTTATGAATTAATATGCTTATTTTAATGTCTCAGTTCTCCAGAGGTACCATCTTACATCCCAAATAAGTCAGTGTCCAGCACAGGCACAAAATCAGATTTATGTAAGTTTGCCACACAGTGGAGGCTTCTTCCCCAGGGACAGGTAAAAATCCTCACCAAGCTGATATCCTAGAAATCTCTCAGCCAAGGAAGAGTAGAGAGATAATGTAGTGTGCAGCTAGCTGCTGTCTTGCTTATTGTACGATTATTTATTGAATTTTTCCAAGTTACTCTATTCATAATCCTGCACCCCTTCTTCCTCCATACTACTCCCCAGGTTTCACCAGAGAGGCAGAACAGTGATGGCCTGACCACTCTTTGTTTTTTGAAACAGTACTATAAAAAGAAAAAACTTAGAAAATTCTGGCAACTAGGGAGAGGAGCCTAGAGAATGTCATGAAGGTATATCAGGGGAGATTTAGGTTGGATATTAGGGAAAGGTTTCTCTCCCAGAGGGTAGTTGGGGACTGGAACAGGCTCCCCATGAAGTGGTCACAGCACCATGGCTGACAGAGTTTGAGAAGTGTTTGGGCACCTCTCTCAGGCACTTGATGTGACTCTTGGGGATGGTGCTGTGCAGGGCTGGGAGCTGGACTCAGTGGTCCTTGTGGGTCCCTTCCAACTCAGGACATTCTACTATTCTGTAATACAAATCCCCATGGAATAAAACAGAAGAACCTCTTGATAGTGTTTCTAGTAGCACTTTTGCCTCACCAGTAGTGAAACAGCATAAAGCATCTCAAATGCTTTTCACATTTATGTTTTTTTAATCTTCTCTTGATTTTCCCATCTCTCAGTCTGGCCAGCGTCACTGCCAAGCGTTTTCACATTTGTTTGGGGTCTCATTATCCCATGGACATGACCATGTCCCTGGTTGTATCTACCTGTGCCCAACACAGCCACTAACTTTGGGGTCTTGGCTGCACCTCTGGCTTGGCAAGAGTAATTCCCTGTTTTCCCTCACGCTGCTGGTGGGATGGTGGGGCCAATGAGACCATGGTTCTGAGACCCTACTCTGTCTGTGAGCATCTTTTCCACCATCCCTGGCTGCCATGCTGCTGGCTAGCTCAGTGCCCAGAGTGGAAAATCTTGGTCTTCCAGCAACAGACCCAACTGCACCCAACCAGATAAGCAGGTCTGAGGTAGAGCCCAATGGGCCAGACTTTCCCCAGCTGGAGATTTGGGCTGGCTTGAAGACATAGGCACAGCCTCCACTGCTTGCCAGTCCTCTGAGACACAGACTGGGTTTAGTGGAGGGCAGGCTTTTGTGAGTTCAGTCACTGAGGTCTCCAACTCTTCACTCAGGTCTTGTTGGTATTTACCATCTGGGCCCAGTGATGCACAGTACTGAGTTTAATTCATTTCAGCACCTTCTCTTTCAACACTTCAGCTTCTTCTGGTGCATTATTTTTATTAGCTGAGTGCAGTAAGCCTCTCCAGCCCCTTCTCTGGAAAAGACCAGCATTTAAAGGGATCAAATACCTATTCTGCTGTAAGATTACCACTTTGTTTAATTGCTCTGCTTCATAATGACCCAGTGCGCAAATTTATTTTCTCATGTATTTCAGGGAGTAGGTACATTTGTGTCATTATTTGCTCCTCCAATTATCTTTTCTAATTTACTTTTTATATTTAAATCACAGTTGCTTGTTTGTGTTTTTTTACAGAATTAAGAAAAGACAAATTATTTTCTCAGAATTCTAATTGTATTTTTTTAAATCTAAAAACCCATTCTGGAGGATCTTGATGCTAAAATCAAAGCTACCTTAAGCAGTATACCCCTTGTACTTCCCCAGGCAAAAAACTTTCCTCACCTAGAGATCCTTCTATCCAATACCTGCATTCCTCAAGGACTTCCAAAACCATGACCACTCTCCTGGCTTCCCAGGCAAGGCCCCAGGCCAGCCTGTGTGATCCCAGTGCTAGGTTTGATGGTCATTTCTAGCAAACTGCTTCATATATATGTGTGTATGTATATATATATGTGTGTGTGTGTATGTGTGTGTCTGTATGTCTGTAGGTTTGTGGGTGTGTATGTATTTATGCATGTGAAATCCAATCAACATACAAACTGGTTAATTATTCGTGTGGAGTGACCTCAAAAAAAACCAGGGGTCAAACTGAAGCCAGCTGTCAACCTTCACTCAATTCCAAATTAATAATACAGCACAAGATGGCCCTCTAAAGGTTTTTTAATGTGTTTATATCTTGGCCTGACAAACACAGTCAAGAGAGACAAGATGGAAGAGGCAGAAAACTTAGCAGGGTTACTTTTCCTTAAAAAACAACTTGTGAAAACATCTGTGCAGCTCGCAACTCCCCAGATGTTCTCTTTAACAGAGCACTTAAATTGTTTATATTTTGCCTAACACTGGAATCGTGGCAGATTATTTTTGTTGCAGGGTCTTTGCAACATTTTGTAGGTGGTCTCGTAAAAGAGAGCAGATATTTAACCCCACCACCACCTCCTTCTCCTTTGCCCTGGTTGTTTACACAGCAGAGCCTGGTACCAGTTCCCTCCGATAGTGTGTGCGTGGGGGGCCTGGGGGCTTGGCTATGGCTCTGCTTTTGCACCAGAGTCACTCTGTTGGCTCTCTGTGGAGGCTGGAGGCTGACAGCAGTGAAATTGTGAGATGAGATGACTCAGGCATTTCGGTTCAGCCTGGGATGCCCAAAAAATGGCCTCAAAATGTTATTTGCTGGCTTCGACTTGTTCTCACCAGCAGCAATGGGACACTATTCCAAACCTGCATGACTTGTCCCTCTGAAGTCTGTGTGATGTCCTGTTCGAAAAAATGTGCCCACACAAAAAGGATCTGGGGATCAGAGTCTATATATGCAGTGAACATCAGTGGATTTTCTATTTACATGGGCTGGAGAACCATGTATATGGAACCATGTACATCTTCAACTATAAAGAGGTAGAGCTTTCAATTAGGAGTGTTTTCCTTAATGATTATTTTGCCGTATTTTCAGGAGATGCACGAAGCGCCTGTGATCTCATAAGGTCCAAACCTCCTTGGGGTCTGAAGGGCTTTACCACCTCCCCCAAGAAATCCCACATCATGATTCCATGTCACATGGCACAGCTGCAGCTCCACAGGCTTTCAGACGGGTCTGTGTCTTCCGCTCCTAGCCAAATTTCTCTGCTTCAGCAAGTTTGGGCAGATTCGTGATTAGATCAGTTTGTGGATGGCGCATTCTCAAAGGAAAACCCAGGAGCCGAAAGAAATGGTGTGAGCTGCTTTTTATGCTCAGCTTGTAGCTCTGACTGGAGCTGATGCTCTTCGCATCCTGCCCTAGAGGGCTGTTTCTAGCAGCAGGAATACATTTATGAAAAGCTGTTCGAGCGTGGCCCAAAGCGATGGGCAAAGCAAGGCTGGATATGTCTCCTGGGGAAGGCTTGCACAGCTGGAGCTGGAAGCTGGGTACATTGCCCCCAGAAAGGTCAAACGGGATTTACCATAGATGTCTTACTGACATTGCTGTCTTAGAAAATCTTTTTGAACATGTCTATATGATTGACAGACAGAGTTAGGTCACACAGGCTGGGGACTTAGAAAATCTTATATTACTTTAAGTAATTTGTTTTGTTGGGTTTTTTCTTTATGACTTCAAATGCATCAATCCTTACTGAACTGGGTGGATTGAAATGAAAGATACACTGGGTGAATTTAAATGAAAGATGATGTAGAGATACTCTTCGTTTCCCAGTAATGATATTTGCAAGCTGTGCTGACAATATTCCATACTTCTGACAAAACACAGACAGTTATAAAAAGCCATTTCTCCAGAGCCCTCTGTGGTTAAGTGCCTGAATGCTGGAGTACAAGCTGACAGTATGTGGCTGGGATACAACTTAGCATATCATCTAATGTACTCTAAATTTTTGCCTTAAATTCACAGTGCACACTGAAGAGTATGCACCCAGCTTTTTACACCGGTGTGCCCAATGTTAGCCAAGTCTACTTTCTGTATGGGTTGGTTTTTCAGACCAGTTTTCTCTGATTTGTTGGTGTTTTGTTCTTCCTTTTTTTCCTTTTATAGGCGCTCCATTTGGTTTTCCCATGTGTGGGGAAAACATTGACTTTCAGCGCAAGGAGCCGCTCTGCGGGGAGCGGTGGGGAGCGCACCATATGGTGCAGGCGAAACATCTGCGGATCTCTGACGCTGCAGTTCTGCTTCACGGGCCCTGGGTGCATTTCACAAGTGTGCTAAGGAGAAATTAGTATGACACAAGCACTTTCCAGGAGCCTTGATGTATGAGAAACAGAATGAATTTGCTAGAGGAGGCTGTTAAAAAATCAGAGCACTACATTGTGCTAAACCAACTTCCCTAATGGAACTGTGTTGCCCATATTTGCTCCCTTTCCTGTTGAATTGCAGTGCCTATTTTCTATTGCCATCGTGCAGCGCTGAAAATAAATCTCGTGGCGAACAGAGAGGGCTCGTCTTACAACTTGTGGAAAGGTTAATTAAATGTGCATGGTGCTGGCACTTGTTCACAGCAGCCTGAACCCGGGGATGACAGATTGCCGTGGGCGTGTGAGCAACTTCCTCCCTCAGCCTCACACAGCCCACACCTCACAGAGCCACACAGGAGAATGTCTCACACGGCCAGAGAATGTGCACACTTGGCAACAATTCTGCTTCTACAGGTAAAGTTGTTCACATACACAGGGACTTGCTGCAAAACAGAGTTCAGTGCCTGTGTGTTTCAGACAACATTTTGTGGCATTTTCCCAATTTTTCTGAATGCTCATTGGTCTGCTTATGAGTGCCTTTTTATCTTTTGGACTTGTCACAAAGACCTTTTGCTTGAAATGATCCTGCTGTTGTGCAGTGGTAATGATGTGCATAAGCACTTGAGTGGAAGCTGATGCACACTTTGAGCACGATCTCTCTTCTTGGTTTTGCCCCCAGAGCAGGGCACAGCTCTGTGTTCAGAACCACTGGTAACATGGAGCACCCAGACACTGCCAGGGACTGGCAATGCTAAGGATGACCTGACATTTAAAGTACTTCACAGGGACTGCTGAGACTCAATTCAGCTGGTGGCTCTGTAGAAAATCCAGTAATTTCTTAGCTAAAAAGTACAACCATAATCTGTAACTGCGGGAATAGCAAATACAGGGGGAGAAAAAGTCATTGCTGCTTCTTAGGACTGTAGTCCAGTGCCTGAAGTGCCTTGCTGAGCCTTCTGCAATTGTGGCTTCCTTTCCCCTTCTTTTTTGCTCTGCTTAGCCCTGTAAAACCGAATGTGGGAGTGTATTGGGATCATTAAGGAGATTTAGGAGTAAAATCCTAGTCAAGTCTGTGAGAAAAACTCTGCTAAGTGGCACCAGTCAAAGGCCCCATTCCCACACATACTTATACACGTGAGCAACCTCACCCTCAGGAATAATCACCCTGGAGCCCGCTAGGATCAAGGACAGATTCCTGTGTCAGCATCATCATCAGTGGGCATCTCAGTATGAAACTTGGTGCATGGCTTTCCTCAGTGTATCTCCCACAGTGAGCTGAAATGTTGTCCCAGGGTCTTTGATCAGGATACACTTCAGTGGGATTTGAATGTTGCATGGGTCTTGACCTGCAGAGAGAGGAATTTTACCTTTCCATAAATATGGTATGCCATGGCAGGTCCTGCTCTCTGGGGCTGGCTGGAGCTTGGGAAAAACTATCCAGCCACATCATTTCTAATGTGGGTATGTGGGGTTTGCTCACGCCTGGCTTGCTGGTGCACGCAGACTGCTCTGCTCATGCACTCTCCAATAATTTCCAGAGAGGCAGCAAATCAAAGAGCACTGCATGTGTTTCCTGAACTCCCACCCAGGGCTGGTGGTCCAGCCTCAATGGGCAAGCAGAAATGGTGCCAGGAGTGAGGATGGTTGTAGGGCCCGCAAATACTTGCTGTGCATGATGAGGCTGAGACCATGGACAGCTTTAGCGGAGTTCATCATGTGATGATTTCCAGTCCCCTGTGATGTGAATGTGAGAGGCACAAAGTCTCTGCCCTTCTGGGCACTGCTCTGGTGAGTGCAGCATGAGCTACTGTGCAGCTGGCATGAGCTTTTCTTCCCCCTGGAGAAGAGGCTGAGCCATGCATCAAGGATGCCGACAGCCCAGGGCTGTTGATGTGCCAGCGCACAGCCTGTATTTTCTGGAGCGGGGATACAGAGTGTGTTTACCTTGACTTAATGATGAGCACATTTAGAGGTTTCCATCACGGAAGACTGAAGAGACTGATAAAACCAAGGTCTGGTTCCTCCTGGACTGAAATACAAATGTTTCCTTTGGCATTCTCTTTTATTGGCTCCATTCACAGTGGTCTCTGAGGAGCCCATCAGAGGCCTCTCTGCTCGTTGTGTTTGGAGCATGGTTTCTACAGACAATTGCCTGCAGCCTGCAAAAACAGATTTGCCAAACCACACAAAATAAATCAAAACACAATTTCCAAGTGCTAGAATGGGCAAAAGCTATGTATTCTTACAATGCACTCCTTCCAGGACAATTTCTCAGCCTTGCTTTTTCAGGAATATATAATGAGAGGCAAGAAAACAGGTGGGTGGTAGAGAAACAAGATGGCAGAGATGGGCTTCTCATTGCCTTTACCTGGTTACTCTCAAAAGCAATCATTTTACAACTATCAGAGTTCCAGTCTTTAGGAGCTGCTTCATATCCCCATGTTCTAGGAACTCCCACAAGCAGCCAAGCAAGTTCAGTTACAGTTCTCCATCACTCTTCAGAAGTAAACTTCCTTCAGAAACAGCTGTCTTCTTTCTAGACACAAACAATCCTCCAAAAATGTCAAAGATAAGGCTGTACATAATTTTTGCAAGGTTATGATAATACTGTTTCTACCTCCTAGACATTCATAGGTTCTTTTTTATAGAATAACAAAACTTCTCATATGCTGCAAATTGTTTTGGCACCATCCTAATATTTTTAACATCAGATTGCATTGTGTCTATGTCAGAACATACTCACTGAAATGATCTGAAAGCAAAAAAACTACAGATGTGATTAAAATAAACCCAAACCTAAAAGCTGGGTCTGTTCAATGAAGGTCCTAGCACAAGTGTCTGTTTCTTACTTCCAGTTCTCTTTTTCAACTGGCATCTGAAACTAATCTGAGTTTCTGCTTCAATCAGAGATTTCAACAAGATGCTTCTTGGGAGCTTTTGCCTGTCACTGCCTGTAACCCTCTGTAGGGTTAATGTTTTCAACAGTGGATGCAAATGTATACCATCCTGCAGGATTCATTCTTAAAGCTTAATTGTATGGGATCTTTCTGACGTTTCTACAGCCAGACTTTTTGCTTGCATCTCACAGTTGTCCCTTCCCAGGGATAAGGCTTTTAGAAATCCACGTGACACACTCAGTTATGATCCACTAAGCACAGTGCTGGCAGCTGATTTGTAGAGGAATGCGTGTGAACCAGAAGGTGCTCTGAACTACTTTGGAAAGTGCACCTATCTGGTTACCATCTTTCATTAGATAAATGTTAATAGGGTGAAATTGGCTCCCGTCTCCCCCTGTTGTTAGGGGCAAGGTTTGTAATGCAGACCTGAACCTTTGTTTCATGGAGGACCCACAGTCAAACCCGTGTCACCACTGCCTGTCATGGGCACCCCTTCAGCTTGGATCCTCAGGAATCATCCTTACCCGAATTTTGCAGCTTGCATTTCCCAGTCCCAAACCCTGCTGCAATATCACCCTTCTTTCTTTTGGGAGGCCCACACACATATCAAAGTTAAGTACATGTGCGGGGGAGGAATATTCATCCCTTATTTTCCAAAGTGGTTTTCAGGGATTCTCACACTCCTGGTGGGAATGAAGCATACAGCTAAGTCCCTTTAACTTTAGACTTTTAACTCATCCTTTAGCTGAAGTTTAATTAATTATTGTGGAATGCGTGCTAATTACATGCCAAATACCTTACTCATATCCATTATTTTTCTGCAATCTTTAAAACATTTTGTGTTCTTGAAGATGACAAATCAAAAAATCGAATCATGAAATGGTTTGGGTTGGAAGGGCCCTAGAAGAGCATCTAGGTCTAACCCTTCTGCCACAAGGGAGGAACACCTTCTGCTAGACCAGGCTGCTCAATGTCCCATCCAACCTGGCCTTGAACACTGCCAGGGATGGGACCTTCACAGCTCTCCCGGGCAGCCTGTGCCAGTGCCTCACCACCCTCACAGTAAAGAGTTTTTTCTGTATATCTGACCTAAATTTCCGATCTTTTCAGTTTGAACCCATTACTCCTTATCCCATTACTACTGTTCCTGATGAAAACTCCTGCTGGGGTTATGCTAATACAGTTAGCACCTGCAAATGGGTCCATAAAAAGAGGCAAGTTCCCATTCACTGAAGTGAGAGACAGAAGGATGCTCCTGTACCTGCACCCTCCTCCACAGCACACCCTCAGGCATGTTCCTCTGCAGGGCTTTGGTGTGACTAATTGTAAATGGCAGAGGAGATGGGGGATACCTTCGGCAGGTGAGTGAGTATTGGAGCATTTCCATCTGAAAGTGCCCTCCTTTGTTCAGAATTTGCAACTAAGTCCGGGGAGGAAGGGAGGAAGCGAAGTTTTGAATGATGTGACAAGCACTAAAGATAACCTGGGCTGTGATCTCTGCCTCAGATAAGAGTTAGTGTGCAAAGAAAGCAAGGAGACAGAAGGATTTAACAGCACAGCAGAGCTGTCAGAAACTGGTCCCTCAACCTGTCCCTCTCCTTTCCTAGCTGAGGCAAGCTGAGAGGGGATTTCCAGATCCCTTCAAATACCCCTGCTGGGAAATCTCTGTCTCTCCCAGGCTTATTGTGTTTCTTTCCCTTTCTCTCTGATGCCTTTTCCCCACCACCAGAGTACCCAACATCTTCCATTTAAAATAATTAACAATAATGAGGTCCCTGCTGAACTTCATATAATGACTGTAATTTCTGTCTTTTCCAAGTGAAATTCTGCCTTGGACTGGGTGATCTGCCTCCCTATAGGGATGATGAAACCCTCCTTGTATCTTTGATACCATTGACCAGGGGAGAGACAAATCTAAAATCCTTTAATATCCTGTGAGCTGGGCATATTGCACTGGGGATGCAAGCCAGGAAATACTCTCTCTGCCCAAAAAACTATGTCTTTCTTTGCTTTTATTATTTTCAAAAAGCCGCGATCTTCAGAACTGGACACGAGGACACCCAGTTTCAAAGAACATCCTTTTCAAAGGACACAAGAATACCTAGTGTTGGCAGAATAGCCTGAAACAATAAAGTCATGAGGCTCAGCATCTCCTCTTTCCCCCTTCACCCTCTAAAAAGGAAGACAAGACAGGAGGCTGGGGAAGAGCTCCACATTTGGGGTTTATGTAGTTCTTACATCCCAGACAAAACCAGTGCAGACACCTGACTGCGAATGCCCTCACCAGCATGGGATGCTCAAGCCCCGGGCAGGCAGGGTTTCTAATCGTGCACTGCCTTCCCTAAGGTCCTGTTACTACTCCTCCCCAAGGGCAATGTGTGAGTCAGAAGGGGAGGAGGAGGAGAATTGGGGGTGCTGGTTGGGCACTCCTTTTTCAGATTTTACTTTGGGGTGTCAGAGGGGCAGTTTGCCTCTGCCTGCCCCAGCACTGCTCTAGGTCTAATCCAGAATTATGTGGTGGCCACTGATGTGGTCCAGGTACCCCAAAGTTCCCACATCATTTGGCTGCTGTGCCAGGCCTCCTCTCCATGGCTAATTGCTAAGATCTGTTGGGACAACCATTTCAGCCACGTGCGAAATCCAGAGTGGGGATCTTTAGGCTTTCCATAAGAAATCAGGATGGGATTATACACTTCCTTGAGCCATAAGAGCATGCAGCTCTCGCAGGTCCAGGCAGCCCTACACTCACCAGGGTAAGGGGAAATTACCCTCTTATTTATTACATGAGGTGGGAGTCTGTGTTTCCACTCCCTCCTTGTGCTCACACACAAGATTCACAGGCAGCAGAAGAAGGAGTTTTGCCCACTTGCATCAATGATCTATAAACATGAGTGTTTTCTGGGCTGAAGGCAGATGCAAACCTCTGCCCCCAGATATTAAACCAGAAACTCCCACTCTTACTGCTGCTTTTTGCAGTAGAACACTACTACAGAAATTGTGTCTGGAGGCAGTGACAAAACTTACCCTGCTGGGTTATTCTGTAGCCCTTCTCCCCTGCCTCCAGAGGCCCTGAATCATGGAAACACAGTGGTTTTGCTGCCTCTGTAGGCAGGGGCAAGAGGGATGGGCAGCCGCCCACAGTGAAGGCAGGAACAGGATTACCTTCCCCTGGCCCTCAGTCTGGACTGGACTCCCTTCCCACTCACCTCCATCTAGCCATCAGACTGGGACATCCTCTGTTACCTTCCCAGTTACTGCTTTCCTTGCTCCAGAGGCTTGCAGAGCTCCACAGGCAGCAAGAGTGTTGTGAAAGGGAAAGATATTTCACCTGGGGTTCAAGACTTCAGCATTTCCATTTGTTCCATGTAGGAATGACAGGCAAGAAAAACCTCAAAAAAAAAAAAACCAAAAAAATCCCCACAGTTCTCCATGAAAGATACCAAAAATTATTTTAGTTTGACTGAAGCATTTTGTGTCAATTTTTGCCTTTTAGTTAATGACATGTTACAGTAGAGATAATAACGCTTAAAAAGCAGTCACATTAAAAGGCTGTTCCTGAGAAATCAAAACATTTTAACACTGTGACAATATTGAAACCTTCCACTTCCCTGCTTTCAATCTTCCTCATTGCTCCCATTTTCCACAAAACACAGTTGACATGGCTGGCTCTGACTGTGTACTCTTAAAATTAAAGAGTAAGATTTAAAGGCTCATGTGACATGATGGACTGGGTAGCTCATTTGGGTTAAAAATCTGCTCCATCCTGACTCCTTCTGCCTCCTAAAAACTTCCCACCTTTTTGGTTGCTAGTGTGTCAGAACTGCCTCTGCATTTGTGTCTGTATCTGTATCCATATATGTACCCATATCCGTATCTATGTACTCTGTATGCCCACTGCTTTCTGAACTGCATCACCTCACAAACACTTCCAAGTGACCATTCTGACAGAGCAGCATGAGGCTGCACCCTCAGCCTTCCCTGGTTACTCTCAGAGCAGAGGACATCTCCTCCACCCCCTGCACCTCAGCTATGAGATGGACCTGTGCAACACCTCTGCAACAGTCTGACACAGGCAGGAGCACAGCTGAACTCCAAGGAAGGCAAGAATTGGGTCTGAACTTTATGGCTTGTCAGTTAGTCCTTAGCCTCTCATCAGGAAGCAAAAACTAGTGCTAATCAGAGCTAGTTATCATATTTTTACATTTCAGCCCAGACTTTATATAATTGTAAATGCTGAATTCAAGACCATCAATCAAATTTTGGGAGTTGGGTTTGGATGCCAGGCTACTGCTGCTGGGTTTAAAGGGTCACTTCTCTTCCTGCTGCCCAATATATATGAGCTACAGAACAGTGGGTTAGAAGTGATTTCTTTGATCATCAGTAGAATACTCTGGGATGGGTGTGTCCCCTCCTGAAGAGCCCAGAACTGTGATGCTCTGTGGGTTACGCCGTGCCATACTTTCCATCCTGCCCCTCTGGTTGGTTTCTGCTGAAAAGCCAACCTGTGCCATGGGCTGGAAATGCTGACAAATCGAGCAGCAGTGCAGCCTGCCAGCAGCCTGGCTCAGTCAGTGCCCTCAGGCACCCCTCTGGGTGCAATTCCAGCAGCAGGAGCTGAGGAGCCTAGGTTGCAGCTGCTCCATTGGCCAGTGGAGGTGCCTCGGCCCAACACTGAGCTGCTTTGTGGTAAGGCTGCTTTTCCTCAGGCCTAACCAGGAGGCTCCACATCAGGACATAAAATACCTGAACTAATGCTGAACAGAAGATAGTTGCTGAACAGAAGAAGTTTGTAAAAAAAAAGGTCGAAAATTTTCTAATTTATCTATGGCTGATAACTAATCTACATATGCAGTTCTCTCCTCTCCTAGGCAGGTTGTGGCACTGGATAAAAGGGATGTGGGTAACATGTTGGTGCCAGCCACATCATTAAGGAACTTTTAAAATGAGAGATGGTCAGATCAGACTTTGAAAGGTAAGTCTCTTCCTCCCACTCTTGGCGGGATTTATGCTGTTAGCTGCCATTGGCTCCTTTGTAAAGTTC
Source organism: Drymodes brunneopygia (assembly GCA_013400955.1). Taxonomy (NCBI): domain Eukaryota; kingdom Metazoa; phylum Chordata; class Aves; order Passeriformes; family Petroicidae; genus Drymodes; species Drymodes brunneopygia. The sequence goes on along the minus strand of VZTZ01045613.1, from coordinate 671,400 downwards.
ACAAAAAATTTTGTTGTATCAAAGCCCTAAAGTCTGTGCACAGTTTGTACCAGGTCTCCTCCACTCCTAAGTGTTATGGACTTGTCAGTCATTTTTACATGGCTTCTTTGCAAAGAGCTGTGGGGGGTCTGGTCCCGAAGGATGTTCTGGGCTACCCTAAGCACAGACATACTACAAGGCTTCAAAAACTGTGGGAAAGAGACTCTTGCTAGGCTTTAATCTTCCCTCAACATGTGGCTGACATGTTCACCATTGCACAGGACTTTCCTTCTGAAAGGATTACTTTATCAGAGAGCTCTTTTCCTCATTAAATTAAAAAATCAAACCAAACTAACCAAGACCATAGTTTATTTTATTTCATGCTATGGGTTTATTTTAAATGTATTAGATTTCCTTCTTTAAAAAAAATGCAATAACTGATAACGAGTGCATATGGATCTTTTCAGTTTAATGCTTTGTTTACACTGAACACTGGTTTGCTGCAAAGTGTGTGTTTTAAATTACTCTGCTTGCTCTTTTTTTAAAACCAAATATTAACCTCTTTGTGCATGTGTGAGAAAGAGAAGGAGAAAGGGAGATGAGAGGGAGCTGGATGATGAGGACCATGTTGTGTGCTGCATTGTTGGGGGGACGCCTCCTCCCCTCCTGCTCTTGTCATTCCCACTGCTCCTCTCCACCACCTTCAACATAAGAGTCTGAATGTGTAGCAACAAACCACAAAGGGAGACAACAAAGAGCCTCCCTTTTTTGTCCAGCCCAGGGGGAATTGTGGGGTGTAAGTGGCCCTCAGCGCCATTGCCCAGCTGTGCAAGAGCACTGCTGTGAACCCCCATCTCTGCAGGTGATCTGAAGGATGGTGGTGTCACCACGCAGAGGGAGGTGTGTGGGCTGCAGCACGTACAGCTGGGGAAGCTCCTTGTGGTCCCTCATTCTAGTCCAGGAATATCCCAGCTGTGGTAAGGGCCTTTCCTCCTGCGGAGGAGCTCAATTCAGAAGACCACCAGGTCAAGTTAATACCACCTCTGCAGCCCCATGCCCTCAAGCTGGCTTTGCCATGAGCCCCATTGCTCATCCAGCAGAGCCCACCAGACATGTGTTGCCTGGGCTTGCAGGCTTGGATTGGCAGTGAATGGAGCAAATGTCTGTGCAGTGATGAAGCATCATGCATGTGGCCATGGTGCTCCACCTAAGCTATTATTTGTCACAGATTTGCCACTCCTGCTGTGAATGTGTTGTTCACATCTGCAAAGGGAACAGGGAAAAATGTGTTTTCCCCCTTGGGGCAGCAGCAGGGTAAGGAAGAGTGGCAGTGCTGCAAGTCTCATCCCAGGAATAGCTTACGAGGATTGCCGGACCCCTCCATCCAGAGGCAAATCCAAATTTCTCCTACAGTTACAGAAATGTACGTGCTTGGTTAGAACCTTTTTGGAGCCAAAGCCTGCCTGCAGCAGCCTGTCACTTTGAGGAAGAGCTATTCCTGGGCTTCCCTTAAGCCCATGACAGTAATACAAAGCCCTGAAATGGTTTTACAGATTGCACTCAAGGTTTTTTGGCTCAAGCTGATTCGACTTCAAAAGCAGGCAAATCCACAAAATTTCTAAATCTCCTCAGTCTGTTTCTAAACACAGACCCGACATGTTACAGGGTGCTTCCTGTCTGCTGGACACATACCCCCAGTAGTAAGTGAGCACTAATATCACAAATTGAATCCCCTGGAATATCTCCAGACTGCCTAGAAAACATGACCCAGACTTGAATTAAATCCTTTAAAACCAGAAACAAGGCTTCTTGCAAGCACAAATCATGTGGTTTTTAGTGCCGTCCAAAATGAATCTCAGCTTTGGTCTGAAGCTGGCCTCACACATCCTTCTGAGTCCACAGCCTAAATTTCTCTGGTTGTCACTGTCTCACCACTTGGCTGTAAATTCATCCTTATAAAAGTGTATGTTGTCCATCTGTGGAAACTCTCAGAAGCTAAATTACTTTTGAAGGGAAGGACAGGAGTAGAGCCCACATGTACAGGTCTGGGCAGATCTTGATATGAAATAGCCTCCTTTTTTTCCTGATGCTGCACACAGACCCTGTCTTAGTCCCATTCTTCTGTTTGTCCTGTCTATTGCAACTTAATTTAGCATCACTGTATTCTCCATTGTTGTTGTAACACCCAATCCCAACTGCAGCTCCATTGTGCCAAGCACAACCTTGGAAGGTTGTCTCTGCCCCAGGGAGCCTCGTTATTCAAATGTGAGACACGCCACAGCAGACAGCCCTAGGCAGGTGGACTTGAGCAAACACTGGCTTGTGGTCTCTGCACACCAGACACAACATTTTCTAGCCCGTGGTTTGGTGGTGATGCTCTGTTCAAACTTTCCACAGCAATGGGTGGAAATACACTATCTTTCTAGCTTTTATCGATAGAAAGCACAGGAGAGTGTGCCAGAAGGGAAGGACAGAGCACAGTATTTTGTGTTCTCTTTTTCCACCAAGTGTGTAAGGCCAGTGCTGAGGTGCACACACCCCCACCACTGCCCCAGCGCTGCTACTGAGACTGTGCCCATGTGCCTTCCGAGGCTCATGTCCTGCAAAGGTGGCAGAGGCAAGAGAAGGAATAAAGGCTTTGAAGAGGAAGGAAGCTGAGTTATGTCTTTGCTGGGGCACTGAGCAGAGCTGTGGGAAGCAATGGGTCTGCAGATCCCTGTATTTGGCATCACTGTGTGCTTGCTTTTCCTCTGTAGGGTGAGCAGATTTCCTCTGGTGAGTGGAGGGCCAGGACTTTCACTGCTCTCCCTGTGGACTGGCCGGGACTAGCAAGCAAGTGCTCCAAAAGAAAAATTAATCTTTCCAAGACTTCAGACAAGCCAAACTTTGCAATTCCTTTTAAGTGCTCCCATACCACTTTGTTTTCTAACAGACCCTGTATCACAACAGGGTCATTATGAACATGGTGAGGTGCTGTGCTGGCCAGGGAAAAGTGCCCCCCAGGCTGTTTTGCACTGCTCAGCCACTGAGTTTCAGGGAAGCACTGCTCCCTCAACAGGGTGAACTCTCCAGAGCTCTCAGTATCCAGTGGCTTCTGGGATGCTGCCTCTGGCCGATTTTTTAAGCAGCATGGGTGCTCTTTTGAAAACTTAGCCACTATTTTTGGGCCCGTGGTGGGAAGAGATGAAATTCTTTGCAAATCATTTCTTGTAGAGGCAAGTCATTAGGGAAGGTGCTTGTAGCGGTTCAGGGCATAATTGCAGTTGTCTGCCTCACAGTCTCTTTCATCCTTTCCATTCCATCCTTCCCAGCACAGTTATCTGATATCTATTAGAGCTGAGTTTATCAGCCTTTCACCTGGGAAACACTGGCAGAATTTTTTTCCATTGCTTCATAGTTAATTTTCATAACCTGGAAGAAAAATGACAGTTTTTAAACCTCCACTGTCCTGTCAAAATGGATGGCCAACGAGTTGAAAAGCTATTGGCAGTAGATAGTGACAGATGAACTCACAAGGCCTGATCCTATAAGCCTTGTTTACTTAGGGAAACAGGCTAAAACCAGCTGTAGCCTGGAGATCACAGCATTTCCACTCAGGACAAGCCTTTCACCTAACACTCAAAGTAATATTTCCTACTCCATCTGTAGCAATTAGGAGGCAAGATGTGTTCAAGCATTTTTCAGGGCACTTTCAAAGCTGCTGAAGTGGACCCCACATGGATAAACACATCCCTCACCACCCTGCAGCCTGCCATGAAAGCAGTGACAGGCACTCTGCTGGGTGGATCTGCCTGGAAGGGCAGGCACGTTTTCTGGGGAGATGGAAAAAGGAATGGGCTGGATCATCTGGAAGAGGGGAGGCTTCCTTTGTTAGGGAGAGTGGCTACAGGTGCAGAGGTGCCATGTGCTTTTGACTCAAGAACCAGTATACATTTTTATTTATGATTAAATATCCATCTGTCAAATTAAAATGCCTTCTTTTGAAGTTGCACATCACAGAAGAATGAGTGAAGCCACAGACATCTCTGTACAATGTTTTTTTGTCCATCATTCTCTGAAGCCTATTGAAGCAGAAAACACATTTGCATTAGAAAGGATGCAGTGTCTTTGTGTCTCAGTGCAGTGTCTCAAACCTGAGCAACCTTCCTTTCTAATGATGGTCAAGTAAAAAACCCGATCCAAGCTAATCTGTGGTGTGACTTCTGTTAGTTCAAAGGAGTTACAGCAAGAATAAAGGCTCCCCACTAATCTCTTTTTCCAGGCAGTGCTCTTCCCTTTCAGTGCAGCCTGTTGCATCAACTCAGCTACAGAGGAGACACCAGCAAAGAGTCCCCGAGGACCTGGTTCTTCTTGGCCCCCTCATGGTGCACATCAGGCTTGACAAGAATCATCTGAATTAACACAGTGTAAAACATGAGGTGAAAGAAGAGCAAAACCATGGAGTTTCAACTCATCAAGTCCACCTCCCGTATATCGATTTGGAGGCTCGAGCATGTTCCTCTGCTATCCCAATATTCCAAAACTAAAGAAACATGACAACTTAGCCCAGCTGTTTCTAAAGAAAAAGTTTTCAATGGATCAGTTTTTTTCCACACCTTTTTGTGACCCCTTCAAAGGCCTGGATTTGTAACATGGGGTTGTTTTTCTTGCCTTCACGCTCATTCTCTAAGGCCATGTAGCAAGGGCCCTGCCCTGCTTGCTCTTGTTCTACTGATGGGATCTTGCCTCTTTCCATTAAGAAGTCTCTTTCCTCCCTGCCTCTTGCAGCACAGACCTCAGTGAAAAGCCCTCCCTGCACAGGGAGGACAAAGATACAAGGGTCTGCATGCCACCAAGGGAGTGAGCAATTTAAGTGCTCCTTGCCAGAAAAGAGCTGCTGCAGATGGCTGCTGACTGCGGACCCGGTTTCTGACAGCAGCAGCTGAGGCACAATGCTCCCATTCAGCTGCTGACAGGTCCTCAGTGCTCACAGGATAGGCTGGCCTTTGGCTTAATTCAGTATGTAATGGATGAATCACATAAAGGCTTTGCTCCCTGCACTCACCCCAGCCGGAAAGCGCAGCACTGGGGGAGCCTAAGCAGCCTTAGCCTGGTGTTCAACCCCAGGATTTGGAGAGTATTTCACTGGCCATAGTTTGTGAATAGCCTTTCCGTCAAGTTGAGCCTCTTTCCCACTAGCTTTATCAGGTTTGAAGGAGAAAAAAAAAATGCTGCTAGAGCAGAGCAACTGGGATATTTTCTGAACTACCACTTGTTTTTTGCCACATGCACAGAACACATGGAATGATGAGACACATTAAGTAAGATCTAGCATAGCTACAATCCTATCTATGATCAAAGATGTGACTTTCATAAACAGACCTAAAGAGCCAGCAGGCTGTTACCTGGGCAGCATGCTAAACTGATTTTTCAGGAGACAGAAGGATTTGAAGGAGAGTATTTCACTGGCCATAGTTTGTGACTGCCTTTCTGACAAGTCAAGTCTCTTTCCCACTGGTTTTATCAGATTTCCTTGTTCTCACTTTCGTCCTGTGCACAGTGCTGGGTGGCTCCTGCTGCCTGCAGCTCCTGCTCTTGTGCAGTGCAGACTCCTCCCTTCCTCTGGTATTGGTACTGCTGATCCTCAGTGGTACCTGAGCATCAGTGCCAGCACTGTGCAGCATGATGGGAAGCAGGAGCAGTCTGTTTCTGCTACTTCACCTCACAAAGTGGCCTGGAGGTCGGGGACTTAATTTTGATTTAATCTGGTGTAATTTCTTTTTGGAAGATAAGGGGTGGAAAGGCAGGTCAGTGAAAGTGAGGGATTATGGTTTAGTCAGGCATAGCATGTGACTCAGAGTGAGAGGATAATTTTGAGGCAGACAGAATAAAAACATCATAGTGGTTGTTAAACACTTCTTTTTGCTTCCTCCAAAATTTTCTAAGCCAATTTGATCAGGAATTCACTAAGAAAATCCCATTGTATTCCTGTTCCTACGTTGCACTTTGACCTCAGCGAGGAAAACCATATCCACACTGTACACTGCAGGCAAAGCTCTGGCAGGTTGGGCACAGAAGGGATGTGTATAAGCTCCAGCTTAAGCTGCATGACCTTGGGAGTATTGGCCAAGCCAGCACATTCTGCCCCCCAACGGGGCTTGTGTAGCGCATGCGATGCTGTGTGAGCTTCGGGCAGGCAAATGCCATCCCTGGGCTCTCTGTCTCCCCTGGGAAAGAAGCCTTTGCAGCATGGGATCAACCTGCAGCTGATGAAGCTGCTCAAAGCAGGGCCAATGAGACCAGGCTGCCTAGGGTAATGTCCAGTCGAATTCCAAATAGTTATGAAAATGAAGATCGCTCATCCACCCTGGAAGCCCACTCCTGTGCTTAGCCACAAGCATAGGAAAGTTGTTTATCCTAATATCCAGTGACTCAGAATAATTCAGGTCACAATGACTAATATTATCTTATGACAGGAGGACATCTTTTCTTTCCTTGATGTGCACAACCTTGTACTTGCAGCAATTTTGGCTTAACAGTTGTGCAGGTTTAAGGGAGCAAGGGGGGCTCTCAGTATGTGACAAAGGGCTGTCTGAAAAATTCAGTCAGAGGTGGCTCTGAATAAAAGCCATGCTCCAAAAGCTTTTAAAATGCCTGGTAGCTCAAGCTTGGCTCAAGAATTTTGAAATCTCATTGATGAGCAAGGCTTGGTTTATGGCTTCAGATACAAATCAAATAAATGTGTAGAGTTCTGGCTAAAAAGCACATTTGGGATTAACGGCTTGTAGAATTTAAAAATAGCTGTATCATTTAAATAAATCTGAAAATCCTTTGGTGGTCCTACATTGTGAAATCTGCCAGAAACAACTATAAGCAGCGGGACATATTAATGTATTCATAGAGGATCATGTAGAATCCAGTTCTGCCTATGAGGTCTCTTCCTATCGGTCAGCTGAGCAAAAGTCTCTCTGAGGAAAGGTATGTGCCTACTCACAGGGTTCATCTGTTTTTGGATTTTGTTGCTCTGATGCTGTCACCTCAAGTCCTGATATTTGGTGGCTGTGGGGAGCCCTGGTAATTTGACGGGGCAGCTGAAACAGCTGTAGCTCTACTCCCTGCCTGGGTCAGCCCACAACACCATCAGGAGAGAGGTGCAAGTCCCTGGATAGGGTTATCAGTGATGGGTATGAGCTGTGGTGACAAAAGGGAGAGGGCTGCATTCTTTGGAGAGGCAGAGAAGGAACGGGGCCAGACCCTGTGGTCAGGCCCAGCCCAGAACTCAAGCACCCTGTGGCACTGCAGCAGTGTCCCAGAGAGGTGGGACTTGGCCAAGTGATTCCTCACAATGCCTGAGAGCTGACAGCTCCACGTCAGACACTGCAGCCAGTGGGTCCTAGGTGAAGGTCTGGTTCAGGCTTTGCAACCACCATCTTCTCCTGTGTGATTGTGATCGTGATTGGGATTGATCCTCTCTTCATTCAATCAGGAGCCAAAGAAACACCTATGGCGGGTTCCCAGAGCTGAGGACAAGCCCATATCAGAAACTGCTCTGCCTTTTTTGTCGGGTGAAGATTTCTATATTCTTCTGCTCAGTGAAAAAGCCGGCAGGTCTAGAAATCAATTTCCTACAATCTCTGCCAACCATGCCAACCTCCCAGCATTTCAGCAGTTAAATTAAATCCTACCCCACCCCTCCCTGCCCAAGAAAGCATGAAGTCAGGAAGTGCTGCTGTAAGGCCCTCTCCACCAGTATACCCAGAGCAACTTCCCCAGTGCTGCTGCAGGTCTTTTTTTTCTGCTGAGCCTCATTACTGAGACACTGCTTAGTGGCACAGGTCACCCTGGCTCTCTGTGCAGCAGTGTTGCACAATTCATGTGTAAATGTCAAGTTTTAGCAGATCCCAGCCTTGGCCCTGGCCCTCATGCCACAAAAAAAAGCATGAGTAGGCTGCTGTGGGACAGTAGGGAGGGAACAATAGCTGCTGCATATGGGACAGGTCAATGGGCTGCCATATGCTGGCTCCCTCAGCACTTTGCTGCTTAATCCCCACTTTCAATATCATGATCAGTGCTGGATGCTCACTGCTTCTGCAGAAAGGCAGTTTATACTCTGCCTTTTAATGCATTCTTGGTTTTAAGTCTAAGAGTGCTTCTCCTTTGTTGTACCTTTATTAAGATGGAGAACAGATTAACAGGGAAAGTTTAGCTCTCTGACAGCCCCACGAATGAGTCCACAGCCAGCCTGGGAAAAGCATGAAATTCACCTTTCAGCAAAAGGCTCCAGTCATGAAGTTTAGTTTGTGTCATTCACCCTGTGAATGTTGGGCAGGAGTACAGAAAAGGCTTTGTTCAAGCTTCCTTGCCTTGATTTATACGATGAAGGGGTTCTTGCGCCTCATAATATTTCATCTGTGCATGAGGCTGTGGTACTGATGGAGCATGAAATTCCCCAGTGATCAGAAATGAGGTCTCCACTCTGCAGCTCCTTATTCTGCATCCTCCCTGGGATCTCATTCTGCATCTGTGCCCAGCAGCACACCGTGTCTGGCATCCCCAAGCTGGCAAAGCAGGCAGCAGGGGGTTGTACAGACCCTGATGGGTCCCCATGCTTCATTCAGTGTGACACCACTGAACATATGTCTTTCTGATTATAAATGAGCAGTGAGGCTAAACAGCTCTCCTTCAGACAGCAGCCTGTGCTTGCTGCAGGATTTCAGGACACCTATGCAAAGGTACTGGCAGGGGCATCTTGATCCCAGGTGGGCATCCTGATCCCAAACCACTCAGCTTAGAGATATCCTTAACAGGATGGCCTGCCTGGCAGCAGCTGCACAGGACAGTGGGCTTGCCGTGGGAGCAGAGAGGGAAGCTGGCTGCAGGAGGGCTGTGAGCCCACAGGCTAGCACTGCCTCAGGTGGGAGGCCACACTGGACTCCAGCTGCTGTGTGAGTATTTGCTACTCCAGCACAACATCTGCATTGGCAGGGCTGGAGTGTTTCCTCAGCATCACAGATGGCACAGCAGAGTGATGGGGTGCTCCTGGATTTCCCCTGCTGATTGATCCCAGAATATCCCTGCAGCCATCCCTGCTGCTCTTCCCATCACTGTCCCCTGCAGCAGGGCAAGGAAGGTTCCACCTCTGCCCCTCCTGACAATTCTCATTCCTCTCCACAGCACCATGCTGCCCCTTAAACTCTCCCAGGACCTCTCTGGCAACCCTTCCACCTCTTCAGTGCAAGGTGCTACAGTCCTGCCTTGCTCCAGCACTCCTCAACTGCTTTCCTACAGACAACTGTGCTGTGGATGTCTTGGGGGTAGTTTTGTTGCCTCTGGTTTTGGCTCCAGAATTGAACAGAGATGGCATTGCTTGCTCATCTTCCTGCCCTCTGTACAGAAAGGCAGACAGGGACAGGGATTTAATGCAATCAAACTATCCAAACCTTTAACTCTGAAGACCACTTTGGGAATACAGCTGAGGTTACTGGTTCATATATCCCCACTGAAGATGCTTATGTTGGTGGGCCTGAAAAATCCTTTGTCAGGTTAGATTGCTCCTCAGGGAGGTATAACAAAAAAGGCAGAAAAACTGGCAGCCCTTTTCTGGAAGCAAGGCTCCAAGTGAGAGGTCTGAAGTAGATTAATTGGTAGGTGATGGCTGGAAATCTGATGAGCTGCTGCTTAAAATTACAGCCTGCCTCTCTGCTTATAGGACAGCTGAGCAACACTTCAAAAAAACCAAGTGTGCCTGGGTGTCTTAAATTATCAAATAGATTTTATATCAGAGAAAGAGGCTCCACTAGAACCCTGGATGGATATTTCATTTCAGACAGGAGCACACCACCCATATAGCTACAGATCCTGCCATACTTAGCAGTGAGTGTGTACAGCCAGATACTGCAGTTGCCAGAACCCAAGACACTCAGACTTGACCAGGGAGAGAGAGAGATTTGAACTGCAGGCTTAAAATAGGGTTTGACCTTGAATTTTGCTTTAGTCCACCTCTAATCCTTAATAATCCTTAATATCTCATTTTTTCCCCTTAACGTATGAATTGATGTCACTGGTTAATGGAGCAATGAACCTGGGAACAGGAAGCCCCAGTGTTAAATATATACGTGTCCAACATCATGCAGTGCTTGACAAGAAAATTATGTAAGCAAAGCTGCAAAGGCTTATGGTAGCATCAGATGCCCTGGGACGACCTGACTCATCTGATTTTTCATTCTCTTTCGTTCCAAACTTGATCAGACTACAAAATTTTAACCCCAGAAAATATCATTAAAGACCTCTGTTATTCTCTCTTCCTTCTGTTGGTTTGTTGTCTGTGTCACCGCAGCTGCTGCCCATGACTGTGAGCTGAAAATGTTCCCCCTTGCACAGAACTTGCACACTGCATTTGAGATGACAGAAAAGAGTGAAACCCCCACAAAGCCATCATTACAGGAATCACAGGGCTCCTGTTACTCACCCGCAGCTATGGTATAGTCACATTTCTAAAACACTCCCATTTGATGTCTTCATAATGACCATCAGACCTCATCTGGCCCTCAAGACAGCTGCTCTTAGCTTGCTACTCCCCAGCAGGACTTTTCGTCTGCCATTGCAAGCTAAGACACAGGAAAGGCAGCTCCAAAGCCAAACTCTAGAGGCAGTGGGGATGCTTGTACCACTGCTAGGTGAGCTCCTTTATTCCTGGCCAAAACTCCCCCAGGAGCCATGGGTATTGCGCCAGGGACCAGGTGAGCACAAGACTCTTAGCGCAGGCTGCACTCTCTGTGCTGAAGGGTTGCAGCAGTGCTGTGAGGGTTGCGGGGGAGGGAAATTTCCTCTTATCCGTCAGATTTTTCCATAACTGTTGGCTTCTGAGGTACACATCTCATGTGCTTGGTTGAGGCCCATGGAAAAAAAAGTTTAATAAAATCCATTCCACTTTGTTGTTTTTCCTTCATGCAAAATAAGCACCTGTGTGCTCCTATGATGAGGTCTGGCAGAGATGCCGTGGGGAGAGGAAGATTACCACTTGTCAGGAAAGAACCTATTACAGTTTAAGTACCAAGTGGGTGAGTGGGAGGATGTTGCTGTAGGAACCTTCCTATCAGTTTCCTAAACTTGAATAACAAAAATCTCAGGCCTACTGAGGGGTCAACACAGAGATTTTCTTAATCAGTCAGGGCAATGTCATATATATTCTCATGCTTATCTTCTGTGAATGAAAACTGTCATTAAAGGACTTTGGCAAGTGGGTATAGTCTGCAGCAGCCACAGCACTGGCCTTTTAAATATTTGATTGAAACCTTACATGCTTGCTTATTCTAATCCTTATTATTTATTAAAATAAAAAAATACCCAGGAGGGTAAGTGACTGAAAAGTCACTGTGGGGTGGTATAAGAGAAGAGTGAAAGGCTTATTGTATTCTCTTAGGTGGAAAAGACAAGCTCAGAGATGTTGAGTGACTGATTAGGACTAGTGTGCCCCCTATAATCTTAATACATCTGGCACAGTCACTGGCAAAACTCATTTGTGGGTGTTTTCCCACTGCCTAGAGAAGTATTTTGACTGATTTTGTTAAATTTTAGCCTCAAATAATGTGAGACGAAAGGCAAAAGGATGCTTTTAGCCATGAAAGTTACATCTGTACTAAAATAGCCAGAGGTTTCTTGTTTCATAATCAGAAATCTTATTTTATTAGTAAATGAAGACTGTCAATTACCTCCATCTTTTTCTAGCTCCCAGATAAATATTTCTATTCATATCTCTTCTTCCTATTTTCCTATTTGGTTGTCTTAATTTTTTATTGCTTTGTTTTATTTTCTTCTTTTCAGTTTATTAAATTTACAAATAAACTTAATATAAAGAAGCCTTACCTGATGTTATTTTTAGCACCATTAGGAAAAAACTCCAAACCATATGACAAGTGTGTGCTGCAAGCAATCAGAATGATCATTCTTCAACAGAAACTGTCTTCCTCTTTTGTGTTTGTACAGCTGGCTGTCCATATTCATGGGTCAGACTATGGTTTTGCTTGGTTCTTCTACCAGGATTGGCGAGTCTGGAGCCAGGTTCCTGCTGTTTCTCTTGACTAGAAAAGGGAGTTTGTTGTTATGGGGCCAGCCTGGAAGAGCAGGACTCCAAAGCCTGCAAAATGAGCAGTGTGCCTTTGTAGCAGATTAAGGAGAGCTTGTATTTTTCTTGACAACTTTCAAGCAAAAATTATTCTTTGTTGTTTTGGTTTGAATCAGAAACTGCAAGTGACAAGTAAGAAAGTCACTACTGATATGACCCACTTTCAAAGGGAAATTTCCATGAGAAGCCCTGGAAATGAAGACAAGTAAATCTCGCAGAGCATTACAGACCTGAGAGCAAGAGTAAAATGATGACAAATTCAGTTAATACTGTTCTTCCTCTTTTAATCTACTGTAACAGAGAATACCTTAATGAGCTGAATGAAATGTCTCAAAATAAAAGTGAAATAAAAGTAAATTGAAATATCCCCTCTTCATGAAGAATTTCACAGAAATCATTACCTTAAAAAAATGAAGAAGAAAATGTCACTACCTATAACATTACTACAGACATTTGTTATTTTTTTTCAAATAGGAAATACTACCAATCAAAGGACAACCAAAAGCAATATTGAACCAGTGTACTTTAAATGACTGATATTCTTTTCTTTTCAGGTGAACCTTCATTCATTTTGTAGGTGGAACAAGGAAAGCAACACCCCAGTTACATTACTGGGAGATTGGAATGACAAAATCAACCATCAGTAGTAATGTCCAAGCTCAGGCACTTTACTTCATGCCTTATTTACACGAGATGGCTGCAGCCACATGAATCCATGCTGTTCTACTAGCTGGGAAATCAGGAGGCATTGTTTGCAGGTTTTCTCATGCTCCAGGCTGGAGGGTGGTTTTGCATGCCTATGGCAGGGTGCCAGCTGGTTGTCAGTGAGGCCTATTAGATCATTATCCAGCATCATAGCATATCACAGAGTCAAGCAGTGCTCCCAAAGTGATAAAATCCTGGTTCCCTGGTGAATTTCAGAGAAATGTTTACAGTGGCACTTGTTAAATGTCTACTAATGGTCTAACTAAAATCCCTCTATTTTATGGAAAGCACACTGTATTCAGTCATTTAGACTCTTTCTGGGAAGAAAGGCAGGGTGTGGGAAAAGCCTGAATATTTGTAATTATTGATTTCTTTATTTGCAATAAAATGTTTTTTATTTTTCTTTTTTTATTTTTTTTCAGAATGAAAAACCACAAAGATTAATGTTTAGCATGTGTTTCACATTCTTTTAAAAGTCCAGGTTTGGGTAAGCATTTCCATACCCCGTAAACTGATGGATTTATTTATACAAAATCGCAATAAATATACACGAAAAACTGGGCAAACAAGTCTTACTCAGAGGAGGGATTCAAAAAGGTGTCGCAACACCCTGCCAGAGCCCATTGCACGGGAAGGGTTAAATGCAGATAGAACATTGTTTCTATCTTACCACTCACATATTCACTATTATTGGTATCTTTTAATATGCAAGTTACATGGAAACCAACTGCAATTTGTCACTGAAACTGTTGGCACGAATTTCACTGTTCTTACTGGACTGATTCAAGACCAAGGCTGAACTCTTCTTCAGGGAGCTGTAAGAAGCTGCTGCAAGGCTGAAAGAAATTTCCACCTCCTATCCCACCTTAAACTGATGCAGAGGTTCCCTGGTGTGCATGGACCAGCAGATCTGCACTGAAGGCCCAGCATGGCAGAAGCTCATGGTCTCACTGCAGTCAGGTATTCCTTGCCTGAGGTCCTGCCCATCCATCTCAATGTGAGATGACAGGACAGGACAGGATGGTGGTGCCAGGCCAGGCAGGTGCCCTGCTCAGATCCCTTCCCTGTCATCCCCCAGGACTTTCTAAGATCAATATGAGGATCTTCTCCAGCTGCTGCCCCATCTCTATTTTTCAGTTACTAGATGAAAATAGGGGAGAGAGGAGGCTTGCTCTGCAGAAACAGAGTCTGCTGTCACGGGCTGCCTTCTTACCTAGATCACACACCTCAGTGGGGATTCCCTCCCGAGGAGCACATGCCTGCAGCAGCACAGGGTCTCTGCTGCCCTTTGTTTGCAATTGATGTGCTTGCCTGTTTGAGGGCAGCTCACTGGAATTTCTGTACTCATAAAGTGCTCTGGGTGCAGATCTAATCTGCAGCCAGCTCAGCCCTTTTGGACTCTTTCATCAGTCTGGAAGCACCAGCAGGACTGACTGAACATAGATGTAGCCTCTCTTCTGTGCCTGCAGGGTGTCTCAGTACTACTGGGGTGGCCATTGGGCTTTTGCTCAAGCCTAAATCTTCCCTTGGTTCTCCCCAGGCAGGTGCAGCCCTTCGGTGCTGAATCCTGTGAGAAAGCTGAGTTCCATTGGAGCCAGCCAGTGTTGGACCTGGCCACTAGGAAAGGTCCTTGCTGCTCCAGCTCACCTTCAGGGCATGTATTTACTGCTGAGTCATGAACACTTGCAAACCCAGGCTGCTGGCAGAGAGAAAAGCAGGACATAAGTCTGAGCAGTGTGAGCTGTGAGGCAGCAGCTCCAGCTATAAAAATAACCATTTGCAAAATGAGCCCCTGAAGCCCAGAAGAAACAGAGACCGAACGGATTATTATTATTATTATCATTATTGTCCTTATTACCTCACCCTCTGTCTGTGAGGACTGCCATGTTTTATTCATTGAAAACACAGATGATCTCTCTTGCTAGGATCTGGCACGCTGGCTGGGTTTGCCAGTGTGGGAGCTGCTTCCCTCCTTCCCTGTTGCAAGATTTTTCAGCCAGCTTCTGATTGCTGTGTCCCATCATGTGAGGAAAGCAGCCAGGCCATTTGGGATTGCCACATAGGGGATGTCTTTTATTGTCACAACCTGCTGAGAGAGAGCATCAAGCCCCAGAGTTGGGAGTGGCAATGGGTTTTTTACTGTCTTGAGGCATCAGATCTGGATTTGCCCTTCACAAGCCCGAATCTGGAGAAATTCCATTGCTATCTGAAAAGTCCTGTAGGAGTAATGCTCCAGGAAAGCCAGTAGCCCTTCAGGACTGTACTGTTCACTGAACAGACCAAATTATCTTGCACCAAATGCTGGACCAGACATTAAACCCAACGAAAACATCATTTGCCCTTGGGACTGTGAGATCCTAAAGCATTTGGCTTCAGTCAGAGATGATCAGTGTTGTTCTTCACAACAGGGACAACCAGGATACACTATTTGCTGAGCTTCCTCCTACAGGCTGGATCTGTGACCTGCTGAAATCCAGGGAATCTCCTCCTGTCCCTCAATAAGCTTTGCAGCCGATCATCTGTGTTGCACTCTGCTAATTTGGTAGCAACTGAGTTTAATCCAGCTGAAGGTCCATGGACAGCAAATTTCAAAACCCGTGGTGGCATCCTTGTAAGAAAGCAGTCTGAGTGTTGCAGAAGAGGAAGAACCTGTGCCAGGTGTGACTCTGCTGTCACCTGGCCTGGGGACAGTGAATTATGAACAGCACCACCCTTTGAGCTCCAGACAACTACATTCAAGACACATAACACCAAAACTCAAGCCCTGTGAGCGGGGCAGGGGGAAGGTTTGCAGTAGTAATGGAAAGCAGCAGCAGTAAGAGCCCATGGGAGCAATAGAGCATGGGATTTTGGAGCATCAGTCTTGTCTTCTCTGGAGCCATGACAAACACAGTGAAGGGTCCATGATCACAGCTGGTAGAGCCCTGCTCTTGCCTGGAGAAGGGCAGTCACCATGGCATGGCTTGTCCATTGTGATGGGCTCAGTGTGCTCCTTGCCAGTTATTTCTTTCCTACTGGAAAAAAATTGGATATGCACCACTTTTGTCATCTTTGAAATGTTAAGTGGTTTATGTCCAACGGAGCTGAGCTCTTCACTTTAGGGGCTTCCACTTGGCTTGATGCCCAGCCTGGCAAATCCCCAGGGAAGATATTTAAAGGCTGTCTGGAAGAAAACAGCTTTAATGACAATAAGCAAGTACACCCACCTCATGAGGAAATGGCATTGCTCTTGGAAAGGTGACATCCATAAGGAGTTCACCAGCTGGATTATTTCCAGGGATGACCTCTTCAGGGTTCTACCAAATGCTGATGGTTTAAAAACACTTGATGGTATTAAATATTTTCTTTTAGTTTCTCTCCTCCCACTTCAAGGATATGGTGACTATGATGTGGAAGAAAAAACCCCAATGGCCAGAAGGAAAGGAAGAAAAGAAAGGCAATAAGAAAGAGAGTGCATAAAAGGCAATATTTAAAATTTAAAAGCAAGATTTTCTCATGTAGTCAAAATCGACTTCAAGAAGAGCCCAAGCACCTGGAAAGCAGCACCCTAAAATGTGAAATCTGCAAGCAACAGGGGGTTCCCTTACCATGAGTCTCCAGAATAATTTTTTCTGTAAGCCTGTCTGTCCACCAGGCTGGTTGACCAAAGTGGGAGAAGACCTTCACCTGAACACAAGGCTCTCTCGCCCTGGTGTCAGGGAGGCTGTCGAAGAAAAATGGACTTTGCTGGTTACAGCTGATGTGATCTGTGTCTTTTCCCACCAATTCCCTCCCAAATGTTTAAGGAAGGAGTTATTCCTTTTCAGTGTTGCCACCAGCCACAGAAAGGGATGTTCAGGGCAAACATCCTCAGCTGCAGGAACCAACAGTGAAGCACGCAAACTGACAGTCTGTTTGCCAACCAATGATGGGTAGTAAGAACATCACCTTTAGCATATGCACACCAGAGCCAAATTTTTTGGACATTTTTACTTACATCACTTTAGGAGCTTCGTCTGAGAGGGGAAGTAGAAGAACCAGACCCAGCACAGTGATGTAGAACCCTAGGCACCCAGATTTTGAATCTGTGCCATGGGGGCATGAATGCCTGAATCACTTCTGCAAATGGAATAACAGGCCTCAGGTAGTGCACTTCTGTACCCTTTTACCTGGAAGGAGGGGAGCTGGAGCAATGCAGCCTTCCACACTGCACATGGAAGCTCAGACACTTTCATGTTAAAGCACAGGTAAGGCCTTATGAGCCTCAGAGAGGTATTTTGTACACCCATTCCAGCTGTGTGCCCATTCTTGCAAGTGTACACAAATACCCTGGAGGACATTTTTGCTTCATGCTCTGACTTTTTTAGATAACAGCTGCTCCTTTTTATTATTTATAGAGACAAGCTCTATTCTCAAGTGCTGTGGATTGGTTTCGCCTCTTACAAGCTTGCCAAATGCTTCCCATTCCAGGAGCCTGATTTGAGGTATTTATCAGTGTTTCCAACACTTCACCTTGTGGATTGAAAGTTTACATTCCTGGGGATTGCCCCACACTGAATTTTTGGTGAAACAGGTTAACCTAGTTAGGTTAGAAGGCTAGATACTAATGGCAGTATTGACAGAATCTGATGGCGTATATTTCTACCAGTCCAAGTGCTCTTCTGGTTTGAAGCAAGGACTTAAAAGCACTCAAAAAATGAGGAAGAAAAGCAGTGACTGCCTGCAAAACATTTGGACAGAGTGATGTGTTTAACATCTCCAAGGTGCTGAGCAGGAAGAACTCCATTATCCTGGGCAGTAGTCAGTCACTCAGAACCATGACCTCACTTTTCTTTGCTAGATCTTCTCCTGCCTCCATCCTTGCTTAACATGTTCAGTAACTTGGATTAAAAAACACTGGCTCAGGAGTTGTGAAGGGTAAAAGACCTTCCAAGAGAGTGTCACGCAAGCATTGCTGTTTGCCTAAGCTAGAAGAATGTTTTGTTTGGAGCAAAGCCAGCATAAGTCCTTCTTTCCTAGTCTTCACTCTCATCCTCACCCTTGTAGTACCCCTCCAGGCTTCACACAGAAGTGATCTGGGCTGGAAAAAACCATTAGCTCCTGCTGAGGTATTTTTCATCCACCCGCTCCTGCACTCCACTGGGCATCCAGCATTGTGCTCCCACAGCGGCAGGGTACATGGGAGGGACAAAGGCAGACACCTCCGACATGTCCAGCCAGCCCTGTGCGATCACTTTGCCATGGGAGCTGCGGTGCCACCCTGTGTTTGACTCCTCATGGGAGCAGCAGGGAGTTACTGAGGACACCCAGAAAATGTGCCCCTGGCTTCTCCCACTCCCAGCAAACTGGCTGCACAGAAACCACAGCAGCTGCTGAGGGAAGGGTTTGCATTAAAGTACAGAGGCAACATAAATTCTATTGTTTCCTAACTTTCGAGTACTTGGCCCTTCAACTTCAGTATCATGTCTGGGTATAATTATAATTTGGACGGTAATCCTGTGAGAGTCCCTCTCTGAGCACTGTTTAGACATTTTAAAAGGCAGTTCAAAGAGGTTAGTGGACAAACAGAGAACACAGACAGAAAACACAAGGCATGAGCTGTACAAGGCCGACCACTGGTTACATCTCCTAGCAGCTGTGCACCCAGGGCTGGGAGTTATGTCCCTGATGAGTTCAAGCTGTCTTGCTCAGAGCAGGGGCTCACACAGACTCTGTGGGGACCCTCTTGGACTTTTGTGGCAGGAAGTTTTCCCTGTGTGTTTGGGGCTATCCCTGTGCCCTGGCAGGCTCCATGGAACCCAAGAGACGCAAGGAAGGTTCTCAGAAACCCAGACATCCTTCCACCCTTAGCTTCATAAAGGAGCCACCCGTGCACAGAGCTGATTACCACACTTGGCAGAGGAACTGTGCTAGGTTTAGTGAAGTGAGGCCATGAGAGAGTGGGGGAAAGGTCACAGACAGGTCCCTGCCTGGCTTCACTGTGACCAGCATCCACAGCACACAAGGACAGCATTTTTTCATAAAGCAAACCCCACCAGTGGCTCTTTCCACATTGGATTTGCTATTTTGCTCCTTGTTGTTTGCTTCAGAGCTGTGAGGAAATCTGAAAGAGCTGCCCCTGTTGTTGTTGGCTTCCTGCAGCTAAGGGTGCTCCCACTGGCTTGTTCACACAGGTTTCTTCTGCTCAGGTTTTCTTATGGAAAAGAAAATACAGAAGAGTGTGTTTGAATGCTTGTTTTGAGAACAAACACAAAGCATTACGCAGGCTTTGCAGGCAGAGCTGACAGAACAGGTAGGTCCTGAGATGAAAGCCAGTGAGCCACAGTGGCATTAACTGGAGCAGGCTTTTGTTTGGCCCAGAAACAAACCCAGCACATCTCTTTTTCTGACACTGCCCAACTGAGGACAAAGGCCTTGACATGAAGCAGACTGGGAGTCCAGGCTGCCACCCACTGCAGCAGCTGTATTATTAACAAAGGCAATGTAAGAGAGGGCTGCACCTCCAGCTCACGGGCCTCAGTGCAGATCCCTTGGCATCAACAGAGTGAGGGTGGTGCTGGCTGCTGGGGGCCCATCTTGCTGTGGCCTGAGGGTCACTGTGGATAGCTCCATCCACGCAGCACTGATCCACCTGCACCAGCCATCCTTCTGCTCGGCTGCCTCCTTTCCTGCCCACTCGCTGCTATTGCCATTAAAGAGAGAGCTGCCATCTCAGGTGGATGTAAGTCATGAGGCACTCCAGTGAGCTCACCATCATTTCAGATTGATCAGAGATGGTCCTTTGGGGGCAGGGGGTTTGCAAGTAACGCTGTCTGCCAAGCACTCCTCTCTAGCTCAGCAGTGTGTTGTATACAGGCATGCACTCGTACAAGAGACAGCTTTATTGATGGAAGCAGTGATGTTCAGGATATGCATCCCTTGCTTCCTTCTTATTCCCAGCTGCTTTCTGTTGATTTGTTTTTTCTGGGCAACAGCTAACAGCTCATCTGAAGAATATAGATTATACCAATGACTGCATGGCTGTGTCAAAAGGTTGCCCTACCTCCAATGTGAACTTTTTGAATTTACAGTAACCTCTTTGGAAAGGAAAATGGGGGTTTACAGCAAAGGAATAATAATACAAAATCAAATGCAGTTTCAGGTTGAATTCACCCTCAGCACGCTATTTCTGCAAATGGGCAGCAGCAGGTACCCAGAAAAATAAAAGCAAGGACAAAGGAAGAAGAATCCTCCCCTTAGCCTGACTATCTGGTTTCAGGCTTGAATCCATAGAATCTCAGAAAGTCTGGGCTGGGTCCCTGCTCTTGGGGACCATCTGGTCTATGTAAAGCAGAGCCTAGCTTGAGCTATCCAGGGCCCTGTCAAACCCAGTCATGAATATTTCCAGCAAAGGAGAGTCCTATTCTTCATGCTTCCCTAGTTGGTCCAACCTTCCAGCCTGCCCAGGGCTCTCTGTGTTCTGACTCTTCCTCATGACCATCTGTCCTGTCCTCTTTAACCACTGCTCATGAGCCAGTCTTTCTCAACTTCAGCTGGTATTTTTTGCTGAGCCTGCTTAAGCATTTGCCTTTGCAGCTTTGTTTGGCAGTGAGTTCCATGGTTTAAACTAAATGTCGGGCAAAAGAAGTACCTCACTTAGTTGAAATCCTGGTACCCAATCTTTTCATCAGGGAATAATTTGAGAACTCCTGTGTGCTAGGTTTAACAACAGTTCTAATGCCAGCATATAATCCAGTACAAAGATTTATCAATTTACTATTACAGCCCAAAGACTGAATGTCTCCATAACTCAACCTGGTATCTCAGTGGACTTGAGGTCTGCAAAACCTCTGTATTTTTGTTCTTGAAGCTCACATTCAATACATTTGAGACTTCATATGCTTGCTGTCAGCATTCTTGTCTACAAGCAGTTAAAGTAAAGCAAGAAAAAGCAAGAAAGATTAGGAGGGATGAGGAAAAGGGGCTATGCAGTCCAAACGCAGAATGTCCTGCTAGGCATGAAAAACATCCACAACTCCACAAGCTCTTGAATGCAGGATGGAGAAAGGGCAGATCTCATTGGTTTTATAAGGAATAAGATGGCAGCTGGGATCCTATTTCTAGCAGTGACTCCCTGGTGGGGTTTGTTTCTTATTTTAATCATGCTTTTACAGAGGTTGCTTAATGATAGCGGAATAATAATGGCACATGAGTAAAACCAAAACAAAGGAATTTGCAAAGGGTCTATTGAATTATCAGTCCTTAGATAATTTTGCCAAGACAGCACTTGCTCACTATTTCTTTCATCTGCTTTTCCTGCTTTACCAGCTCATCCTCAAGGAAATATTCAGATGCCTTAATGAAGACCTCAGCCCTAACAGCTGAGGTGACCCCTCATGTCCTTCTTCCTCCTCCCAGCACATAAGAAAAGGCATTTCCACAGGAGCATCATGGAGAAGATTCCACTCCCATCACTTGACACAAGTGCCAGCACTGCTTTCTGCAGGCAAGTGCAAGCCTGTGAGATTAGTATCTTTGAAGGTGAGCACAGCTGAGTGCTGTATCTTTTCTTCAAACCACCTCCAGCTTAGCTGGCCATCTCTGTCTCACTGTGTGACAATGAACCTCCATCCTGGAGCACGGTGACCTTTATTCATTCAGCCCTGAGATAAGGCTGCAGCCTGGGCTTTTTCCAGAGCTCTGTCAGAGGGCTTAACAAAGATGTAGAAGGCAAACACGAAGCCTGCCTTTGCTGGATTGAAGGCTGGTTTTGATCCCCACTGGTGATGAATATGAAAAGGAGGGGGTGATTTTGCCAGGAAAGGGGAACCTGGTCATAAAAGCATAGCTGAGTGCTTTGTGTGGGATGAAAGTCTTAAAATGAGAAAGAGATTGGGATGCATAAATCCTATTGATTTTCAGAGGAGACATATGTCTAGCTCTTTTCATTTTTAAACTGAATTTCCTCCTTTGGAGAACATGAATTGTGTTTGGCATTCTCCCCTGAGCAGCAGAAAATTCAGACTACATATGAAGTACACAGAGGATAAACTCCTTCTTAACTTCTCTTTTTTGCAGACAAGGGTTTTTTCTTACTATGGACAACAGTATCTTTACCCTATGTGGCCCTTGCTGCCTCACCCATGGTCAGCAGCTCTGCTGTGGGAAGCTTTGCAAGCATCACTGCATATCTTCCTCAGGCTCATAGTAGTCAGCCTCTCACTGGGCTTCAGACAGACGCTTCAGCAGAAAGTGTGACCATGAAATCCCAACCCACATCTCACATATGTCTATGTGCTGCCTAACACTGAGTTTCTAAGCACAGAAGATTGACATGGATCAACACGGATGTTTGCTTCAGTCCTGTTTACTCTCCGAAGTCCCTTAGCTTTCACCCAGAGTCACCAAAGCAAACAGCAGCAAAGGTGAACAAAAGATGCAGAGCATTTCCACTGGACAAGAATGTGAGGTCATCCTGGGAGATGTCCTTGTGCGCATCACAGGGTATGGAGTTTCACACAGCTGCCTCAGCACTGAACCCAATAAACAGCGTGTGATCACCCAGCTCAGTGCAATAGTCAGGATTCCCATGTTTCTCATCCCTCCATCCTCCTACTCTCCAGCATAATAGGACTCCATCACCACCACCCCACAGATGGACCCCAGATGAGCAAGCACAACAGTGTGATTGTGAGGGGGAGTGATGACATTTCAGCGTGCATATTGCATCCATGCCGACGAGCATGGGTAGGAAGGGAAAAGTTAAATTAGCCATGTGGGGTAGGGGAGGAAAGCCACATCAGAGGAGCAGGGTCTTACCACAGAAAGAAATTATTTGCCCAAGAAAGGAGCGGAGGCTCCACTGCTTGAGCTTTCTGAGAGGAAATTAGACAGGACGTACAGACAAATACATCTGAAGGGCTCCTGCCTGACTGCAAAGCAGAGTAGATGGGTCTTTTTGTTCAGAGGTTGTTTTTAAGAGTTTTACAGCTACTGTAGTTAAGCAGGTGAACATCTGTCGTCCACCTGACCCACTATAAAACTGCAACTGTCAGGAGCAGGAGGCACTGCGCTGTGATCAAGGGACACAGTTTGCTTATTGTGAAGCCTGTAGACTTTCATTTGCATCTCTCCATCCCGTTAACAAGCAGCTGAGCATCTGTTAAGAACAGACTCACCCCAACCAAACAGCATGCGAGTGCCTGCCAGAACAACTGGCGTTGATTCTGACATATATGGGATAAATAACACTTTTTGTTATTATTAAGTAGCTGTACTGAGTTCTCACTTAGGGGCGGGGATATGACACACAGCTTTTGGTAGGTTTGTATGGAGTCCTCATGACATGGGGAGTATGAAGAATTGGACTCTCTTTTGCTGTCTAACTGTGGGCAAGGCACATTTCTTCATTGCACTTAAGCTTTTTCACCCCTTAAATGGCAATAACAATGCTCCTCTTTCTTTGTAAAGAGCTCTGAGCACCACGGGGGAAAAACAATCCATTATTATAACTAAAGAACACCAATACAGAGTAGCACTGCATATTTTGGCTCCCTTGTTCTTGAGTTAATGATCAGACACCAGTTGGGAGCTTCTCTACAGGACAGAGGACTGCTCTTTACAGTGCAAATAATTAAGAAACCAAGATGTAATGTTGGTTACAACAATGTGAGCCTGAGGAACCATTCAAGGCTGACTCCCCTTTGACAGGAAGAAGTAATAGGTGATAATAAAAGGGGTAGCGTGATCCTACCTAGTGATACTCATGATAAAACATAGCTCCACCATGGTGCTATTAGCATTTAACACTTGTTGCAATGGTGCAAAAAAGTGTTGACCCAGGCATTGCACAAATGTGTAGCAAATGGTTATTCCTTCCCCAAAGAGCATCCCATAGCAAAGAGGTGATGCACTGGTGAAAGGAAAAAAAAGAGCAGAATAGGGGAAGAGGATACAAGGAACAGGGTGTTGCAATTCCTAGTATATCCTGAAAGGAAACATGGCATGGAAGACAGAGCATTCTGGACTGTTCAAAGGGAGGCCAGGGATGTCATGTCACCACTGGATAAAGGTTGGTGGCAGCTTCTGAGCTGTAACAACTTAGTGCTGAGTGCTGGATCACTGAGGACTGAAGCACACAATGGAAAATAAAATTCCCGTACTGCTTCCAATTAACAAGCAGCTTCAGTCAATTTCCTGAAAACAGTCATCCCCAGTTAAAAGCATAAATCCAAGCACGTGAAGCAATCTTGGCTCTGGCAGCACACAGCCTAGCAAGGACTCTTTCTCTCACTCCCCAGGGCTTGCTAGGAGTGCTGGTGGGCAGCATCTGCCCCATGTCCATGAGACCAGGGTGAGGTTTGTTCACTGATGGCTCCTGAGATTATACTCCCTGGGAAGGGTTCCTGGCTGAGCCCCATGCAGAACCTTCCCTCTTTCCATGTGGTTTTCAGGCAGATGCCAAAAGCTGAGGCAAAAGCTCATAACATGCCAATTACTCTGGCCTCAAAACCACAAATGATTGTACACAGCTGTTGGCAAATGAAACCTTGTTCCAAACATTTAGTACTTAATTGAATAAACTTGCAGAGCCCTGCTCTGGGTTCGCCTGTTCTCTTGCCCTTGTGTCATCATTCCAGCCCACTGCCAGACCCTGTGTTACAGTGAGAGGGGTGAGAGGCTTGCCTCATGGCTTTCCATCATTCATAAACAAAAGGAGAAGATCCCACCACAGCATCAGTTTCAGATCTATCAGTTTTCTGTCAGAGAACTAAGAGGGTTAATTATAAAGCCCATTTCCCCTGTCCTCCCTGCACCAGTTTTCAGTTAATGGAGAAATAAACCTATTCATAGTGGCTTTTGGTTCTCCAGTAAAGATGCAACAAGCACTTCATTTAGATGTGGTGAATGGTGATTATGTTTGATGGGAAAAGTGGGCAATTTTTCCTTTCTTTGTCAAATGCCTTGGATAAATTGTTCTTGTGACATTATCTAGAACACAAAGGTCTAGTCACCACTTAAAATTATAAGATAATTCATGAAATACACTCCTGGATCAGACAAAGCAACCAAACATGACCTTGCCAACAATAACTTACACTGCAGAGAAAGGTTGAAAAAGGTTAGCATTGTCTTTTTTAGAATAACAATATCCTAAATTAAAGGTGTTTAATTTTAAAAAATCTAGAAATTATATGGTTTACTTCTAAAGAAACAGTATCGTTCTGAAACATATGTAACATTTCAAAGGTTATGGGAAACAGATGCCACTACCCCATCCTTTTTGAATGACATCTGAAGTTATATGCAATTTTCTCCAAATTGC
The DNA here is from genome assembly GCA_013400955.1 of Drymodes brunneopygia. Classification (NCBI taxonomy): domain Eukaryota; kingdom Metazoa; phylum Chordata; class Aves; order Passeriformes; family Petroicidae; genus Drymodes; species Drymodes brunneopygia. Next base: position 646,330 of record VZTZ01045613.1, on the reverse strand, counting down.
CTTTTAACATCTGATTGCCTCAAACCCAACTAACTGAGTTGCACTGTGCAAGATACAAATGAGAAGCCTACAGCCTCAATCAACATCTCCCAGGGAGGGAAATATTCCTGATCCAGCAAATCATTTTGACCCATCAGTAATGAACTGTGCTGCAGGGAGATGTTGCTCTTTTCTTCGAAATCTGCGCAAAGTCTGCTCTAGGTTCCTAGTGTTACTAAAATAACTTTAAAAGACTTTTCTGGCTTTGGGGAGAAAAAAGGGTTGTGTTAAGTGTCCCAAATGGAATTTATTTTTTCAGTGCTAGTCTGATTTTTCTAATCCACAAAGTCAGTACTCTCACAGAAAGTAATTCAGATTATAATCCAAATAACAGATCCCAAGAGACACTTTCTCTCTTTAGTGAAGACATCAAGAGAAAAAAGAAGTACTCCTTTTTATCACCATCCAGACTCACTTTCTCCTCCAGTGGAACTGTTGCCTAAAAGACAGCCCTGTTAACACTCTATATATAAACTCGATTGGAAAGACATTAAAGACTTTGTACTTAATGTAAAAATCTACAATTCAAATAGTGATGCTGATTCTTGGACTAATTGAAAAGAACTCATTATCTACACCAAAAAAAAAAAAAAAAAGGAAAAGTGCCATCCTATTCCTTCAATGTCTTCACGTACAGGATGTCGCAACGTTTGGGGGTTGCCTGGGTGTAGCAAGCAGCAGGATTTTGGTGGGTTTCTGCTCTAATTCTAAAGCAATGTGAGGAATTCATCCAAAGACCTGCTCAGTGAGGCTTGATGTGCAGCGAATCAACCTCCCAAACCCACCAAATCCCCCAGTAAACTGTAACTCATTTGTTCCCTTTTCCCCCTTGCGTGGGTGCACCCGGGACAGAGCGGGGTGGGTTCACTTGGTCACGCAGCCCGGTCGTGGCTCCTAACCTCGGGGTGTGTGGCACCTTGAAGGAGGCTATTGTCAGTGCAGCTCAGGCAACTGGGCTGCACAAAAGCCCTTTACACAATTAGCTCGGGGTGGAGACCAGCCAGGAGCCCCAAACACCCTCAGCCACCAGCCCTGGGGCAGCCAGCCCCATGTGCTGGGCAGGGGCATGAAGCAAAGCCAGGCTTCCCCCTCCAGCACAGGGAAGTGTGACAGTGGCAGGTCAGACTGGCTACAGAGGAGTGTCCAAGAGTGCAGGTGTGAGGGGACCCTGGGTTTGTGTGCAGGTGAGGACATGGGCCTGAACACAACAGCAGTGGTTGGGACAAAGTCACTTTGGGAATGAAAAGGAATTAATACTTGAGCTTCTGTTCCGGGCAGGCAAAAAAGCCCTTTGGTTTTTAACACCCGAGTTACTCCACTGATTTTAGCGCGACTGCTCACATGTTAAAGAAATGCACATCTTTAAGTACTTAGCCTGAATTAAAGGTTTAACTTAGTGCTGTTGAGAAGCAAAGGGGCAATATGGGGTTCTACTGTTTACATAACTACATAGAGCAGAATGGAGAGGTTGTACCTTGGAAGGGAATCAAGAATGGTCTGGGAAAGGCTCTTCATCCTGAAAAACCCTAAAGATCTCCTAGGGAGTAAAATGGGGGATGTGGGCAAAATCAGAAGGTGGGATGCAGAGGAAGGGGAGGAGGGGAAACAAAAAAGAGCACAACTGTGGAAGTGGGGAGTGAAAAGATGACGGAAAGTTTGAAAGGGAAAGCTGAAGAAACACTTTGCAGTCCTCCCCTCTGGGGGTTGTAGTCAGTGATGTGGGCTTTTTATAAGCCAGTGTTAGGATAACTCCCTTTTTTCTTCTTGTTTATTCCCCCTTTTAAGATCTATACCATGTTTGCATTTCTCCCCCTCCTCTCCCTTGCCATGGCTGTTCAAATCTAATTACCAGAGGTTCACTATATTCATTAGCTTCATTCCCTCAAAACCCTGGGCTGCTTGTCATCTGGATCTGATTATGTATGGTGCATTTCATTTTCCCAGCTATTCCCCTACCTGCTTTTAATCAGCATGAGATTTTTCATTTAAATGTCATTAGACTTTTGAATAAATACGTAAAGAACATTACAAATAAATATAAAAGCTTCATGCAAGTCAGGCACAAGGAAAGCCATGCCCAAGACCACCCACTGCAGTGTTTTTCTGCGAGAAGGGTATACCAGATATGCCCAGAGGTGCTAACACAACCTTCCCCATTCTGTTAGAAGAGCACTTTAAGGTGCAGACTTTTACTAGTGCCTTGCAAGCTCCTCTGAGGTTGGACATGAGGCATATCTGAAGCTCAGCACTCAGCAGTGTGCTTGTGTCTTTCATTCCTGTGGGAGATCAGTGACGTTCACAAGTGATTTGCCCCATGGCCTGCAAGGCAGCTACCCAGGCACGCTCACCTGGTGATGTCTGTCAGCTCGTGCCCTTCAGCGCCTTCCCATGCAAGCAAGGATTGATTATGCATGGAGGGGGGATCTAATTAACAGAAATAATTGATCTGCACTCATTGCAGAGAAATTAAGCATAGTTGCATGCCTAATTCTCCATCCTTGACTTGCTCAGCTCTGCTTGTCTCAGTAAGGTTAAGTATTAGCCGAATCCTCCACAGAGTGAAGGTCTCACCATAGGAGTCTGATGGGCCAGAAGTACAAGTGAAACACACACAGACTTTGGGATGGGTTAAAAAGAGGATTGAGTATCTTTGAAAGAGCATCCTCAGGCACAGGTTTGACAAAGTCTCTGCACCTGTACTTCCTGGCCATTTAAAGAAGCAGCTCACTGTTTTGGTCACATTTTATTCTCCTGAAATTTCCTTCTTCACTGTTTCTTCTAGTACTTTGGTTTTTCCAGTATCTGGAAAGCCTGATCTTATTTTCCTTAACTCCTTTTTATTTTTGTCTTCTACAGGGTGCCTGATATCTCCAGTTACTTCTCTGAACAATTACAGCACACAGTTATTTTTCCATCAGACCCCAGTTTGAGGCTAGCATCTCTTAGCTTAATTTGCACTTCTCTGTTGCACCCTGAAGTGTCTCTCTTTTCCCCGAGCAGGATATCTAACCTTTCATGCCTGAGGTCCTCATGGAGTAACTCCTGCTTGGATTTGGGTGCTCCTTCTCTTTGTAGTGCAATAGAGCTGAGAGAAGGCACAAGTTTGAGTGAACAGTTAAGCGAGCTTGACTGCTTGTTGTATTGACACACAAAACACCAGGCTTGGCAATTCCCTAGAAAGATGATGCGTAGCAGACAGAGCTTGCAGCTTTCTCCTTCCCCATGCAACACTGAGGCTATATCTATATTTAGAGGTAGATGTAACTTTAGAGCTCATTTGTTGCCCTCGACTGTAAATACACTACAGCTAACCTAATTACTAGCAGAAGAAAAAAAAAAGATCTAAAAAGTGCATTTTAGGCAACCCTTTAAGAAGCATTTTTTTTTAAAAAAAAAAGGTTGCCTCTCTATTAAAATGGGTTCAGACATCTCTTCTCTGGTATTACACACATTACACTCACTGGATCAGGAAACAACAATGTACAATCTGAGTTACATATTGCTTTGAGTGCAATTTCATTTCACTGACTTATTTTGAATATGGGTTTGCTTTAGCTGCTCAAATTATTTAGCAAGCTATCTCAGGGAGCCAATTCATTTTTAAAAGATTGCAATCTGTTTGAAGACAGTTTATGATGTAAAATGAATAGAGCATAAACAGGGAAGAATGCTTGTCTTGCTTGGCCTGCTGACTCTCATCCATATGCACTTTCACTCTTTAACCTCTTTGTGATATTGTGCACTCCCAGAACCGTCTTATATGGACCCAGTTCAAGAAAGCTGTTGTCATCATTACAGACCCTCCTATCTTCCTAAAATATTTAGGTTTTTTCCTCCCTCTGTATCATTTTATCTAGAATAATTTCACTCCTTTTTTTTTTTTTTTATTTATTGTGCAATGAAATGGTCCTTTCTGGAATAAAAGAATGATTTTGGTTTAAACCGATTTGAATTGAACCAATTAGAATTGAGGAACCTCATACCCAGCAGATGTATGGGTAATTAAAGTCCCCAGGAGCTCAGGAGCTCCTGTATAAATGGTTCAGTAATGTTTCCTTCTTCCTTTTTCTGAGATGGGTAACAGATGCCCTAGCAGTGATCCTTTCCTCTTTCATGTCATGACTCCTTACCCAAAGCATCTGTCTGCTGGCTTCCTGACAGTCAAACTCTGTTAGCAGCTGTTTTTCACAGGTAGGAAGCTTCACTTAGAAATGCAGAGCCATTATCCACTGACTTCTACATAGGGTCTGATCCCTCAGGAAGAGGATGTGGGAAATCAGATCAATGGCACAACAGCATTAATTCTTGGCTTGCAAGTAGATTAGGGATCTCTCAGGGTCTCTCTGTCTCTTTTATTTTTTTCTTTTTTGGGGTGGTGCAGATGAGGTGGGGATTAAGATGTGAGCAAAATTGGGTTTTACTTGTGAAAATTCAATCCAGTACATGCTTAAATGCTTGCTGAATCGGGAGCAGTGACAGTTTGAAAGAGCCATTATAAGCAAAGAGAACAGTCTCCTCAAGTATCTGTGTTTGCTGTTGCTTTGTAAAAGAGAAACAAATTTGGTAAGGAGTAATCAATTGTGAGTCTTCAGTCAATGAAATATTCACCAGCCAGGTGTTCAGGAATCTTACATCATCCCAAAGTCTTTGTGTTTAAATAAAAACCCCTTCAGATGAATGCCTCCTTCTCTTCTACTTGATTTGTGTTCAGTTCCTCCACATTTCACAACTTCCTCCTTGCAATTGATCTGTCATGACAGACCCCCATCTAGGTCTGAATTGTGACTTTCTGACAGAAAATTCAGACTCAGATCTCAATCCAGACCTAAACTGGGGCAACTCATGTGTATCCTCAGTGCTCCACATCAAAGCAGAAAGATAAGGACTCTCCCGACCTTACCATGACACAATGCAAGACCATCAGTGTCAATGGTCACTGGCCATCCAGGCCTGCTTTTAATCTCTATTACACTGACATGGATTAGGAACCAGCCCATGGAGTCAGTGAAAACCATGTCCATATGGTTTAGTGAAATATCTTTGATTTTACTACAAGTAGATCACTGAGGAGAAAATCCACCCCACTATCTTCAGGAGGAAGGAAACTGCAAAAATGAAAGCACACATCTCCACAGAAAATCATGCAGTGATGGAGAAGCCAAAACATGTGGGTTACTGTGCTATGGGTAAGTATAGCCCATGAAGTGGAAATGGAGGGGAGGGAGTTACTGGTTTTGAGAATCATACCCTGGATAGAGGAGTATAATAGAGAATTTAACCCCTGGGAGGGACCATGAGGGTCAGACCCAGAGGTGAGGAGTTCAGACTCAGGTTCCTTGTGCTGTCTCCTCTGCTTGTAAAGATACAGGATGAATTAGCAAGGGGCCACCTTTGTGGAGGAAAGGCAGCAAAACACTTTCAGCAAGGAAAGCTGAAACTGAAGCTGACACCTTTTCCTTGTAATGAGAAGCTATAATTCAAAGTAAGGTTTCCAAGGCACAGATATGTGTGTGTGCTCATGAAGACTTACTGCAGTAAAGAGGAAAATGGAGCACAAAAAAATGATTTCCTTGTCTTAATGAGGCTAATGGCCCTTTACTCTCCATGGAGTACTGAAGGATGCCACCATCAACTTTTTATTTGCAATTTGTATGCACCTTGCTGTATTTGTTTTTTTTAATAGTAGCAATCTCAATGCAGTATCTAGGATAGAAGGAAAAGCAGCATGGAGAGAGAGTTCCTGTGGTGGGAAGTGATGAACAGCCTGGCCTATCTGCCAAGCTACCCCCTACCAAGCCACAGAAGTCAGGTGTCATGGTCTGGCAATCTGAGCACATGGTGAGTGTCAGTAGTGCACACTTTGGATGGAAATACATGAGGTGAGCCCTCAGTTCCTGTTGGAAATGTTCTCAAAATCAAGGGCTGGGCAGCGTATCTTGGCAGCAGTGCAAGGAACACCCCTCTTACTTGAGCTGCTTCTTTTAGAGAAGCTGTAGCAGATGATACTGAGAGGAAGAGAAAGAAAATGTAGGGAAAAAAGGAGGCAGCACATCCTGTTCCTGCAAGGAAGGAAACCTATAAAAGCAGCATAAATATATGACATTTCAGCATGTGCAAAAAACATATGGCTCTGGCTAATATAACTGAGGCTTTGCAGTGAGTGACAAGAACTAATTACTATAGAGGTACCCTGTGTGTATGCAAATACATACATATATATATATGTATGTGGGAGGGGAAAGAGTGTCAAACAAAAGTCTGTCTCCTCAGGCACTGTTGGGTTTCTTTTCTTTGGTGGTTGCTGGCAACGACCATGCTTCTGATGGACCCACTTTTGGAAGTCAGGAACAGCTGTGGGATAGTTTAATTGGGTACTGGGGGTCATGCAGAATGCAGAGCTCCCTGTTGCTTTTGAAAGAAAAAAAAAGCTCTTCAGAGCTATGGTGTGAGAAGGATACATTCAGCCCAGAGCTGGGGAACTCCAGCCTGTATTAAACTCAGCCATAAAGGGAATTGCTGCTTGCCTAGATGTCTCTTGTTAATAGGGTTGTTGTTGATGACAGTAATAGCTGGAAAATCAGTTACAGCCATTATAGAAGTAGGGAAACACAGAGACTCTGATCCGGATGCAGTGCTGGAAACAGCCCTTGGGTTCAAGACAGCTGGGCAGGGGGAATGAGACCACTAGTGATACTCAGGGACGGGGTGTGGAAGACCTGATCCTCATCCCAGATGTGCCACAGTTTCCAGAGGGAGCTTCTCTGCCAGCAGCCACAGATTTCCTTTTCTGTGACCCTGGGCAGATCACACTTGCTGCCTGCCAAGGATAATCCACTAGGCTCTGGAGGACACCCTGAGATACTTAACTCAAATGCAGTAACAAAGTTTGGACCCAGACAATGGCTGATTTTTTCCAGCAGCTAAAGGGAAAATCAAAACACAGAGAAGATACTACCAACCCCAGAAAAACAATTTTTATTTTGTGGATCAAAAGAGGTGAAAAAAATTGTATTATGCTTGAACAAAATATTTCACGTTGGGTCTCTGGCCACAAAGAAACAAGAAAACAAAGGAAACAAAGGCACCCCATGCTCTCATTTGAGCTGAGAGCTTGACCTTCTGACAGGGTGAGGACTCACTCTGTATGGCTTGTACACAGACATCTGGAAGTGTGATAGAGATGGGAACAGAATGAAATTTTCCTGGGTCTTCAGTCTCTCTGCCAAAAGACTTGCCAGACATAATCTTCTGATTTTCCTCTGGTGTTTTCTTGAAGTGTCTTGCGCATCTCCTTGTTCAGGCTTGAGCTATTTATAGCACAGCAGCAGGCAGGGAGGAGAGTATAGCTAAGGCTACAGACCCACTGGCATTTGTCACTAAACCAATGTCCCATGGCTCTTGCAGGAACAGTGTGGTCATACATACACACACACACAAAAAAAGGATTTCATACAATATATCTTGACTCCTTCCTCCCTAAAACAGCCTCATCAATTTTAATGCTAAATGAATAAATAATAACAAGACACTTAAGGTGTTAATGGAGCATTAATTATTGCTGAGGTTTCCGTGGAAGGGCATGTGACATCCACATTAATACCCAATGACTTTCTTTATGACTAACATAATTACAGAGAATATTAAATGAAGCAAAAAGTGATGGGGCTCTTAGCAGTAATTGTCACAATTGTTCATACAGAGCCCGATTTCCGATACTGTATTTACCTAAATTGGCTAGGAAAAGCACAGGAGGCATGTAAAGCACAATGAATCACTCCAGTTTACATCTCTAGCTTGAGAAACTGCTTCCTCATTGCCCACAGGAGAATAACAAGCATGGCCATCCAGGTCTGGTTTAAACCTGAGACCACGGCAAAACATGTCAGAAAAACAGAGTGCTGCTTTCATGTTTGGAAAGTTGATTTTTCTTTTCTTATCAGAAGCAATAGCAGACATGATTTTACGAATAAAAGCAAGGAGGGGAATTTAAGGCCATTTACACGTGTCTATGAAGTCAGAGTTTTACAGCCAGGGAGGGCTCTAGGGAAGTCTTTGCTTATATTTGTGTGGAAAGAGAGGGCTTGAGCATGTAAAAGACCATGTCATGAAGTACTTGGAATATATTGGGAATGAAGCGCTTTTGTCTGAGAAAATGTCTGCCCCCAAAGACAACTCCAGTATCCACCAGAGCTGACAGAAAGAGTATCCTTGTGTTTACCTTTGAAGCTGGAAGAGGTTTTAATTCCTAGGAAAACACACAGCGTTCAGCCCTGAGTGAGAGTTGGGAGCCCTGCGCCACGTCCTTGACAAAGGAGGGCTGGCAGCCCTGGAGGCAAAGGAGTCCCAGGTCAGTAGGACCCAGACTGCAGAAATGCCCAAAGTAGGGTTGCAGCTCTGGGGCTTCACATTGAACGCGGGTGGGAGGCTGGGGAAGACACAAGCTCTGGCAGTCATGCAGAGATGTTGGGTATTTTCCAGGGTGTGCCCTATTGTACAGTCCCTCAGCCCCACACTGGGTTTAATTATCTGAGGCAAAAAACTGACCTGGGAGCATGAAGGCAGGGTAAAGAGGCTTACTGCTATCTGTGAGAAAATATCCCCACTTGTGAACTTTGAATTTACTTGAAACTGAAACTTGAGCCTGGATTTTAGCATCAGGATTGACTGCTGAGTGTTCTGAGTATCCTTTGATGAGCTGCTGTGCAGAGCTCGCTGGCTTTTCTGCATGGCTGATCTCCTAACTCCCATGGCATTACTTCAAGTGCATGACTGACTGCCTCAGAAACTGGCCCCCCTCTGCCCAAAGTGACTTGAGCTAACTTGCCAACATGGTTTGACTTTTGCATTAAATAAGTTCTAGATGTGCCTGAAATGTTCCCACACATAGAACTCTCTTTGTGAAAGGGCATGTGAAAGGTGAGTGAGATGTGGGAGAAACTTGTATTTCATTCATACTTTCTTCTCTAATTAGAAATGTGAGTTGGTTGTTGTGCGCCTTTATTTGACTTCTTCGGGCTCTTCGGAAGCCCCATTGTGTCTGTGTGCCTGTTATTTCCTCAGCAGACTAATTCAGCTTGCTCTGCTGACATGTAGTTAATTATGTTTCAGTTAACTCGTTTTCCTGGATGATGCTCAGCTGCTGTCTGTAAATGAAATGGCTGCCTGGCTAATCAAAAGTTTCTGAAGTTTCTCTGCACCCTGGGTGCACGCCCATGCTGGGCTGGCACTCTGCTCCACATCCTGGCTGCAGCTTGGGAAGAAGGGGTGAAATGTAAGGAGGAAGAAAGTAAATGGATCCTGAGCCTTCTGAAACTTCAAACTGTCTCTGCAAATAAACTAATTAAGTGTCTATGCCTGGGAAGATTTGATCAGAAATTATTACCCTATGGCAGCTGGATGAGTGATTAGAGGAGGCAGAGGCACTAGAGGAAGATGCTCTCTCCTGGTCATGTCCTTCCTTCAGCTGCCTGTTTGGGTCAAAGCCAGCCCACATAAATGCCTGCATTCACAGAAATGTCCCTCTTTTCCCTGAGTGAATCTGGTCAATTTTTTTAGTTTGTTCAGTGTGTTGGGCCTGCTTTCACACTGGCTATATGCAAGGTAGGATTTTAGTGTCACAGCTGCCTCTTCTGCATCAGCCCACGGAGCTGAGTTCTTCCCAAAGGAGACTACAGCAGGACACATTACCACTTAATTAACTGTGAATTCACATAGGAAGAAAGCTTAGATTTAATCAAACTGTAAGAAATTATTTTAAACTGACCATATTCATGGAAACACGGGAGCAGACTTGGATTAAGATCAATTTGATTGATAGCCATGGAGTTGTATCCAAGATAAATTTGCTTTGGATGTTACAACGGGCATGCAATTCCTTTTGGGATGACATGATTGGACTGCAGCCCACTGCTGGGCAGTGACAGGATGCCTCAGGTGAAATTTCAGAGCCCTCTGTCCCATCTCCAAATCGTGACAATTCCCCATGGAAAATTTCTGCTGTCATGAAGTGGATTTCATGAATAAATCAGAGGCCAGCACTGTGAGCCATGCCTGCCAGGAATGTCTGAGGTGAGGTGCCTGAGAGGCAACAGCTTACACGAAGAATAGCTAATAAAAATAAACTCACTTTAATGCAGAACTTCGGTGTTCTTTGACAATATCCCACATGCTTTGCTTTATTTGCTTGTCTGGGGCACATGTAAAGGAAATTTGTTTCAGGAAGCTTGGGTCTTTATTTTTAATGGGGAAACTTTAGTAGACACCTGACTTCTCCTAAAACTCACTGATACCTGGGCATTTAGGTCTGATTCTTTCGTGTTAATTTTTGGCAACTGATCTGTAATTCAGCTTACAGAAGGGCATACTTACAGACTCTTTCCTTTCTTCTTCCTGCTCTGAAATGCTTACTTTTCCTAGTCAAATCTAGCATGAAAATCAGTTCCATCTAAAGGCAATCATAAGAGGCCAAGTATCGAGACTGAACTGGAAAAAGCACATTTTCTCTGCTTAAAAAAAATAGTAATTTTTCTATATCTTGAAGGAGGGAGAAAAGAACATCATCCAGGCTGGATTTCTTCAGCACCACTTCACTGTTGACCATATCTGAGTGAATGGTGGTTTGGATTGTCAGAGATGTCTGGCAATCTCTGAGATCTCTGTCAGAGATCTCACATCCTGACTGATTTGCAGTACACAATATCCAGCAAAGTCTTGCTGTACTGATTATGCACAAAAAACAGAGTTATTGACAGAAACAGTTGGTAAAAAGTACATAAAGGGAGAGGATAATTTTTTTTTTTATTATTTTTACTCTCCAGTACTACCAAGAGTATTTTAGAGGTTGCTCAGATATTTTCTCGTGCTTCTTGGAATCTTATGTCTGGAGAACACCGGACATTACTGAGAACATAGACATGGTCTCTCTCTACATCTGTCACATCATAATCTTGTCTTTATCAGAACTGGACCTTCCCCTAAAGTTATGTCAAGATCCAATCTATAAGCACTGATATTTCAGTAGTGCTGATTTTGGCTTTCTAGTCAGTCTGTTGACCTCACCACCACCCATGAGGTACTTTCTGGTTTTGCTATACTTTTGCCCAAAGACCTCATTATCTTTTAAAGCTCTTTCTTTTGTCTCTGGATTTTGTACACCAGTTCTGTCACCTTTCAGTGAGTTTTGCCATTGCTTTCAACATTCTGGCTCAGGGCTCCTTCACTGATCCCCAGGAAGCACTTCAGAGCTGGCAGCTCTTATCCTTGGAGCATGGTTGCAAGGGAAGGTATTGTACTACTCTTACTGCTAGCAGGAGTAATGAGCAGATTTGAATGAAATACTGGCATCATTGAAATCTCTGTCAAATATTCCTCTGGTTTCAGTGGGGGTGAGTCAATTTTACTTTCAAGACTTCAGCATGTCATCAACATAACCATTCCCAACACAGATTTTTTTGGGAAAAAAAATTGAGTAGTGAGGACAAGAGATATAAATAAAAAGAAAGTACAAGATAAACGATGCATAAAGCACTATGTACTTAACAATGAAATATAGCAAGATGGATTTTTTCAGTAAATGAATGCGTTAGCTCATGCTTGACAGCATCTGTGCAAGCAAAGTCCTGCTGTATGCAAATTGGATGCCTAACAACTTGTGTGGCTAGGCAAATAAGCCATATGTATGCTTGCCATGTGAATTTGTAATTAATTCACGCTCCTGGGTAAAACTGAGTCCTTCATGAAGCCCAGCACCTGTATAAGTCTCCTCTCCATCCTGCAAAACCTTAACTGTAGAATCAGAGGTCTGAAATTCTAAATGTAATTAATATTGAATGAAATCTAACATGGAATTTTATTCAAGAAATTAGGTAACAATTAGCACTCATTGACTGGCATTTAAAGACTGGAGGGAGGCAAATGTAGCTGTAATCATATGTAAAAGGGATGGAGAGTGCAGAGGAATCGAGGGAACTCTTACATCTGTGCCAGGCAGCTCAGCCCAGCCTGTGGTACAGGATAGTGTTAGTGGACATCTGGACAAAACCAGGCAAGTGATGAAGATTCAATCTGGCTTCTGAAAGGGAAGTTCTGCCTAACAAGACTCTCAGGGCATTTTGGTGAGATCAGTTAATATGTGATGCCAGCGACATTGTCTCTTTGGTTTTCCTATGGTCTTTTCATAAAGATTTTTTGGAAACTAAGCAACCAGGGGACAAGAGGTAGAGTCCTCATCAACCCAGATAGTTGGCTAAATGATAAAAAGTTACTAATGGAAGTAAATGGTCATTCTCCTCAGTGGAGGGAAGTGATCAATGGAGCTGTGCAGGTCTTTTATCTGTGCTGGTAATCTGTGCCAAGTCTGAGTTCTTTGGTGTGTTCATAAATGATGTAGAGAGGGAAGGGAGCCTGGAGTTAGCATTTGTTGAGTTGGCAGTACTGAGTATTCAGGGTATTAAAATGAAGGCAGATAGTTAGGAATTGCAAGAGGATCTAGAGAAAGTGACTGGTAATAAAAATGCAAATCAAATTCTTATAGATAAATTGTCTAGATTGTGACTCAAACTGCTTACATCACTGTGTGAGGGTACATACGGAGGGGAGGAGAACCCCCAGTTTGTGTGTGTGGTGATGGCCTCTGAGCAGACAGGTCCATGGAAAGAGCACCTCCATCCACAGAGACAATCAAAAGCCAATTAAATACTGAGACTTAATGGGAAATGAAGAGAGCATGAAACAGGAACCCCAATGCTGCTGCCAGAGATGGGGTCCCAGCTCACCTCTGTGCAGCTCTGGGTCCCTCTCTGCAAACAGCATAACCAAAGGTATTCTTACAAGGAATGACAAGTTGGTTACAACTGTTAAGCCTCAAAAAGGTAGCATTTAAAAGGATGTAAGAAAGATTTAGAAAGTGTGAGTGTCATGGGTGAGATGGCTGGGAATCAACAGCTCACTGTCTAGGCTGCAAGCCCTGGGGCCATGCAACCACTGTTGAGTGGAGCCAGCACGACAAGGGCAAGCGTGATCACTTCTCTTTGTCTACTGCTAACTCACATGCAAATATATTGGCTGTGGAGACTCAGTTGTTCAAGAGGACTCTTGACAGCGTTGCCTATCTGGGTTAAAATACAGCTGTACCGTCTAGCTTTGGGCTTGCCTGTGGCAGCAGGGCAGAGTTCCAGGGCTGCCCCAGTTCCATCCTGCCTGGAGAGTGAAAACAGTGCTTTCTATTAACAGCCTGTTGAAATGTCTTCCCAGTGGCAAATAAAGGACCAGACTCAAAAGTGAGCTGCTCAGACACCATTAGCTCCTGTCAGAGCGCTGCCAAAAGAAAAAAAAAGGGAAGAGGGAATGTGTTTTTCCCCGCCAATTGAGCAATCTCCAACAACCATTAAAATGTTTTAATCTTATAATTATTGCACTCTTTTTACCACAGAGCAGATTTAAATATGGTTTTCAAGGCAAACCTTTATTTTTTTCTCTTCACAAGTATGAATCTCACAATAACTCCAAGTCTTCTTAGTGTGGAATGATAAACAGCTGATTTTACTGTCATGATTTTACTCTTAATTAAGAAGTATGCCATATACTTTGAGTTTTCCCATTTTTGAGGGAAGAGAGCCATATAGATTTTGGCACCTTCCTGTTTAAGCTAGTTAAGTAAAAGTGAGGGAGGTATATTTCAGGTGTCTGATCTGCAGGCTCGTTTATTGTGGTGGCTGCTGAGCCTGCACATGGTCCTGGAATGACAACCTTCCTGTTTAGTGCAGGACCATTATCTGGAGGGCTACATCTTCAGGACCCTCAGGCCCACGTAAAACCTCTCTGATGAGCAGAAACTGAACTCTGCAAGGGGCAGGGGATCAGCCGAGCTGTGCACACAGCCTGGCTCATGTCGCCAAGGGTAGATGGCAGCTTGGGCTGGAGAAGTAGCAACTGAACTGCCAGCAGCAGCCTCCCACCAAGGCTGCCGGCAACATTTCAGTGCTCATCGCCGTGAGCACCCCCTCCCTGCTGACTGTGGAGGTGGGGGGAAGCAGCTCTGTGCCTCTCTCCTGGCTGCTATAGCCCTGCTGACTGCTCTCCTGCAAAGGATGTTCATGCCAGTGCTGCCACTCTCCTAGGGCATTCGACAGATTCACTTTTTGTTCTCTTTTTTTTCTCCCCCCCCATGCATAAATCTTGTCAGCTTCAACCTAATTGCATCTTTTTCCGACAGACTGTCTCAGGAACAATGCAAATGAGCTTTGAAATGTGGAGATCTGGTTTATATTTGTCAGTTAATTGCCTGAGTGGCACAGACATCTAGAGCTGGCACCTGCCTCCTTATGTTAAGATCCATCTTTGATTTCAGACCCAATGCTGCATGTAGAGGATGAGCTCTTGATAGAGAAGGATGTGCTCTTTGGACAGGATCTTACTCTAGGACAGAGTGATCTAAATTCCTTGGACTGGGTCTGTTTCACGCTGCAAACTTTGATCACAGGGGCTGTGGCACAATGCAAGGCAACTTGGATCTGTTCACTTCTAGGTGAGCTGACCCAGTCTTCACCCAGTGAAGCCCCAGCCTTCTTGCCCATCTGCCTGTCCCTGTTGTGTGACCATATGCATCCATAGTGCACATGCATGGACTCACTTCTCCCTGAGATTTGACTCTGGGGTGCTTACGGGCATGAACAGGGCAGGGAGAGGCAGTACCTTCCTTAGTATATTGCCTGACTGCACACAGATGCTGGAAAAAATAGGACATTTTGTTCTATTTTGACATCTTTATTTTAAAAAACTTCCCTCACACTTAGACATTAGGTCTTGAAATTCAGCCTGTATTTCTTTTGCACTTCATTTCATCCCCTTGTCCAAATTTCTTCATTCAAATCCATGTCAGCTTTACCCAAACTCCCAGCAGCAAACAGATGAAGTTAGTCAAGTACAGAGCTAGCTCTCATACCAAATGTCTGATATCAACCCTGTTTTCTTTCCCACACACTTCTGTCCTTTTTTTGCACTCTCTCTCTCCCCAAGATGGCAATCAGCTAAACAACAACATATTTTCTGAGAAACCCAGCCTATTGGGCTGTGTAATATCTGACTTCCCTTCAGATAAGCCTTACTGCTCCTGCTGCCTCTCTACCAGGGCGTCCTACAGCAACATGTCAAATTAACTGAGTACCCTGCAAAATGCTCCACTACAAGCAATACATATCTGAAACTACACCATAGCCCTAGCTCTGATATTTGCTAGCTCATCCCAATGCAGAACACAGCAGAGACACATTGGAAAGGTTTGATGTCTCCCACTGACACAAATGTCATGGCATCTCCATGCTGCATGACAGGTGCATTAGAAATTCATAGACCAATTTATCTGTGCTACAGCAGGAATTTGGGGTGGATGACTTCAAGGCTGGAAGCATCTGCCAGCATAGATCTTCACAGCAGAAGCTTCACTGCCTCTCTGAGTAAATAATCCAAACATTGAAGAAACTGTGAGGATGTACCGACCCAAAGCTGCTCTGAGGCTTTGTCCCAGGTGGTTCATCATCTTTTCCATGGAAGCAACAGACATGGGTTGTTAGGACTGGGCAGAAAGATCAGGCAGTCAATTGCATGTACATGTGTGGGATCAAGAGCTTAAATCTCCATGAAACCTGGAGAAGGGTTAGAACTGCATCTTGCTTCTGTTGCTAGGGAGCTGGGACCATAAGGCAGGAACAATAGCAGTCTGTATAAGGAGAAAGCACTACAAGTGATGTGCTTTCACAAAGGATTTGCTTTCCTTCAAAATCCATCGAAGACTATGGAATGCGAAGGCATGTCTTATTTAGAGAAATTAAACCACAAATGCCCATAGAGGAGGGAAAACTGTGTTCTGAGGAATATCACCACACTTGCCCCATTCTCATATTCCTAGTTGTCCACTTCAGTCCCTATTCTTGTTTTGCAGGTGGGGAAATATGGCCAGATAGTGTTAAGGCTGGGAACTACCCTACAGCTGGATATGAAGCTGTGTGGGCCAGCCATTTGTTGGGAATGGTTTGCACTTTCCCATGGAAGAAACAGAGCATTACCAACTCCTGTGTTGCGGGCTGGTATGTGCTCTTCTCCCAAGAGCAGTACAGTGGTATTTGCTCCTGACAGCAGGCTCTGTCTATCCCTATTGAGACAAACTTATCCCAGCTGTATCTCCACCAGAATGAGCTGAATAACACCAGGGACAAATGTGGGTCTTGCAGATTTTCCCACTGTTGCCTTTGGCAGCACTGCAGTATGCAAACACGGCTGAGGTTCAGTATTGGCAGTTCTTCACACTTTATTTCTTACAGAGGATAAATGCCTGTTGTGGGGGTCTTTATTTTGCCAATATTCAAACTCAAATTTTCATGTAGCATGTAATTAACAAAATGCTCCAATTAATCAGAAAGGGGACTTTTTAAAATCAGCCTTCTGATTCTGCACTTCCACTGCTTACTAACAAACCAATACATGCTGCCCCAGGGTATTTACCATAGAATAACAACCAGATGGGTTATTTTGCTTCAAGCTGTTAACCTGAGCTGATTACTAAAACCCTGGAAAAGGCTTATACACTTTAGCCCTTTATTGATGTCAGAAAGTCCTACAGAATATATTTCTCACATTCCTCTGATCACTTTTCCAGAAGTACGAGGTTGATCAGCATCTCTTGATAAGGAAACAATTTATAAACATTAATTCATCTACATTTAAAGTGTTTGCCAATCTGTGCTTTCTATTTTCAGTGCCTAAAAAAAGACTTTTGGGGGCTCATTTTCATTGAGGCTGATCCTTTGCCGTGCTCAGTATTGAGTTGTGGCATCCCACTTTGCATCCTGTTCTGTGCATGCTAAGAACCTAATTTGAGGCTGGAGATTATGCTCTGGCAATAGACATTGAAACTTCAACATTGCGGAGCTGGGGATGGTGACATCTAAGGTTCTTTTTGGATCAGTTCCCAGGAAACTACCCACATAAACTTGTGTTGGTCTGCCTTGTAACATGAAACAACTACTCCCTTTGCAGTTCCTGCTACATTGCTGTCTGTTGTGTTAGTTACCCCAAGCACATTAGAAAAAAATCCAAGTCTGCCTTTGACTCCTAATAATCCTCATGTCAGTTTTATTTATTGCAACAGAGGAGTGGCTATAATAAACATAAAACAAAGAAATGAGGAAACCTCCATTACAGAGTGCTTTTACTAGTATCTTGTACTAATAAACACAGTTGTCTATTTGGAAAGATGCCTCCAATCTGTTGATTTATTTTATATGAGCAGTGCTGTGAACGCTGGCTTCTCTGCTTTTATAAGGCGAGCAGCGGAAAGAGGGCTGCCTCACAGGAGAGTTATGGAAAATTAGCTTGGCCTTTTCTGTAAATACCGTTTTATGCCCATCAGCTGGAAGATTATTTCTGAGCAATTGAGAGGGCTCATTGTCTCAGCTTTTCTGTTTGCTTCTGTCAGGCCAAATTCTGCTCGTGCCTGAATCGAATGCATTGTTCCTGCTGACTTCAGTAACACAAGAGCATGGCCTAAAGCCTTCAGCTGAGGAGTTGTGATGGGTCACTGACAACCTCATGGCCACTGTGGACAAAATGTGTCCATAAATGCAGGTTTCCTGCAGCAGTGCCCAGGAAAGCTCCAGGGAAGGTCTGTAGTCTGCTCCTGTCCTGGTGGGAAGGGAATACCCAGCCAGCTGCAGTTGGATTCTCCACACAGTAATACTCGAACCCAAGGGTTTGCTCACCCGCACATGGAAAACCTGAATGTTTTCAATTTTACTGATTGCTTTTTAAATCTAATCAGATTTCACTCTTGAAATGAGATAATGAGGCAGCTCTGGAAACCACTGGGTGTGAGGAACAGGGCAGGACTGCTTGCTGAGTGCTACTGTGCACCACTGAGTGCCTGTCCCCTTCATCAGGCAGCTCAGAGATCCCCTTCCTCTTAGAAGGTGGAGACCTTGCTTCTGTTACAGCACTGTTTAAAGCTTTCTCTCCCTCACAGCTCTTGGCCATCTTCCTTGGCCAGTTCTCAAAGTACTTTTATACCTCATTGCTATAGAGCATGCGTGTGCTGGTGCTGTGGGATGTCAGCAGCAGCAGCCCAGGAAAGGCGATTTCCCATTGAGGACAGACTGCTCGAGATGGTGCTCCCAAGCTGCAGTAGCTCATACCAAGAAGGACCATGCACTTTTGCTGTCTCTTACAGCAATGAAGAAAAATGCTGATTTTCCATAAGACCTAGCCCTAGATGTTAGGTCATCACTTTATCGTGTTTATCGTAATTCACAGCTGCAGAGAAAAACAAAGATACATTGTCTCTTGAACTTCAGACGCCAATTGGTTAAGGAAGAGATCCAACAAATATGGTCACATGAACAAATAAGAGGACAAGTGTTTGTTTGGGAGATCCTTGCTTCCGTGGCTGATAATTGTCTTGATTTGCACTGATCTGTGGCTTGAGCACAGCGGGCATGGGGAAGAGGGGCTTGTTCTGCAGCTGCAGCAGAGTTTATGCTGACCTCTGTTTGGTGATGCCTCTAATTGGGCTGCTCAGAGGATGCCACCACAGCTTCTCTCAGAGACTCTTAGTGAGTGCTGAGAATGTGTTAGTGAAAGCTGAGACTGTCTCAGTGAGCCCTGAGATTGCTTTGGTGAGCCCTGAGACTGATAGTGAGTGCTCACACTGTGGGCAGGAAGCCCTGCCGGATGCAGAGTGCCTTGCCTCCTGTATTTACTCATCAAGTCCCCCTTACAAAGCAGGAATAAGAAGAGTTATTTCCAGTCCCTTGTTACTTGGATCTGACAAATGTTATTTTAACCTGGAACTGGAGATTCAACTTAGAGGATTGGCCAGGTCTGTTTAGGCCATTACCCACTGTGTACTATGTACATGGGACAGCAGACCAGGGATGGGAGTCATTGTTATAGCCCCCCTAAAACCTTTTTTCATCATCCTAAAATTTTGTTCAAAAAACTTGAAAACATGTAGGAAGCACAGATTTCCTTGCACAATATACCTGATCTCCATCTGAAGCTTGTGTAAGGGGTC
The DNA here is from genome assembly GCA_013400955.1 of Drymodes brunneopygia. Classification (NCBI taxonomy): domain Eukaryota; kingdom Metazoa; phylum Chordata; class Aves; order Passeriformes; family Petroicidae; genus Drymodes; species Drymodes brunneopygia. Next base: position 627,231 of record VZTZ01045613.1, on the reverse strand, counting down.
CTCTGATGCCACCAACACTGCAAATCCACTCTTGCACTCCAGCCCTCAGCCACAAGGTTCCACAATCCCTAATGCCCAGTGACAGATAACAAATCACAGCCTTTTTACGCTTTGATAATATTCAAAGATTTATATTTGTTCTACCATGAGAAATTTGCAGAAAGTTTACAAGGCCAGCCTTAAGCATTTGCAACAATATTTCAGATTTATTTTACAAGTGTGAATGCAGCACTTAGTCCCAGAGAAGGATTGAAAATCCTGAGGATCCAATGGAACATCCATGCCATAGCAGTGCCAAATTGCAAAGATGCCTCTTATTGCATGTGCAATGCAAAGACCTTGGGAAGGACAACATCAGTCAGGAAGATCACATGGTTTAGGTTGGGTAGCTACAGTTCAGCAGGTAGAAATGGGCAGCAAGGGGGGAAAGTAACACACTGTCCTCATGTGCTCACTGGCCACACCAGGGTCAGACCTACATGTCCTGCTGTCCTTGTAGCATCACTGCCCAGGAGAGCTCAGCACCCCAGATTTGTTGTGATATCCGCTTCCCCATCAAAGCTCCCCACTATCCTGCTGGGGCTTCCTGGGAAAACAAACTTCAGTCAGAGCAAAAAGTTCTCTTGCCCTGCTCCAAGGGGGATTAAGTAGCAACAGCTGCTCCCCGCCCCCTCCCCCCTGAAATGGGTGCTGCAGCAATATGGGGATATTGGGTACAGGGCCTTTGGAAACAGGATTTCATCACTTTGTAGGAGCAAGGGAGACTGTGAAATTTAGGTGCCAGCATACAAGATCATTGGCTGTTCTGAAGCTGATTCCATTGAAGCCTGGTCTGTGCTGCCATTCCCCCCAGGCTGTGATATTAGTTGTGTGCTGACTCCTGGTTTTGTAACACAAAAATTGCTCCACCTTAGGCCTTGCTTCTGCTAATCTCACAATTAATTTCAGCAATCAGAGTTAACCCTGGTTTTAACTTTACTGCAGTCTGAAGGCCTTCTGAGACAGGAAACACAGGGCAGTGGGTGGGGTTGTTTAAAGGCATGTTTAAATATAATTTTTCATACCTGGGCAACCCCAGAAAGACATACAGCAGGTGGTAACCTCAGGTGCCAAACATTCTGCTCCACTGATGAAAGTTCCCAGTACATCTGAGTGCCACACACACTCCTCTCCTCCCCTGACAACTGGTCTACAGAGAAATAAGAGAAGGAATGAGCACAGTCATATCCTCAGCCGTTTATTTAAGCTGTGGTTATTGACTTTAGTGCCCTTGTATTTCTATGCATTACACAGCAGGTGATGTTTCTGTTTGGGATAGTATCACTGAGGGAAGGGGTAGGACATTTTGTAGAGATCCAGCAACAAGAGCAAGCGCTGTGTAAGCATTTAATACCATTGTATAATAAGGAATTCAACATAGTGTATTTAAGCTCATACGCTTATAGAGCTTTTTTACTGTCAGTTAAAAGCAGGAGTGTAAAGTACATCTCCCTTGGGATGGTTGTCTGTGCATCACTAATGATTACTGCTGTAAGGAGTGACCGCATTAAATGTTCAAGTTAGAGAAAGATTTTACAAAGCTGGGCTATGAGGTATGAGGAGTTATTTCAAATAAACAACCCAAGTACATCTGTTTCCCTCTAAATGTTATCTTAAACTTTAGTGTTGGGTTTTCTGGCAGAGAAATCAAACTTCAGGCAGACTTTGAACACCCAGATATTATTTTCCTTTTGTTTGCTGATCATGACCTTTTCTTATGGCAGCCTCGAGGAGTTGGAGGAGCTGGATTTTCCTCTGTTATACCCAAGTAACTCTTTTGATTGCCACAAGATGAACGCTGACTTCTGTGTTACCTTACCTGTTCGCAAGGAGGTTGTGAGATGCCCAAGTGGTCTGTCTGCCACTTCCAGTAACATGATCATGAGCACAGTGTTCCTGGCTCTGCAATTCACCATCATGCAAACAGCTGGAACAAATTGAAATCAAGCAGGAGACAGTATTGTTACCATATGTATTCCTTATCTTGATTTATTTTCATTGAGTAAGTTTTTAAAGAGTTTTTAAGAACTCAAGTGCCATCAAGGATTCTAGACACTTCCAGAAAAAACAAAGACTACAGGTAGGAAGTTATATTTTAAAACAACATGTTTCAAATGCTGTTTGTTTTCCCCACAGGCATTTGAACGTGATATATTTTTTCCTGTATTTTTATCCCCACTCTGAAAGCCAGGATTAAAGTGCTACAGGCAAAACTGAAAAGGGATAGAAAGTATTCAGGCAAAGTTATCTGAAAGCTTTTCTATTTTACAGACTGCTTCTTTTAGGACTGAGAGATAATGAAGGCTTGTGGGGGAAAAGATTGTTTTGTGATATAATCTCTGATGTGCCCTATGTCCAAAAATTAACATAATTTGAGTGCAAATGCAAATATATTGAGTGCAAATGCAAATATAGAGATAGTCAGTGAAGATGAGTTGATGACCTTTAGGATCTCTTACATAGGTCTAGATCTATGGGTCTGACCAAGAAAATATCCTCAAAGAAGAAGAGCTCTGTGAGGAGCTGCTGAGGTCACTTGGTCTGTTCAGCCTGGAGGAGACTGAGGGGAGACCTCACTGCAGTTACAACTTCCTTGTGAGGGCAAGGGGAGGGGCAGGCACTGATCTCTTCTATCTGATGACCAGTGACAGGACCCAAAGGAATGGCCTGAAGTTGTGCCAGGAGGGGTTTAGGTTGGCTATTAGGGAAGGGTTTTCACCCTGAAGATGGTGAGACATTGGAACAGGCTCCCCAGGGAAGTGGTCACAGCACCAGCCTGAGAGAATTCTTTGGACAATACTCTCAGGCACATGGTGTGACTTTTGGGGATGTTCTGTGCAGGGCTGGGAGATGGACTCGATGATCTTTGAGGGTCCCTTCCAACTCAGCTTATCCTGTGCTTCTGTTCCGTGATTCTGTGATTATGAAAAGCCCCTGTGCTTCCTCAAACAGGATGCTTCAGCCCTGCTTCCAGGACCTCCCATAGCACTTTTTAGGGAAATACTTTTGGCCCAGTGAGCAAGGCAGTGGTTTGGATGGGAATATTCACACTGCCTGGCTGCAGGGAGTGCTGCTTGCTCAGACCCCTCTGCACAGGTTTGGTGGAGGAACTCACCCCTGTGCCAGACCCTTCAAGTGAAGGCAGCAGCACTTCCAGAGGTTTTCTGTCTGCAGCTCATACAGCAAGGTGATTTACCATCCCATTTTTAGGCTGTTCTGAAGTGGTACATAGATCAAAGCAAGACACCACCCATTTTCATTGTCTTTCTGCAAATCTGATCTCAGTGGCAAACTACCACTGGCTTCAACATAAATATCATTGGGTCCACTATAAATAGAAGTGATGTCAGTTTTAGAAACAGTCAGAAATGCTTCCTTCCATCCTCTGCCAACCCTTGTCTCCTATTTTTAAGCTCTTTTTCCATTCCAGTCACTGTTTTATCTTCCCTTTAATGTCTTTGTACAAAAGCCATTAATCTACTGTATGGAAAACTGTCAAATGCTTCTGGAAAATCAAAATATTCTGCTACCCACTAAATTGCCCTTATCTGTCATGGCAGTGGTATCTTCAAAGGATTCCTGAAGAGTAGTTAAGCATGACACGATCCTCCTGTGCCTCAGTCTGTCCTGACTTCCTCTAATCTAGCTGGGGTTTGGTCACCCTTCTCTTACTTTAGCCCTTGAAATGGCTCCCAAGCATTTTTCCCAGAACAAATGTCCAACTCACTGACCATATTGCTTCCCAGATTGTCTTATTAGTCTATTTTATTTCATTTTCTTAAACAAGAGCCGTCTTTGCCAATTCCCAGCTCTCACACAGCATTTCCCCTCCTTGGGCCTTTTACAAATGTGACTGCTTGCTTCCCTGATTCCTGTGCTTCCCTGATTCCTCAGACACCATGGGGTCTGTGATGTGGGATCACAGTGGATTTCTGCCACTTGGTAAGTCCTGCGTGCACTTCTGGACAGAGCTTTCTCTTTTACAGCTGGAAATCTGATCTCAGACCTGAGCTCCAACAGGCTCTTTTCTCCAACAGAGTTTAAAGTTTGCTTTTTCCTGAGTAGGAACATCCGTTACCTATTCTGTTAATAACTTTGTGCAACGGCTAATGATTGTTTTTTAAAAAGAGAATATGTCTTTGGAAACTGAAGCCAACTTAAACCACCAATATTTCTGCTTCTAACCAGAGGATTGTCTCAGGGACAGGGAGCAGGAATTGTTGTTCCATCCCCAGGTAATGGGCTGCAGCAGGGAGGTGGAGAAAATAGGTAATTCTGCCTCAGTCAGAGACATTTCTTTACATGGCTTTGTTTTGCTGCGAGAGGCCATGCAGGTTCCTGGCTGCCTGAGGTCAGACTTTAACACAGTCACAGGCTTTAAATACTGTGTCAGAAAGTCCATTTGGGCATACTGAGAGGGGACAGACATCACCAGAGAGCACTAACTCTGTCTGTGCTCCTTAAAAGTGAGGATTTTTCTAGATTATTAGCTCCAGGCTCCAAATACTGTTCAGTACTGACTAGACTCAGGTGTGATCTTCTCCTCCCACACACACATATTGCTAACATCTGTTAAAATTCTTCTGGTTCAGTTTCTCAGCCCAGGAAGTGCTAACCTTGACACACATATTTAATTTCAAGTGCAGCAAGACGATTGATGGTAAAGCACTTACTGAGCCTGCTTGGATGAATACATAAGTTAATAGCTTTCTGTTGGACTCATGTATATGCATGATGTTAATGACAGCTTTTACATGAATTCCTGCAGGGAAACAGTGCACATTCTATATTAATATCCCATCTCCATTTGACTCTGCAATTTCACATATTAATTGATTAACAGCAGCCAGGAGGGATGAGCAACAAGAACGCCAGGCCAATTTTCTAAGGCCTGGCCAGCACATAAAGTGCTTAATGGATCTCTGCCTGCAATGGACCCAGCCTTGACCTTACTGAAAGTAATGGTAGTGTTGTGCTTATTTCAACTGCAATTAATAGAGATTCAATAGCTATATCTCAGGAGAGCAGATCCAAAGAATGTGAATACCACGATGTCTCTGCTTCATAACTAAAAATACTGATTTCTACACCCCAGAATTCCTTGGCCAAAGCCCATTCAGAAGTATGAAACTATCAACTGATAGCCATAAATAAAAAAAAAATTAAAAGTTGAGCTAAAAGCAAGATAGGAACTTCCTTCTTTTTAAAACTAGCCTGTACTCTCCCCATCCTCTCAGCACACTGCTTTTGAAGTCAAAAATCACTTCTTGGCACTTAGACTGATCTGTAAGCAGTTTTAAATCATTTTATACACATGTAGATGTGTACATGTGTGCATATTCTGCAGAAGTTCCCATGTAGGGTCATCTTTACAGTACTGAGAAATCTGTCCTCTTTCAGTGCTCCATTCTCTAAGAAGATTTGGGCAGTGCCATTTTCCTGGTTAAAATGAGTCATCTGGACTCTGCAAGTATGTTCAGGGAGGCCCCAGGCTAGCCTGGACTTGGTGTCTCAGGGAGCAAGGAGACCACAAAGATCACTTGTGTCCCAGCTCTATTTTCCTTATGCCACACCCTGCTGGAACTCCCAGATCTCTTCAGTAATCAATCCCTAAAGGGTTGTCTTCCATAGAAGGAGTCTCCTTCTGGCTTGTTAGGATGAATTGCACCCCCTTTCTCCAGCAAAATGTAAGGACCAAGTGTTGCACGCAGTAAACAAGGTGCAGAGTTTCCATGGGGCTGCAGGCCACTCACGCTGGCGTTGGGGAGGGTACTTCCTCCACTTGAGCAAGTCAGAGCATCTTTCCTCTCCACTGGCACCTCGAGAGACATCAACAGCAGGAAAAGGAGTGTCTTCTCCTGCCTTTGTTCAGCGTGTCTTTAGTGACCTTTTGCTAGGGAACTAAAATAAAGATGTTGAAAAGTTTTTAACTGAGTCAACCTCTCACTTCCCTGCAGTTAAAACTACTTCACAACTCAGACACTTCTACCAGACCTGCAAAAAAACCAGTTGTTTTCTAGAAGAAAGGTTGTATATTAAAGGATTGTGTTATAAATCATCTTCTTCATTACATGTCTAATAAGCATGAACAAACATCAGGCGGAAAAGTTCTTAGAACTTTAAAGTGGTCTGTAGAGTATTATGGTTTATTCAGGGCTTGGGATCAGGGTTTCCAATGAGATGCACTCTTTGTTTCATGTCTTCCTTCCCAGACAAAAGTCATATCAGAAGATTTAAAGTATTTGTTTCTGAGGTTGGTGAGTTACTAGCGAGCACATAAGCCAAATCTTTCTTAAATACATAAACCCATCTAAGCAGTCTAGACATTTTTCTAGCTTTTTCAGTTGTTTAATTTACTTCGTGCTCACAAAATTTGCATTTAGTGTTGGGTAGGTTTCATTTGGCACAGCTCTTTTCACACATGGTTTCCAGTGAAAGCTGAGGTCAAACACTGGGCTATCAGTGGGCATGGAGAAAGGCTGTTCTGCTACACAATTCCTCTTTGACCTGGTTAAATCAGCTTGAAACAGCCTGACTATGCTTGCAATGTCACCTGTAGTGAGACAGGATGAGGATCTAACATGCAGTAGCATTCCTGAAGAGCCTCACAGTGACTGTCCTGGTGGCAGAGGAAGAGCCTTTATCTGGCACAAGCTGAGGAGATGGCTGAAGAACCCTGGTTGCTGAAAAACAAGGGCACACATGGAGTAAATCAAGAACACATCTAAGTTCCTCTGCTTCTTCAGTCCCCTTGGCCAATAAGTACAATAATAATGAGCCCTTAACCCTTTTTCTCCCATTCTCTGCGTCTCTTGTGCATATACTCTGCAAATTCTTCTGGGGCAAAGACTGGCCTTGCAAGGCAGCTTGGAACTCTAGAGGCATGTTAATCCCTAGGGCCAGAGAAACAGTGTACAGCTTCAAGCTACTGCTTTGTTTTGATACCATTTTAATTTTGTTTTGATACTTTAATGTTTTTAAGGAAATGCTACATGTTATGTACTGCTGGCTGCTCTGTGATCTCAGTGACAGGGCAGAAGTGCTCATCACACATACAGCAGTGCATGGGACTTCCACACCTGCCTGTACCCAACTCCAGTGCAGGTCACACCATGGTTTTACCAAGCCAATCCTTTCATGCACATCTCTAGCATCTGAAAGGCCCAGCTAAAAGATTTCTTCCGTCAATCAGTTTTCTCACACTACTTCTCTTAATTCACCTTGTCTGATGAGCCGACACAGCTGTGCTCAAAGCCTCCGCTTTTGCAGTGGCTGAGAGCTAACTAGTTGCAAGCCAGTCCACAAACATGGGCTGAGTTATCACCTCAGTAGCTACCCAGTGACCTCCAGGCTTTTTAGGTTACACATGGAGTATACCTGTGCCATTTCCCAGGCACCAAGGCAGGGGATGTGAGCACTGCCTGCCCTGGGGTTTTACAGGGATGGGAAGGGCTGTGCCTAGGTCCATCAGGACTGGCTCATTTCACATTATCACTGAATCCTCCAGTTTGTTTAAGCAGGGCTAAGGAGGAAATGGAGGCTCTTTTTGCCAAAGTAACCGAAGACAGAGGGAAACAAGGAAAGGAAACCCAAAATGCTGATTAAAAAGCTTGTTTCCAGGCTCTGCTCTAAGGTGATATCAAGTGACAGGGAACACACACACTCATCTCACCACTTCCTCTATCTTGGAAGATGACAGGAAGGATGAGGCCATTTTGCTTTGAGGATGAGCTAAGTTAAGCCCTTAAAATGAAACAATGACAATTTGTAGACCCCTGATAAAAACCCCACGTGTGGCATAGAAAGTTTCCACTGCTGTCCAATGGCTTTGTTATACTCTTATCGCCTGCTGCTGACTTATCCAAGCAGCTGCCTCCTACCTACTTATCTCTGTAGAGGAGTGGGGAAAATCACAGTATATAACAAAGGGCTGTAGACCACACATGCACACATTTAGAAAGTCCCATGTACATAGGACTCTGAATTTTGAGGAGCAGAAAGTCTTCCATTACCAAATGCAGGATTTACCTTCATCTTGTTCCTGTTCCTGCTGCAATCAGTTATAGCACAAATGAGTGTTTATGCTCCAGCAAGATTTTACCAGCAAAAGGACAACACAGTTCTCAGTCTTATAGCTCCCTGGGAGCAGTTTTCTCCATATTAAACTCTTCCCAGTGGAAGCATGTTTGAAACAGTGCTCTCTATCCTTCTAACGGAGCGGAGTTCACCTGAATGTCAAAGACACGGCTCTGGATCCTTCATGCATAGAAGAAAATTAAATAATTGTCTCCACCTGGAAAACTTCAAGTCTGGAAAATGGTGAATTAGGGTAGCAGCTCCTAGCCATGCTAGGGCATGGCTGTCTCGGGCAACCTGCTGTAGAACAGAGCCCTGCTTGAACAGAGGCATTGGACAATAGGACTTGCTAAGGTCTCTTCCAACCTTAACCCTTCTGTGATTGACTCTGTGATACCACTGGCATTGTGGCAGCCCTTGCAAAATTTCCTCAGTGACAGGATGGCTTCATCTGTACTCCAGCAAATCTCCAATGCTTCAATGACTTGCAGATTTTTTGCTATCAGGTATAGTCCCCTCGTGCTGGCATTGCAGCTGTAGGTCCTAGGGGAGTGCTGAATGAAGATATGACAAGCTGTGACCCACAGCGAGCTGGGTCAGGTGCCAACAGCAGTGATAATGGGCCAGCAGAGCTCTCTGTTAGCTGCCATCCTGAGCCAGCTTCAACTCCATAGCACTCTTAGCAACTTGTAATTGCTTGGCTTGATAAGAAAAGTTTTCCTTATATCTAGCTGAAATATTCTCTGTCTGATGCTTTTTCTCCAGCTTTTCTTGGTCTCTCATCTCCTGACATTAAGAATTCAAGTTCCCTGTCCCTTTTGAGGAACTACACTGTCTTTCTGCTATATATTATCTATCAAGCCCAGTCCTGTTTCTCTCCCTTCTCTGACTTCTCTCCTGTTCTTACTCCTGGGGTCCCTCTGGCATGGACAGATCTGAATCCACTGCTCTGACAGAGTAAAATAGTTTTCATATTTGAGACCTCATATTTTAAAGCCACAAATCAGTTTCCAAACTCAGCTGTAAGTCTATAAGCCCAGTGTGATTCACCTTAGACCCTCAGGACTCACATGCACTAGGCAGAGGTCAGAGAGGGAGCCCATAGGACTCTCTAGTGGAAAGGAAGATTTTCAAGAATGCAGATATGGTCCAGCGAGGTCCAGAGCACCCCAAGATGATGCTCTTGATCCTGGGGGTCCAGTCCCTCAGCAGCCTACACAAGGTGTGTCCATCTCTATGGAAGTAGAAGTTAGCCCAGAGCATTGGTTTTGCTGAGACAGCTGCACATAGCTCAAAGATTTTCAGCTCATTATTCCCTTTAACTTCCAAACTTAATTTTGTCCAGGCCAAATAAAAATCACTCCTCAGAATCTGAGAGTCACAATGTTCCTTCCTGAGAAAGGCACTTCACTGTCTTCCCTTTTTTAGCCCTTTCCTCTGAGTCATCACAATCAAGTTATCAATAAGGACAACACTGGACATTTTGGTCCTTTTTCACACAGGTCAGTTGTTTGAACCAGCACAATTTGCTTAATGAGAGACACAGATCTCCACAAAATGCTGCTTAAGCTTTAGTATTTATTGTGTATCTTTGGTGTTTAAACTGACTGCAAACCCATGCTTTTATTTTGGTTTTGCTAATTTGGGATCGGTTCCAGGGTCTGTTTAATCCAAACTCAAGAGTCATCCTAAACATAGTGAAAACATTGGACTGAATAGCCTGAGCAGTTTCTTAGTATGCAATATGTTTATTTGAGATACAAATTGTAAAGTACAACAAGGCTTCTACTAATTTGTACTGTGAATGGGTGAAAAACAAAGCTTAGTGGAGTCAGAGCTTCACTTGGTTATCTGGAGGCACAGATGCCAATTCTTTAGTTTTTTTCTGAAAGGGACGTGGTGTTTCTGCTGTTCTCATGAGAAATTGGCTGTACAGCCCCATGAATCTTGAGGATCTCAGCTTTTTCACTCCTGTTCATTGGGAAGGAAAAGGTTCCAAATATGAAACCTGAAGGTTCAAATAGAAGAGGGCAAATAAACTGGGCCTGAAATCTTATTGTCTTACAGTCTCCTGATTATTGGCCCTGGCCCTCTTGCAATAAGCAACACTGCAAAGGCTTACTCAAAATCTGTATTCACACTAATCCACTGAAGATATCTGCCATCTTGGGAGATGCAGCAGGAGAACCTGACACCCCTCAGCCAGAAAAGCAATAGTGAACCTGACAAGGAAGCCTTTTCTGGCTTCATTTCTGCATTCAGATTTAAGGGACGAATACAGATGATTTTTGAGCTGTCTTAAAATAAAGATGCTCTTTGAAACCTTTTGCTAGCATTGCATTAAGATGTTTTTGATAAACTTCCACGCCTATAAAATGAGATTTTTTTTAAAAAGCAGGAATTTTCAAACAGATCACCACAACTTAATAGGTTTAAGAGTAAGAGATTTGAAACCTCTCTGAAAATCTGAAAAATATGCTAGAATGGATTTTCCCAGCAGGTGTTTTAGCCACACTGCACAATTCTGTGAAATGAAGATAATTCCCAACTGTAAAAGAGGCAGTTTTCAAAAATAAGCATTTTTCACTAACAGTTAGTTGGACTATTTCATAAAGCCAGCCTTGCTCTATTTGAAGGCTCTCATGCTAACACCTTTTTTCTTAACCAAACCCAGCATTTTCCTGACCACCACCTTTCTAGTGAAGCTCTACAAAAGGTTTGCGACGAATCGCAAATCCTTCTGCAGCCTGCCTGGTTTCAGATTTCCTTATGAGCCTGAAACTCGACCCATGTTCGTCCAAAAGTTCAGTAAGGGTTCAGTAAGGAACTTTTCTAGCCCAACTGGATTGATTTATGATTTTGTGTCACAGCTACACAAATCACGTGGCTGCGGCATAAGGCACAGCTCGGTGAGCCCGAGCACCCAGCCAAGCAAATCAGAACCATGGCCTCTCCCCTTCCACCCTCTCCTTTTCCCAAAAAGGGTGGATGCTGACTGCACATCCCCAGTGGGTTTCTGGGCCATCGTCAAGTAAAAGACCCAATCTTTAAAAAGCTTTAAGGCATCTAGTTGTGCTGACCTGTCAGGAAAATGGTCCAATCTCACAGGCACTCAGCCAAAATTTAAAAAAAAAGAACAAAGCAAGAAAACAGATGCTCAGAGTTAAGTATCTTAATTTTTATTTTGTTGACCAAATAGCTGGGCTGATGACCACATGCAGCTGAGTGTACAACAGCTCCTGGTTTTAATCAGTGCTGTTGTTTAGATGACCAAGTACAAAGAGGAAGAAACCTCGTTCTGGTGCTCCTTGGAAGTCTGTCCTTCCGCTGCAGGCAGTGCTGCTGGCTGCCTTCCCATGGAGGAGACTTCCCCAGGCTGTAGGCAGCCAGCAACCCTCAGTGACACATGGCGACACACTGTGACAGCTGAGGAACTTAGGAAATTACAGAGGTGCAAGGGCAATTTGGTACCTTCCCCACCTGCCACCTTTCTGCCTCCCAGCCCTGGTACTACAGAATCTGTTCCAGCCAAGACATGCTAAAGACTGTGTCTGTATGTTCCCAGCTAATGTGGAGTGGTTCTCCATCCCTTGTGACACTCTGCAACTTGCTCAGTGTCTCAGGAGTACCACCTCTGTGTCTGATGGCATTGTGGTGACAATCACTCCCACGCTCTTTCCTTTTGCGCATGGATTTGGATTTTCTGATCTGGAAGTCAGGTGTGGAAACCTTGTTCCACTCCAGCTGCTTGGGTCTGAGTAAGCAGACATGCTGTTAGGATGTGGTGACCGTCCGTCATCCTGTCAGAGAGCACAGAGCTGCAGGAGGCAGTGGCACAAGGCCACAGCCCCAGCTGCACCCAGGCTCAGCCACTCTGCTGCTGATTGCGCAGCTCTGAATCCAGAGGCAGCACCAGGAGATCCCTGCAGAAATGTAAACACAAACAGGCCTGGAATTCACTTAATGGGTAGCCTGTGCCTCTTTCCCAGAGCAGCTAACACAGTCCTTGCAGTGGGAGGTGCAGGCCAGATTCAGTTGCAAGTGCCTGGTGGGTACAAGGTGCCCTCCTGAGTGTCTGCTTTGTCCTTGGCAGGAGCCTGTCAGCCTCACCCACCAGAGCAAAGCTGTGTGCTGGCCAAGGGGTGGTGAGGAGGCTGGACCAAGGTGCTGAGCTGGAGGAGTCAGTTTCCCATGCTGGGAGTTGAGAGCAGAAAGCTCAGTGAAGGCTGGTGCTGCAACAACAGATGTTTCAAGGATAATGAATGTCGGAGCACCCAGTGAAACCAGCAGTAAAAATGCTATCTGCCTCAGTGTCTCAGATTCAGCCTGGGCATAAACAAATGAGAAGGAGCAGAACTTTCATGCTCCTCCAGAAAATTACAAGCTTGCATGTAAAGAGTCTGCTGGTCTCTCTGCAGCGCCTTTGCACTCCCAAGAACCACAGTGGACTTCTTCAGCATCTGCTGAGACACTGCTGCCTGGTCACACATGAGGACAGAGCAGCTTCTTCTTGCTGACTGGTGCCTCTGAGCAGGAGAGGAGCTCCCTGTGTCAGCTCAGCAAGTGAGCAGAGCCCTTCAGCCCACTAGCTCCTGGGCCAGGACTTTCCCTTCCACTGAGAGCTTTGAATCCCCTGTCCCACATCAGATAAATGAGTAGAGAGGAATTTTTAAAGTATGTTCCTAGGTCACTTCTGGTTTATCCTCTGGGTTTCCTCTCCTCTGATGGTACCACAATGCGGCATCTGCCACGTTGCCAAATGTGGAGGAGAGTAGGCTCCAGCGTGCACAAACAGAGCGTGGTGTCTTTGGCAGCTGGTGGAGCAACTATCTCAGGTTTCCTTTCATTTTAATGGTTCACATACCTCTCTCCACGTCTGTGTCTGATTTTCAGGGCACGACCTTGATTTTACATCAAACATTCCCTATGTCTCTCCTCATCCCAGTGCTGTCTGTCTAGATTACCAATGTTAGAGCTGATCTTTCTATTAAAATGCTCTGGTTTTGTTATTTTTCTAACTTAAAGCCCATCTAAAATGCACAGCCTTGTTCATCCTTTCCTCAAGGGCTCCTGCACTTTGATTCCTCCTCCTGTCTTCTGCTGACAGAAAGCTATGAAGCGAGGAGCATCTGCAGGGGCTGAAGCTGGAGGCAGCCATCATCCTCTGTACACTTACCCATAGCACAGATAGCTGCTGTGATCCTACTCTAGTTCATAAATCAACTCATAAACACCCCACATCTGGAGCAGTTCCTATGTCACTGGCAGCTGTTGCAAAATTAATACTGCTGTTCAAGTAGTCCCACTGGCAGCTCAGGTACATCCCTGTTCCTCAGCACCCGAGTGCTGCTTATGAACAGGACTGGCCTGGCCAGTGCTTTTTTGTAATTGAACATTTGGTGCTTGTACTGTCTTTGCATTGAAATGACAGCTGATCCAAAGATCCAAGATGTAGAGAAAAATTTTCCTTAGAGTCAGGCATCAGGGCTATTCCCACCATAGTACTGGGCTTCAAAACAGGGTTGTGAACTCACAGTCTGCAGGGACTCTGAACCTGTTTTTGAGCTTTACTGAAAGAGGTGAGGTATACTACAAGGGGTAAAACCTTCCCAGGTGATAGAAGGCATGGCTAAAGAGAAGTCAAGCTGAAAAATCTTGTGAGAGAACATGTTTACAAAACAGTAGCCAGCAAAGATAGAAACATTAAAATGCCAGGAGTAGAAATGTCCCCCATTCCCATGTCCTAACTATACACAAAGGCATGCAGGTAGATGCATAAGTGGGGGTGACAGCTTATGACATGACTGCCTATGTGAGCCCTGCTGGAAGAAGGCTCTGCCACCAAAACCCCACCATGAACTCCCTGTGCTCTAATCCACAGGGTGACCTCAGCGAGGTTCAGCCTGGTGCAGGCAAGATGTTCTGGGAAGATTCCCCACCCTGCCCCTCAGGGCTCTCGCCTGCTGTCACAGGCCCTTACTAATTGGTTACATCTGACCTACCAGTGTCTTTGAAAGTCCTCCAAGGATCTGTTTCAAGAAACACATTTGGTTTCACACTGAATTTACAGAGTGAAAGTTTTACCAGCTGGAGCAGTCAGAACCAAAGCTGGTCTTTCCACAAAGAACAAATCATATTTTGGATACAGATCCCTCCTGGTTTCAGCTTTCCGCTCTGCCTGCTCCACTCACTCGCAGGGAGGAGAGACTGGAAATTGTGAAGGTTTAAACCCCACTCTCTTGGGACAGAGTTTATTAAAAGATCAACAAGTATTGTTGCTGTTTTCTTGCCCTGAAGTCCTAGCTTTGCATTGGACAGCTTTTCCAGAAATTTCAAGCGAAAAGTAAATCACTATTAAATCAAATGCTCTAAATAAGAATGGTCGGGTAAATGGCAACCAAAGAAGAACAAAACAAGCACTAATCCTGTCCATTCAATACTTTTCTAAAGCCCCCTGTTGTGGTTTGAAAGCAAATTAGTGAGATGCTCAAAGTCAGAACTACAATTTAATAGGAAAATTAAACTACGTGCAATTAGTACAAAAACGCTGATAGGGTCAGGATACAACCTGACACCCTGTTGGTCAGGGTGTTGGTAGCAGTCCAGGGATAGATGTGGCTCTGTTGAAGCAGTTTTCTGAAGGTCTGGTGAAGAAGCTGCTGCTCTCGGTGAAGAAGCTGCTGCTTTCGGTGAAGAAGCTGCCCTTCTCTGCTGTTTCAGGGTCTACTATATTCAGAATGGGGATGCTTGGTTCCCCCCCCCCTGGGCGGGGCATCTCACAATGGGAATGGTGCAATCCATCAGTGGAGCTTAATGGCCCATTAACAGAGAGGACTTCGTGAGACCCTCCCTGCTAATGGCCCATCAACAGAGAAGATTCCAGGCACTTCTCTTGGCCCTGCTCCACCAGCTGGCCCATTGGAAGTCCCCCCTAGGGCCATCAAGGATGGCCAAGGAACACTGCCTCACCTGGCCCCAAACAGCCCATGGAGATGGTGATAGAATACACACTATTGTAACCTAAGACACCCCACTATGGCAGAAGGCTTCTTTCAGGGAAGATATGCTTCTCCACAGACTCTGAGCCCTTCCTGTAGCAGGTGAAGCAGCACTGAGTCCCAGTTACTGGGCAGGAGAGCTGGAGCACAGGCTGGTGAATGACATGCATGAGGAGACTTAGTAACAGAGCTAGCAACAAAATCTGTGTCTCCTGAACCTGAAGATAATCCCTTATCTCTCCAATCAGGCTGCATCCCCTTTCTGTAGGCAGCATAGCTATGTGGGGATGGATATTTTATATTTCAATTAACTTGGACTTAGTAAAATCAAAAAGAGCAGCATCTCTTATGCCTTAGCCCTCATCTAGGTGAGGTGAATGACCCAGACAAGAAAACTCTTTCATTTGTGTAGCTGAGCAATGTCCTGAATAATTTATGTTTTGCAAATTATATATCTGAATGATGTATCTAAAAGACAATGTTGATTACACATATTCAAAAGTCAGGAAGCATTCAGACAATTGTCATGCAGATACATAAATTCAACAATTCCCATAAAGATATCCATTAAGAAATGAAAAATGAGTCGTTACAACAATATTAGCTCATTTCTAGATGAAGCTGGTGAAACAGCTAATGATAATGCAGAATAGTTTGATTAATATTTTTGTTCTGCACTTGAAAAGAAATAGATAATATGTTAAGATGACATAAGGATGATAAAATGCTCTTCAGTGCATCACTGAGAAGAATGATAAACAACAGCTGTTAGGGATAAACAATTTTAAATTGCAAAGTGCCAATAGCTTATACCCTGAAGTCCTTAAAGAACTGTCTGGGAGATGTTTAGCTTGTCGGCATTCATTTTTAATAACCCCAGGGGTGCCAGCAAATTTCCAGTAGACTGGGAAAGGTTTAAGTGTATGCCAACATTTTGAAAAAGACAAGGTGGAAAAATCTGACATGAACCCCAGACCAAACAACAGAGAAGATGACACGGGATTAAAGAACAACAAAAATGAAAGAGAGAGAGCATCAGTGCCAGTTAACAGTGCTTCATGAAAAACAGGTCTCATTTCGTTTTCTGTTGGTTTTATAAAAAGTGACTGATACTTGTAGCTGCCTGGAGGCAATCCCAGGATGAGGCACTACCAGGCCCCACACAGAACCTCTGGGGGAGAATGACAATATTGAAACAGCTCCAGACAACATTTAAAGTAGTTGAGGGTCTGGATGGCTGACAGGCACTAATGGAGGTGGCACACACAGGAGTACTTCTGGTTAGGCTTCCTGGGGACCTCTTCTAGACCTGATACTTTGCAGCATCTTCCTCCAGTGATCTGGAAAGAATAACTATTGCTACTGACAGAATTTGCAGGTGACTGTGGGACAGGCAGGGAGCTGAGGGGGGTTTGATGATCCCAGACAATGAAGACAATTAGGAAGCTGAAGTCATTCAGACAAAATGCTCTTCAATAAAATTAAAAAGAACATATTGTGGAAGAAACAAGGAAAACAGCTATGCTTACTGCGTATGGAACTGTAGTTTGAATTCCTGTAGGCCTAAATTTTTCATTCCTCATGGAAAAGCAGGTCAGTGTGGACCTGTGAGATGATGATACCAGAAAAGGGCTAATTGGGCCCTTGGTGAGAGTGCTGAAGGGGCATATGTGGTTGTGTCAGGACAACCAAAAAGTTGATAAATCCCTGCAGCAAACTGCTGGAGGAAAATGGCACTCTCCATGCTGGAAAGTGACTCCCTGGAAGCTTCATCAGTGCTGAGCTGAAAAGGGAGGAGCCTTTCTTCTTCTGGCAGCATTTCTCTAAGAGGAGTTGCAAATGGTAAAGTCACTCAATGCCACTGCAGCCTACAAGGTGTGTACCACAGCCATTGCCCCTGGCACTGCCTCACTTCAGTGTGATCCCTCCAAAAACCCATGTGTTAGCTTGGCCTGGATTCTCTACCCTCAGTTGCAAAAGCACCTGCTGTGATCTGTCTTCATTTATACCATCTAGGACCATTCTTGTGTCCTGAAGGGAAATGAACAAGGGGAGCCAGAAGGGGCAGTTGCTCTTCTTATCAGAAATTTGGGTTCAGGCTCAAATATTCTTATTTTCTGCTGTAACCATCCTATGGCACAGCTAGAGGCTGCTCCTGGGCACATGCCTTCTTTCCAAGTTTTGACCAGCTTGTAAGGAAGGGATGGAGAAGGAACATATGAGGCCACACCCCTGGCAATGGGGAAAATTTGTCACTATAATTAAATAAACCTCATCCAAATTTTGTCCAGTTGTACCTAACAGGATCCTCCTTGTATTTTTTTCCCCATGAAGGCAGTTGAAACAAGAAGTAAGTGCATCATATTAATACCACACGAAGGTCCTCACAGTGCAAGTCTTGTAGGTGGGGAAGTAGAGAGCACAGCAGCCCCTTTCCTGCAAAATGCAACAGTGGGATCCCACATGGCTCCTGGGATGCAGCAGGCATTGCCTTAGGGACATACACACTGCGCCTCACCTTGCACCCACAAACTGCAGCATGGTTGCCTGGTTGCTCCCTGAGGTGGGATCGTTTTCTTCCTTGCATTCCCTTGCAAAGACCACACTGCTGACCCACTGGGGCTATTTTTGGGTACTGTGTGGTGTGCAGTTAAGCTCCTCCATCCCAGCAACCCCTGTACAATGAGGTATTGCTGGTAGCCATGGGCTGCATCATCCATGGGCCAAGGTTAACATTTGTTTTCATTTAAAAGGAAACAAAAAAGGCATTGGCTTGGGAAGCTGGAGTGGTGAGCCCACCAGGCCCAACCTGCCAGATGGCAGCTCTGCACGGCAGTGAGGACACTCACTTGCCAGGGCCCTGAGCCAGGTTTTTGCCAGGGTTTGCACTCCACGTGCTCACAGCCAAGCTGTTCATCATCCCAGTCTAATGGCACGCACAGAAATCACACAGTTCTGGCAAAGCGCGGAGCACTGGCATCTGGAGGAGCTTGGATGGAGGCATCCCTGCCTGGTCCAAGTCCTGCTTGCAGGTGATGAAGTATCCTGGAGGAAACCAGACAGAATTCACAGCATCAGGCAGTAGGTGATTAATAGGCCATTACCAAAAAAGTTGTGATGTCACAGACTCAAGCTGGAAGGGCAGGAGGGAGCTTGCCTGGTGCAGGTCAGATAGACTGATTTTGGGACATAAACATTCACGCGTGGTTACTTTTGAATATCCCCCTCTGCAGTGTTGGCAACACAGATGTACTACCACACAGGGGGCCTAGAGGAATAAAAGAGCCACAGCCAAAAGGCTCCTGGTCCATAAACGAGAAAATGCTGAGATAAAACAGACTGCTCAGCTTTGCCTGAGCTAAATGCCCCGTAAATCACTAGCTCATTCCTTCTCACAGACAAGCAGTCCTTTCAGTGACAGCACAGGCTAATGTCAGCTTCCTCGTCCCTTATACTGATCTAATTTTGCTACATCAGAGAGAAGCTAATGAACCCACCTGCAGTTAGAGTGTGCCAGTGCGAATAACCTACTGAACTCTTTTGCTGTTTAGCTTAGATAATAGAAAGCCCTTTTTTTAATTTCAGAAGAAAACTCCCTTTCATTCCATCTATGAACGTATCATGTTAGTGTTGCTGGGAGCAATGGGAGGATTCTGTCTGGTGCATTACTGAAATGCTGTCATGTTTATTAATATTTTCAAATTGGCCCAAGTCCCACACACATCATTACACAGGCAAACAATAAACAATCATGCATTTAGTAAATTTGACATCCACCACGAAGGACTGGTTATTGTATCGTAGGATTAGCTACACATGCTGCCTCTTGCTGCATTCACAGCTCAGCAATACCAAAGCAATACAAAAGCCTTGGAGACTCCCTGGGTGCTGCTCCATTACCCTGCCTGGCAGATAAATGTGTGCAGGGGAGATCAGTGTAAAGCATTGTGTGAATATGAAAGGAAAAGGGGGAAATGAACTGCTTGTCAGTCCCAAAATAGGAAGGATCCAAGTAATCAGTGCATCCCATCTGCCCCTGACATCCCAAGGTGCTCATTGAGATTCAGAGGGAAGCACAGAGGGGTGATGCTGGCCAAGGGCACCCTGGCTCAGAGATGGGCAGCTCTGAGCCAGCACCTGCTTCCCTTGGGGTCGGATCCAGCCAGCACCCGTCACTGCCACCATGAAGAGAGAAAAGCCCCTTCATGACACCAGAGGATGTCATCTGTGGGAGAAGAAGGGAACATTGAAGCACGGGGCTCTACATCAAGAGCAGACCTATGAAAAAACCTGCCCAAAGCAAAGCCTGGAATTTTAGCATGCCACTCCCACTTCTTTTCACCCCTGAGCTGCAGACAGGGATGAAGAGAGGGGGAGGAATTGCTGCCCACAATTTTCAGGAGAAGGTCCTTGAGAGCAGAACAAGTAAAGGCCAAAAGCCAATGCCCCTTCTGCTAATGGGCCTTGCCTCTGCTTGCATATTGCAATATAATGGGGTATCCCTGACTCCTGGTTGCACAAGTTGAAACCCAGGACGAGTGGATCAATGCCACTGCCCTAACAATGATCCTCAGGAGAGAAGCCATCATGATACCCCAAGAATAACTTCTTCATGCTATCTCCACACTGCCCAGTGAGCCCATGGTGTGATGAGCCATTCTGGGGAGCAGTTTGTTCCCTAGCACTCTGCTGGCTCAAGGCACAGAGGGGCTGCTCACCCATGACTGGCATAATTCATTGTCGCTGGTGTTTCTGTTCCTGTGATTGCTACATTACACCTCTATTATACACATCATAAAAAATCTACCAGTGGGAAAACATGTATTTGGAATCAAGCAGGTGAACTGGTTCCTTGGGAACACCTCTTTGGAGTGGCTTTCTGCTTATTATCATTTAGCATCTTTGGTAAAGACCAGCAATTTCATTCAGCTTTTTGCTGTCTGCATGCCCCTTCACATTTCCCAGTGAGATGTGCAGAAACGAGTTTGAGAGTCCTGAAAAGTAAAATATTCCTCAAGCAACTAAAGCAGGAGTTTTTTACAAATTTTCACCAATCCAACAAGTATTGCAGCCTGACTTTGCTGCTTTTGGGGGGAAACCAATAACTTGCAGGCTGTGGAGGAGAGGGAGTTAAAGTGTGCCTGGAGTCAGACAGGTGAGCTGAGTGGACTTGGCAAAACTCAGATACCAAACCTGTCTTCCAAATGCTGAACCTCTGGAGCCATGAAGCTGCACCACCCTGACATCTCAGACCAAGCAAATAATCCCAGTGAATTCCTCAGGAGATGCCCTGAGGCCAGCTTTGAGAGACATTTGAGAGGATGACATGACCGTGGTTAACAATTTCAAACCTTTCTGATGTTTCCCTGTATGATCTCTAGCAAGTCATTGCTACTCTCCTTGCTCCTCTCAAGCACTGTGAGGCTGTGAGAGCATTTGGTGCTCCTCTCTGGAGGCTGTGATTCATCATTCGATAGAAGCTGTAACCTGCAGTTTCCCTTTCTGTGGGCAAATGCCACTTACCTGCACGGAAAAGGGTGGAAAGGACCAGTCCTGATTAGCAAAATGCTTTGCACTAATGTTTCAGAGGTGATTTGAGAGTCTAGGCAAATGACCATTAGCCAATAATCGGGTTTTGTGCTCATGCACTCCTCTCTCAGGGCAAAAATTTGCACGAGAATCAGATTGTTGTTCTCTCCTTGTTTGTTCATTTCACGACTAGTTTTTAAGCTTAGCTGGCTCATCAGTCCTCTTTGTTAAACAGGGCTTTTTACAATTTTTTCCTTCCCTGCCTTTGTCCAAACACGGTATTGATTATGCACAGCACCAATTAACAAAAAAATCTGAGTTAGCACGAATAGCAAGGCTGTGGTACGATTTAGATGCTCTTTTCTGCTCCCTTCCCTAGCAAATCCTGGAGGCCAATTCCTGGAGACCAGGCAGTTGCTTAGGAAACCAAAGGTCAGGGATGTCAAAATCAGTCCATAACTCTGTCCCTAGTGGTTGGCATTCACACCACTGGCTGAGGAGAGAGCCAAGCATGTAAGGTATTTCAAGGAACCTCTATATTAATATGTCTGGGCCTGACAAGTGCATTAACAGTGCATTAACTCACCTAAACTCATCTAAGTTGCCAACTTTACTTTGGTTACTCATCACTCAACTCTTTCTGCACACCCATCATTGTAGCACTTGAGGATGGCCACAGCTGTGAGCCTAAAGGTGCCATTCTCATACAGAAACTTGATTTGCAGAATATCCAGACTCTTGGAAGCTGTAAACACTGGACAACCAAGCAGAAAACCCTCTCATGTGAAGAGAGGGCTTCCCTACAAGAAAGCTGGAGATGAACTCTTTTATAAGGGCATGTAGGGATAGGACAAGGGGAAATAGTTTGAAGCTAAAAGAGGGAAGATTTAGATTAGATACTAGAAAGAAATTCTTTATTCAGAGAATGATGAGGTACTGGAACAGGTTGCCCAGAGAAGTGATGCATGAGCCACCCCTGGAAGTGTTCAGGGCCAGGTTGGATTGGGCCCTGAGCAACCTGGTCTACTGGGAGGTGTCCCTGCCCATGGGAGCAAGGGGTGGCTCTAGATGATCTGTGAGGTCCCTTCCAACCAAACCATTCTATGATTCTATGATTTATTGACCAAGAGTTTTGAACAGCTTTGAATAAAGACCCAAGATAATGTCTTGGCTCCCCTGCCTCAGCCTTGGAGTACAGAGAAGTTTCACCCCCAGACTCTTTGCACAGTCTCCTAAAGTCACCTATCCCTGGTGCAAACTCTTGGATCTCTTGCTGAATATATGCTCTGACAAGTGCAGTAGTGCAGCTGAGAATGTGCTAGCACCTGATGCATTGCCCAGAAGCTCAGCTCTTAGCTAGATGGAAGGCTAGACACTTCCTCAGTTTATGTAGTTCTAACGCAGAGAATGAGCAGCACAGCCCCTGAGCTTAAACAGGATGGGGTTTGTTCAAGATAGCTGTTGTGTGTATGAAAATAAATGAGCAGCGTGACAACTTCATCCATTTGAGGTATTTTGTCTTGCCAGTGCTGGACACTAAATTTCTGCTGAGGATCCACAGACACATCCTTGCAGCAGAGACACTTTTCTGCAGTGAGAAAGCCCTGACTCCAGTGTCATTGTGTGCTCACACCAGCAGTTCTCCTGCACTCCTGGCTCCCCTGGTGTTGGCATCCTCCCTTGGCCCCACACCTCTGGGCTGAGTCCTGCAGCACATGCACGGTCAGCTCCACAGCACGGCCAGGAGGATCGGCCTGTCCCGGGCATCTGGCCCCAGTCACCAGGTGAGACTGGGTTTCAGGGCTTTGTTAACACCATCATGTTATAATGTCAGTGTGTTACCTGCCTTCAATTCATAGTTGTTCATCTCTTGTCCCTTTGTGCTTCAAGCTGCTCTTCTTTCCCACTTCCACTGCAGTAAACCCAAATCCTGGGTGCATGATGCTGTTGAAATCCAGACCCACACATAAATGACTCTTGCACTTCATTTTTGGAGGGTGAAAGGCAAAATTGCACCCACATTTTTAGAAACATGCCATGCAAAGCCTTTGTAAATGTATTTTGGAGAACATGAGCAGCTTTCAGCTGGTTACAGTGTCACAGCATAAGCCCTGTCCACCCATCCTCAAGGGCAGCTTTCTTCAGGGCCAGGTTTCCCCCATGCAAACACACAAAGGACTGTTCCTGACATCAGACCCTGAAGAACTTAAAAATTTTTTTCATTTTTACAGATAAGGGCCACAGTCCCATACAATATTGGCAGCTGTGCCAAGAACCGATCTGACATTTCAAAAGCTTTAGCCTGGTCACATTTTCCCTCTACAGCTGCCTTCTTCACTTGTTTTCCACCCACCGTAGCCCTGCCTTCAAACTTTGAAGGGCAACAATCTCATCCAGATTTTGTTAAGGGACTGTTGTCACTAAATACCAGAGGACTTTTTTTCCTTTGTTTTACTAGGTTCTGTGGTTATTACAACAACAGAAAACAAGACCAGTTGCTTTTTTTTTTTAATGTTGTTTGTTTTTAAAAAAGCATGTCAGATTCTGTGTACCAAGTTCCAGTGAAAAGCAAACACTTACAGGAGTTGTAAAGACAGCTTGCTTGTTTCCAAAACAGCTTTTTCCCTGGGTGCAGTCTTACAGCTGCACTGAAAGCAGTCTGAATGCCACTGCCTTCCCTGCTTGTCCAACAATGTGCCAATATTCTGCCTGGCTGAGCAGCCCATTGCACCTCATTGCTGGATTTTACACCAATTTAGAATCACTGTAACAGAATCACTCTTGACTTGCCACCTTTTTTTTTTCTTCTTAAGAAAGCAAATTAAATTGAAAACTGTCCATGAGGAGTTCAGTTCCGAGGGTAAGGAAGGTGAGGCAATAAAGATTTCTGCAAAAGCTTGTATCCATCATATTCTGAAAGCTGTGGTGTGTATGGTAGCTGTGCCCTTTGCTCTGGCAGAGTTAAGGCAGAGCACTCATTCATCACTCACTGAGACCAATTTCATGCTGGGAAATGGCCAGGGGAGTGGTGAATCAGCCAGAACACAAGAGTGTCACTCAGGCAACAAAGAGGGGGAAAAAAAGGCAGGTTTGAAAAATGAGGGAGGTTTAGCACGTCACAGGTCTATGGTCGTCAAAGTCTTCCAGGAAAGACCAGGAATAAAATTGCGTCATGCACATTTTCAAATTGGCAATGTTATGTCTGAACTTGAGCTCAGGAGTCCCTTCAGAACCACAAGAAAGAAGAGGACACCAGCGAAGAACAATTCACTTGCCTAATGTTAGAGGTGTGCTCCACTTTGGGATAACCCATTCACAGAAATGCCTGTTTCTCTTCCCTGACTAGCTCAGCTGTTGAATACCAACATCATATGTATCTAAAGGCCAGTGAATAAATTGCACCAGGTATTTCTGAAGAAGAATCAGCTACCAAGTCACATAAGCTCTGTGCAGGTGTTACTTGGTGGCCTTGATAAAAGCAGTGGTACCATCCCCTTCCTTTGAACCATGTGTATATTTATTTGAATGTGTAGCAACTATATTTTTTAAAAACTCACTTTAGTAATTGTACCACATGTCTCTCATGAACCTATAAGCCTCTGCTTTTTATTGAGTCAAGTCTGCACACAAGAAGAGGTGCTGGTGTGCTTGTCTCGACTGTGTACAGACATTCATTGGTTGAAGCTTTTTTTGTCATGAGGCGGAAACACATCTCCCTGGCTTGTGCCAGCAGTCATGAGCAAATAACACAACTTATCATTTAATAAGGAGACCACAGACACCTCGCCTGTATGTTTGCCCCTGTATCGCCCTCCCCACCTCCAACCAAAGACAGGTTTTGTCCCTGTCCGGAGCAGGATTGAGCTCAGGCCCTGAGCAACCTGTGTTGCTGCAAAAGTTCGGCGGATTTATTTATGCCTGTGGCATAAATAGTTCCTTCTCTCCGCAGGACACGTAATGCCTCTGGAATTTGGCAAGAGGAGACGCAGGCACAGGCGCAGGCAGTCCCCGGCACAGCCAGGCACTGGTGTGCAGGTACACACGTGCAGGGCCAGCCCTGCACAGCTCTGCCAAGGGCAGCACCCCTCCACCAGCGGGGTCTGCCACTGCCCACACCTGCCAGCTGCCAGCCCTGCCCACCGCAAACCACCCGAGGGGCTCTGCTGCTACAGCATTGCTGCCGGCAAAAAAAAGGGGGAATTTGGTTAGAAAAAAAGAATGGAATAGGCTGCCTGTTTGTGAATCTTCCATGCTATCAACATTAGTAGGGAGCAAGTTTGTCATTCCTTATGGGGAAGAGACTTCTGCAAGAAGGACATCATGGGAAAAGTGGGAAGTCACTTTGTCCAAATTGTCTTACACTTCATTTTTGTGTCCATGCCTTCACTGTTTTGTTTCACACACCTGGCCCCTATGGGCACTGAATTCATGGGAAACAGAGCATCCAAAAGAAAGCAGCAATAGGAAAAATAGACACCAAAAGCATGAGTGGCCCCTGAGGAAAACTGAGGATAGGGATACACCATTGCCCTGTAAAGAAATAAATACCCTTCAAAGAGAGGAATGACATGAAGGCTGTGTTGTCTGAGTGTAAACAAACTGACTTGGAGGGTACCTGCCCTGGCGTGGAGAAAGTGTACATCCTGGCCCTCAACTTCTGCACAGCTCAGGGCTCTCAAAGTTCCTGCATCAGGAACATTCACGGGCCACAGAGGTGAAAGGGTTCTATGAGTCTCATGTAGGCAAAGCAGACCTCCTTGGGAGCCAGCATGCCAAGTGGTGCCCTCAGAGTGGTCAGAACTGGCACAGGGTTTCTTTGTGCTCTCCCAGCTCAGTGTACCTGATCCTGCTGAGACCCTGCTCTGGATCAGTTCAGGAGGAGCAGCAAGGTGGTGCAGGCCCTGCCAGGAGTGCCAGTGCCAAGCTGTGCAGACCTGGCCCCTGGTCCTGCTGCCCGGGCAGTCAGTGGGAGCCCTGCCTCCAACCTACCTTGGGTCTGCTGGGAAAGCTGAGCCTCTTGGCAAGCCACCTTGCACGCCTAGCTGAAAATAGCGCTGTTTTTGCCAAAACATACACTCGGGGCTTGGATTCAACAATGCTGCATCAGCAGCTCATAATCAAGTTGACACGGGCTGATTGTTTATTGAAAGAGAAGGGGGAAATCGTGATTTTACCGGATTCAGTAAAAACCAAATAAGCCAGAGAGGAGCTGGGTTATTTGCACATGACAGGAAATCTTTTCAGTGGACTTGTGACAACTCAGACCTTGGCCTGCTGTCTCTTCTGCGTGCAGCCAGGATGGTGGGGTGGTCTGTGAACTTGGGAAGGACTGGCGTGAAGTCTGAGCAGGATGCAAAGGAGGAGCAGAGCACTTATTTGTGCAGCGCAAGGCGTGTGTATGAGCTGTCAGCAGAGAAATGGGGAGAAAGAAAATATGGAGGGAGGAGAAGAGGAATGCTATAAAATGTAATATGTAAACTGCCAATCATGGCCGTGGCAGTTCGTGCTGGCAATATATGGCTTTCATCTTTGCTCTTTATTTTATATTCATTTCTCTCCTCTTTGGCTCAAGCAAAGTCAATTCCCCCAGGGTAGAATATATTGGCTTTCCAGCCTCCTCTGTTTACTGTCCCGGGTTCCTGGCTGAAGCCAAAGCAATGTTTTTTTATTTGCTTATTTTCTTTTAGTTTGATTCTTGAGATCTGAACTTCTGCCTCCCAGACTGCCTGAGACATTGCTGTCCTTTCATTCTCTTGCCCAAGGCAGGATCCTCTGCTGCATGACATGGGTTCCTCCTCTCCTGAAGGGCAGATGCCAGCACTGATGATGTGGGGACTTGTTTTCCAGAGCAGCTGAGCTATCAACCCTTCTTGGTCCTCAGCTCCTGAGCACGGTGACTCTGAAAATCTCATGGCCTGTGATATCTGAAGGTGACACAGGGGAAGGGCTGCTGCCCTCAAGCTTCCCACCTACAAGAATTCCCTGTAGTAGATGGGACCTCCTGCAGAAGAGCAGCACCTACTCTGATAAGCAGTGGAAAGAGGCACCAGGTAATCACCATGGAGGAAGGGAGGGGAATTACATGCAGACTATGGCCCAAACCAGGAACCAGGCCAGGCAAGCTGGGCTTCAGGGCAGGACTGGGAGGCATTCACACCCTTCCCCAGAGCAAGGTGCCTCAGCCTGTGGCAGTGGTTTCCTCAGCAGTTTCCAGCATAGTCCTGGGTTTTTCTGTGCTCTCTACAGCTGTCTGCTCCTAACATAAATACCAGGTTGCTCCAGGGCAGGGAGACAGCAGAGTCCAGACCCTGGGGGGGCTGTACTTGATCTCACTGTTGTTTCATTTCCAGCATGCAGCTCTGTGACACCAAGCCGAAGGTGACTGAGGGTTTTCCATTTACCACAGTGGAATGTATTTTTCTCCTTAGCAACTCAGCCTCAGGGGTTCCTCCTCTATCATGATTAGCTTAAAAACACGTGCTGGCAGGCTGCATCTCCAAGTGCCTCTTGCATGATGTCACCCTTCACAGGTTTAGCTTTGAGCCAGGAAGGACCGTGCCCATTGCTAGCAGGACAGAGGCTGACCCTCCCAGAATGACAGCATCATGTGCAAGCAATCTCCCAGCTCCCACTTGAGAATGGGGCACAGGGGCTGTCATTGCTTCTCACTCCACAAATGCATTGAGAAGCAACTAGTGGTGATTCACAGACTGGAACATTTCTGCAGTGGTGGTGCTCAGCTCCTCTCATCCCACAGCAAAGGGGATTTTTTTTGTACCTGGCTTCAGCCAGGAAGACTATGTCAGATCCCCAAGGATGGAATGTTGCATGGGGAGCTCCTAAGCCATCTTTCAGCCTGTGGCTGTCCTCATGAGGGCAGAGAAAGGAGCAGGAACCTGCGCAGGACTTGCCTTCAGCAGGCAAGGCTGCCTTGAAGGTCACCTCAGGCACCCCTGCGCCCTGGCACCGTGTTCATATAAATCAAGCCAGTGGGTGCTTCTAGAGCCAAGATAAGTGCAGAGGGCTAAGACAACTTTAATGCTAAGCTACTACCTACCTGATAGACATCACTGAGCTGGAGGAATGAGGTCACAGACAGCCATGCCACAAGCTCCCAGTGGCAGTGGAGTTGCAATGGTCCACCCCAGTGCCGATGCCAAGAGCTCAGCACCTGCAGTCTGAGGCACCAGTGGATTTTGCTCAGATTTGGATATCCAGGAGCCTGAGCAGTCACTCTGTGGAGGTGATAAACTGCTCCCAAAATGGCAACACACAAGGTAAGTTTCAAACTTGCTACTCTAAAGTTCATCCTCATCTTTTTCAGCTTAGTTAAAAAGCTCAAAACAGTTTGCAAACTCTGGGAGTAGCACAGTGCTGGTGCTGAGCTCCGGAAAGTGCTTTTTGCTTTGCTATTAATAAAACCTCTCTTCATTAAATTCGTGGAAAATATCACTGAAAATGAAATTCCTTCATTTTTATCACATCATCTTGGGAGGGAAAACAACTTCTTAGGTGCTGATGACATTTGACACTACTTGTTCTATACATCTACCAAAACACTGCAAAACAACCTTTCCCAAGGATATCACCTCACATGAATTTTCAAGGCCTTGGCATCTGGATCTCAGTTCTGAAATCGGACTCTCCTCTGTGTTTTTTTGGTAAACTTCTGCCACTGTCTTCCAGATGCCAGCTAAAGCCTGCATGCTGCAAAGGAGGAGATGAACCTTTTTGGGACTTTAGTCCAAGCCTGTTGGCTTAGTCACTGCTGGATCTACCATCTTCTGCCAGTGAGAAACATGCCTGTCCCTGGTATGACCAACCCAAACCCAATGATGCAGGCAGGCAGCACAAAGAAATCAAATAAAAGAGTACTTTGCACCTATAAAAGAGGATCAGATGTTTTAAGGTGTGATACCTACCCAAAAAGCCAACTCTTGGAAGAATTAGTCATCCAAAGGCCAAGTTAAACAGGACACAATCAAAGCTGAGTGGCTGCCCAGGGACAAGCTGGGTTCATGAATGACACAGGAGGTGGAGCCTCCCAGAGTCACCAACTTGTCTTGTTTAACTTGGCCACATCTATGGATAACCCCTTGTATCTTGGCTCTCTCCAGGAGTTTCACACCTTTAAACAACTGGCTTTCTTTCATTAACTCGTTCTCTTAACTTTGCTCCAGATTAAATGGTTTTGCTCTGCTACATTTTCTTTTCTTCCAATTTCAGGCAAACCCATAAAGTGACAAGACTTTACTCACCGGCTTTCTACCTTGTGATGATTAAAGCCAGTAAAGCATCCTGGCACAATGCAAGTAGGAAAAATGTTTGCACTGAGAGCAGACACCTCATCCACTATTGTACCTTTGGTTTACAGCACACATACCAGAACCTGCAGACATCTGGAAACCTGCGTTCTCCCAAACTGATTGCCAATAGGCCTCCACACACCACAGGCACGTCTATACCTCCATTTTCATCTGCACCACTTGTGAGTAAGTGAGATCTCACATGTCCCTTGGAATGGCAAAGTGCACCACTCGTCCTCCCCTTCACAGCTTCCTTTTAAGAGAGAGACAGCATTTGCAGCAGGGATCACCACCACAACCCTGCATATGAACCCATAAATGTTCCTCAGTAGTAAAGCCCAGGCTTTCAAGCAAGGCTTAGGGACTTTCATCTGATCTCAGGGCATATTTTTAAGCAGTTTCTCAAGGCTGGCTTTCCCCTGTGTTGCTGTTACCTCACCACACTGCATCTCCATGGGCTGTGACAACAGCCTGAGTGGATGTTCTGATTTTCCAGCTCCAGGACCAAGTGTAAAAGGAGCATGACAGATTGTTAACACATTGTTAGCTCCCCGCTCCACTCCCCCACCACACCTGCAGTGTGACTCCCAGTTCCTGCTTGTCCATGGCCTTTTTCCATTGTGATGACCCTGACAGCTGCCAGGATAATGGGAGCGTGGGGTATCCATATCCACATCCCTCTTCGTCTTTGCAGACTCAGGGAGGGGGAGGAAATTAGATGCTCCCTCTCACCACTCGTGTTGTTGTCACAAGGCTGTGCCATCAATGGCTATGTTATCCTGCCTGCTTGGATAGAACTTGACTTCTTTTGGGAAGTTGGCATTGCTGGCTCCTGAGGCAGAATGGCCAGCTAGCTGCCATGCATGATAAGGCACAGAGCTCCTTGGCACTTCAGATGGGTAGCCTTCAGATTTCACTGTGCAACTGCTTCATGTGCTTTGGAATTTCTAGAGAATTTATTCCCTTCATTAGAATGTGATCACAAAATGTTGTTAGCAAGCTGCCCCTTTAACCTCACAGCAGGTAGTATGCTGTATTTGGGGTGTTTGGGGGTGTTTATGCCATACTGCACACAGAAGCTATAATCAAAACTGAGGATTTTATCCCTCAAAAGTCTCTTTGCCAGTGGGGCTGCTCTGGTTTTGAAAACTGGCCTAATCAAGACAAAATTTAAGTCAGAAGTATAGGATGAATAATCATTTCTGGGCCAGCAGATCTGCAGCAGCACACAGAAAGAAAGCACACTCCTTACATCTGCTGTTCCTGGCTACACAGCCACAACAGGAGCAGCCAGGTAGGCTAAACCACCTCTCACCACAGGTACCTAGCTAAAATCATCACTTACACAGCTGCTCCACTTCTTGCCCACCTCCCAGTCCAGATGTTCAGGGCATGGACACTTGGAGCACCCTCCCTGTAGGGGGTTTCTGCTACATGGTCAGGATGCAGCCCTCAAAAGCCTTTGGATGGAAGGTGTTTCATGAAAATGAATAGAAATGGCAAAGAATATTTATTTGCTAGATAACCCTTGAGAATTTCTGAGAGGAGCAAGATCCTGCTGTGCTAGGTGATGCACTTGAATAGCAAACCAGCAATTTCCATTTTGCCCTTTCCCAGGAACAACAATTAGAGCAGTTCTTACACAGTAATTTCCCTGACTTGTTTGAAATGCAGATATGCTGTCTTCTCTTTGCACTTAGCTTGGAAAATACTGTGTCTCTATTTCAATGATGATTTTGTCCATTTATGCCTCTACTTAGTATTCAATATAGAAAGAGAAAAAAATCAATCATTCTTTCTACCTATCTGACTGACTGCACTAAGATAAAATGTTGCACAAGTAAAGATATTTAAAAATGATTGAACTTACTACCGGAAATAATTGCAGAATTCAACTGAGATTAATAGAACAAAATAAGTTTATCTGGCATTTCTTTTGCATTTTGTAGGAAAAGCTACTTATTATTTATGATGTATGGGCTGTGATCTCAATGATCCTTTTTTCTGTGTATGGAGTCCCATTTTTTTCAGCTAAGTGGTGTGTTGCTTGGCATACTCAGCCAAAAATACCTCTTCAGACACAATTTGGAGGGAGAAGGGATGGAATGGCCTTTTTGTACAGCTTGATGGATGTCTTTGACATTTCAATATGAACAGTAAATACCATAAATCATGTCAGCAACACAGCCAGGATTCAAACCCTAAATGCTCTGAAGCCCTAGGCCCAAATATTAGCCACCCATTGAGAGTACTTCTGTGAGCTTATTTTGCTCTAAAGGACAATGTGTGAGACGAAGCAATGGTTGGTGGGCATGGTCTAAACATCAGAAGACTCAAAACACTCAAATATATTTTTTACTGACAAAGAAATTAGAGAAATAAGGCTGGTGCACACAGTATTTCATGCAATTGATGTCAAAGCTCACTATTTTCTGTCTATCTGTCTTTCTGACTGAATCATCGAACCCACAAGTACACTTGAGCCCAGCTAATCCAAAGACATAGAGTTCTTAATTTCCTATGTTTTTTGTGGAAACAAGTGACTGGATGAAAAGGACTCAAAGTGCTGCCTGGCTAAAGGTAAAGGCTGCAGCCTGAGGTGGACACTGATTTGCCCTTTGCTGTTTGCAGCTGAAAGATTCAAAGGTTCACTCCTTAGCCTTGAGAAGAGGAATTTAGATGGAAACAGTAGAACCTGCTAAACCACTGTATTTGTAAAGTGTCTGCCATATGTAAGGTGCAGAGAGACAACATGTGTTCTTGCAGCACAAGCACTGGAAACAGCAGCATTGAGATATTCTTGTTATTATGCACTGCTCCTGTCAGATGCATTAACCCACTATTTATGTGTAAGCACTGATTTGCACAGCAGAGTCACGACAGTGCCTTTGCTGAAGCTGCTGCTCTGCTGCACCAAGCTATGCACTCTCCAGCACACACCAAAAGGTTTCTCAAATACCTTCCACTCCCAGCCCAGACATATGTACAGTCACACTTCAGAGCACATGAGCCATATCTGCAGGATTTTCAGTCCACAATTTATGTTTCCTTTTACTAAGTGCTAGAAGCAATATTTAAAAAGCACTGAATGGCCTAATGAAATGGAGGTCTGAGTTTTCAAGAAGACACTAAAGCTATCACAACCTTAACAATAATTGTATTAATAGCAATTGGATGCTTTAACCTGCTGTAGTTCACTAATTGCAAACCTTGTTTCCTCTTTAAAGAAAGTTGGGGGATTTTAAGGCTTCCTGAAGGGCTGTCAGTTCAACTCAACATCTGCATTTCTTTCCTTAATTCCAAAAAAGCAAGTTGATTTTATTAATATCCCAGCTGAGGGAACAGGGTGTTCGCTCAGGGATAGGGGAACATGGGCTGTCTCAAATCTCTCTGGATCTCAGCAAGCGGCAGAAGGGGCAGAACAAGATGCAATGTTGTCTTCTCCTTTGTCTTCTTCTTCCTTCTTTTTTCTCATTTGCTTGGTCCCTCCTGAAGCTGACTGGCTCCCACAGGGTTGCTGGGACGCCCTCTGTATTCATATAGAAATATTCATATATTTATTTGTATATGTGTGCTCTTCTTGCCATGGTCCTGCAGCTGCAGTAGAACCAGTGTCAAACTCCACCTTATTATGAGGTGACAGAAGTTCACTGAAAACAATGGACATTGTACCAGAAATATTTTGTCTGAATGTTAAAAAATAGTTTTGTGCCCAAAGTTGTACCTTCCTACCATCATCACCTATGACATGTCAATATCTGCAATTCCCTTATTCCTCCCTACACCCTGCAACAAATCACGTGAAATGACACTTCAGAGCATGAATTTCATCTCCCTTTCAGCCTGGGCTATGCCAACCATCTCCCTTCAATAACCTCTCCCCAGAACTGCCTTTTTTCAGGGAGCCCAGACATACATTTCTGAGGTTTTCAGAAGAATTGCCCTCTAATGCAGCGATGCAGATAAAAGGGAACGGTGGTGTGATACAGATCTTCCTTACTGAAGGCAGATCCAGTATTCAATGCATTTCAGCATTATTTACTCTGACATGACACAACCTGCCAAGGTAGGATATTTTCAGTGAGCTGAGATATGCATTACCTCCAGAGGACTTTGCACCTCCCTGGAATTTGCCTTTTCTGACATTTTAAAGCATCCAGGTAAAATTAGTTTTCACATACCTTTGCTTTTTGAGCTCTAATTTGGGCTAGAAGTACAAATCTAAAATGCATCAGAAAAATTCAGTCACTTTGTTTATATGAGATTCACAGTCCAAATTTTCAAGCCAAAGGAGGGCATGTATTTTTGCTACATTGTTTTCCTGAAGAAAATTAAATGTCCATAGGGAGTCAGAATCAGCTTTGAGAGCAAAAGTAAAAACAACAAAATATTAAGAAGCAGACAATAAGTCTCAGTGGGAGCTCAGGGTCCACTTCTTTTCTGAAGCCTTCTGTACTAACTTCATAAAATGGCAGCTGTCCTGCAGCCAAGTCAGTCACCTTGAAAATTTCGAGGTTCAGCGCATAAGGGTTGAGCAGTTGTGTTTGCTGTCAGCTCTCATAAACAACTGACGGTTTTCACAAGGTCTCCTAACAACAGGCCTGATCCCCATCTGATTAAAATTAAATTCTGGGCAGTGAAACCTAGTCAGTGTAGGACATCTGAGGGTCTAGCTCACTGCCCTCGTGCCAATTACAGCATAAATGCGCCTTCAGTTAAATAGAAAGTTTTGTTAAAAATATAACTGAAGAGCGAGAAATAAATGGGCAATATTTTTAAACCAATTTACTCTTTTCTTTCAGTAAATACTACTGGAGGAAATGAGGCTGCATTTGCTGAGGTGGCTGTCTTTGTATAAGACTTTGCTGTATTGCGTCACTAACACTAAACATTTCTCTGTAACCAGGGAATCAAACAGTTTGATTAATGGTGAACCAATTGCTTCACTCAAAACATGTGACCTGTACATGGGTCTCACCAGTTCTTGCAAGAGCACTACTGCTCAGTAGTCAGCCTCCACTCAGCCTGTACTTGAAAACCAGTCCTACTGGCTAAATTATCTCCTTCTTTTTGTCCAGATACAGAGGTTAAAAATGACCCCTTTGATTTCCTAAGGCTTCTTCTGATTTTTTCTTCAAGGCTTTTTTCTTTGTCTGTGAGGGAAGGAGAGAAGAAAAAGGGAATAGAGAATAAAATGCTGGAGGAATGCAGACGTGTAATAATGCAACCATTTCCTTGCTAGGAGGGTTTTTTAAATCTCTCTGACTTCATCTCTACTCCTGTTGGGAAGAGCAGCTGAATTTCAGTTTCACAAAAGCCAGGCATGGTTTGTGCAAGCTGTTTCTTCCCTGGCTCAGTATAAGAGGCAGCAGCACTCTTGTTCCCACAGAGGCAGCCAGGCTGTCCCTGCCACCAGGTGCCACTGGCCAGGCAGCAGCAGCTCTCTGTCCCCCTGCAGCCACCTCACTGTGTGAGGACTCAGAACACACAAGCAAGGTTTGAATTTGTGGATTTCTGGGCTAGAGGCAGAAAGTGCTGCCTAGTGAGCCACTCCAAGCACCAGAGAGAGACTGAATTAAAAAAAAAAAAAAAGAAAGAAATACACATTACATTCCTGCTTACTTGCAATCTCACCCCACACTGTGCCACTTTTGAATTAAGCACCTCTCTAAGAGGCAACTGTCCTATTAGCATAACATATAGCATTAAAATATGGGGCTCTTCCCAGGGAATGCTTTATTGTGTGCATGCTTCATTTTTAATATTCATGGCCAGGTCTGTTTAGAACATCCTTTTGACAGAGGAGAGGCGCCGAGATAAGCCGTTGGGATAGTGGTTGTCCTGGAAACAGCAAGATCCACTTATTTTTAGCACTGAAGTCATCCAGTTAAACAAACTACATTAAAGGAACATTGTGATTATGACACAACAACAAAAAGATGTGTGGTGTATTTACAGCCCCTGCGACGATGTGACGCCTCGCCTTCGGCTGCTGGTCCTGGCTGCCAGCAGCCTGGCCCCTGTGCTGGCAGAGTTCATTGTGCCCTTTCCTTCTGGGTGATGGCAGAAGCCCAGGAATGGCCCAAGCAAAGTGGAGGGGAAAGCACAGCGTGTGTCTCCCCTCTGCCAGGCTGCAGATACTGCTCTCAGTAAGTAAGGAGGATCCTCCTCAAAAGTACAGCACAAAACAAACAAAGGTGCACCTTTCCAGGAAGGTATGCTACCAGGAATGTACAGATCAGACAGAGATAGGCTGTGAAATATGGGCAAACCAGTGCAGAAACAGGGAGTTGAAGATTTTCTCTTCATCCCTGCTTCCTGGTGCTGATGGTCTCCAGTTGCTGGTGTGCACCACCCAAGCGACCCCAGAAATTCTGGGAGCTCCACCCAGAAGGTCACACCCCGGCCCAAGGGCTAAACCACAGGCACAAGAGCTACACCAAAAATGCGTTTCTATCAAAAAGTTTCCTTCCCATCTTTGTTGGGGCAGGCCTGAATTGTAACAAGCAGCACCCTGGTGCTGATAGTTTGATCCTTATCCTTCAGGATGCACAGCAAAGCTGCAGGTGTAAGAAACCAGAAAAAGCAATGAAAGTTAACAGCTGCTTTTCCAAAGCTAATTAGGAAAAAATCTTTGGGCCACAACAAAGCTTCAGTTTAAAAGCAGTTTTTGCAGTTTAAAGCAATTCTTGCTTTATCTAAGCCAGTTTACTAGTTCCCATTTTTTAGAGCACATGACAAGGCCTGACATGAGATGAGACCCCTTAGCTTCAGCAAAAGCAGTGGACTTTTTACTACCATGAAAGTGTACTTGTCAGAGTTTGCAAAATATTATGCTCAGTTAGGTAGTACTGTTTGGGTATTAAAGCACAGCTTTGACTCATTTTGACACACTGCTTCCAAAATTTCAGGGACTGTTCTACTCCCCCCCTCCCTGCATAGGTTTTGGTGACATTTAGCAAAGCCCAGAGGATGTAACAGAAGCATAAGAGCAAACAGGCACAGCCACCTCCAAAGCTATCAGATGGTGGTGGCCCACATATCCCAGACAATACCCAAGAAATCAAGTGTTGCCTGAAACTTTGTGTCCCTGGAAAAGAAAGAAAAGAGGAGTGATAGAACAGGAATAAAAAGCAAGGTTCAAAAAGCAAAGGGAAGTAAAGGAAATTGGGGTGTACCTTGAAAGAAGTTTCTCCTTGACATGGAGAAAAGAGTAACTTTGAGCTGAAGGAAGCATATGGGGAAAGGCATAAAGACAGGAGGAGATCTGGAGCCACAGAGTACACCTGTATGGGAGAATTTCTAGGTAGAGAAAAGGATTGCAAGAAGGCTTTGATATATGCAGCAAATCTGGCCATTGGACTCTGTAGCATCTACAGTTCTGCAGGTTCCAGCTCCTTGAAGCTGCCCAGTGTCCCTACCCCTTGTCAATGACAAAGATTTTCCTTGGACCAGAGTGGAATTTGGGTGTGAAGGTGTTGAGAGACAGAAAACCCAAATCAAATGCTCCTCCAGATAACATCTCTTAGCCTTTCCTGTGCAGAATACAGAAAGTTTCAAGTAAAACCAAACAAGAAAGATGGGCATAGCCACTCCCTGTGGGTAAAACTGGAGGGGTTCAAAGCTTTGCTGTGGTTGTTACACCATAAAAAACAAAGTGCATACCTGAAGTTCATCCTAACCTATTCACAGCTGTGGAAAAATGACTCACTGGAAGTTCAGTGTCTT
This sequence comes from Drymodes brunneopygia, assembly GCA_013400955.1. Taxonomy (NCBI): domain Eukaryota; kingdom Metazoa; phylum Chordata; class Aves; order Passeriformes; family Petroicidae; genus Drymodes; species Drymodes brunneopygia. The sequence goes on along the minus strand of VZTZ01045613.1, from coordinate 590,555 downwards.
CCTGGCACCAGTTAAAGTGGCTATTATAAATTCATCCAGGCAGAGTTACTGTTCTTGGAGCAGCTATTCTAACACGACCTTCATTCTCTGCTTCCAAGTAACAGCTCACTCCCAAAATAATTTTGAAGAAAAATCTTTGCTTCCATCTTCAGCATGTACCTGCCATGGTACGGTTGGTCCTTCATTGGTGGGAGATGAGGTGGCCTCCTGTAAGCAGAGACAGTTGGTGAGGAGGGGGAAAGAGTCACAAGGTTTTCTGATCACTGCAAACAATTCCTGAGGGATTGTGACAACACCTCTTGACACACAGCACTGTCGTCTTTGGTATTGATGATGCCAGCAGGGATTAGATTTCACATTCATCATAATGTTAATGCTGTAGAAAATTAGATCCTAATGCTTTAATTTATTTGGCTCTAGCTTTTGTGAGACATTTTTGCCACAGTAATGAACTGGCCATTGTGTAGCTCTGCTATCAGCAGGATGGGCTGCCAAGGGCTCGGTGGCATGCTGTGACAGTGAGACTTAGCAGTGGCTCTCCTTGGGCTGAAGGAGGTTGTCTGTCATTCTGCCCGGAGGAGGTCACCAAATCCTCTCCATCCTCCAAGTGGAAGCAGGCATTTAGCACTGCCTGGTTACCTCCCAGGAGAGGGGTCACAGACCTACCCCATCATTCGCGTGCATATGCTGTCTGAAAATCAGTGCTTATATTGTGACACTGCATTAAGAGCAGCGTCCCACGAGTTCCTGCAGTCTTGCTGGGGGCATGTCTGAAGCCCTTGGTGCAGGTATAAAATGCTCAGTGTCCACACCTTGATGTTAATCCAGCAGCTATCCCCCCAAGCAGTTCTGGCTTCCTCAGGTACCTTCAAACACCTCTGGGCCAAGAATTCCTCCTTGTCACCCCCAGGAATGTGCTTCTGGGCATAAAAGGCATTAAGCAAAGCCAAACCGCAGCCCTGCTATCTCATTTTGTGGCTACAACTATTTGTTATAAGTGGGTTTTTTCCTTTCCTTTTTTTTTTTCTTTCCATTATAAATGGTGCTTATTTTAAAACAACCATTTCTGGGTAAATCCTGCCTCCCCTGTTTTTAAGTGTTTCTGCCATTAAAAAATTCTCATTTTGCATCCTTTGTGCCTTCTCTTTCTCCTTGTGTCACCTATCTATTTTTCCACTCTGCCAGATAGAGCTGGGGGAACTAAAAAGAGGGAAATAAACACAAAAGTGAGGGGGAAAGGAAAGCACCCTTTCCAGTATTTTTATTGATTTGAACTCACCCAATATATTTAATTATTTTTCTTAATCAAACCCCCTGTAAGATGTATTTAAAGCTGTTTCATTTTTTAGAGACATTTCTCATATGTTCCTCCCTTCCTATTTTCACTGCTTTAGCTGAAACAACAGGCTGCCCTGGCACAGAGCCTTGCTGGGCTCTGGCTGTGGCTCATCAGGCAGGGGCAGCAGCACTGGGGCCTGCAGACTGCCCTGTGTTCAACACTGTGCTCAGGTGTTGCCATGCTCAGCAGGGCTTTTTCAGCTCCCGAAAGTCATGTCAGAGCCTGGTCACTGTTAGCCATGAGTAGCCACAGCTGGAAGTTCAATGCCTGACCTATAATTCGCTGGTCAACCTATTAAGCTATGCTTTCTTCCTACAATCAATTTTTTTTTAATATCTCAGCTTTTGAGTAAAGATGGCTGTGCTAGTGCTAACACATAAATAGAAGGATGAGCAAAGAGCTAAATTTACCTTTTTCGTGCACTTGGGCATGGGGAGGGGATGCTGTGGAGCACAGCGGCCTCCGTTACCAGGCCAACCCTAACCCCAACCTAACCCCTTTTACATGGAAACAAACAAGCAAACAGCACATGGAAAGAAGGAAGGATTCTTTCCGATGGTATCTTGCGTTTTCATGTGGTGAGTCAGAGATAAAATCATCTGAAGGGGAGCACACAAGCTTTTTCAAATCTCCCTTTTGAGAAGCTGTCTCCAGAAGCCTTGATTTTATGCTGGCATTTCCAACAGGAGTGCACAGTACAGTCATGTCCTGCTTGCTTTGATAACTGGAGGTGAGGTGAGAAAGCTAAACCATGTGCCCATACGGACTCTTTGATGGCTGGGATATTGCCACGTTACCTCGGGAGGGCAGCTCCTTGCTGATGGAAATCTGCCCTGCTTCAAAGCACCTCTGCTGTTTCCCATTACCCGAGAGCACAGGCCAGACAGATTAGGGTGAGGAGAAATAACCTGATAGCCACAGCAGCAAGAGCATCCCACCCAGGCACACACACACTGCCAGCCCAAGGGCACAGGAGCCTTGGGGGAAGAGAGGATGCCTGCCTTGCATGTAGGATGCCCTACATTTTAGGTGGCAACAGGAGGGTTATTGGCACCAGCCACATGCTCCGGCCCCCAAGTGACAGTGCTGTGGTGAGCTGCCTTCAGGTGCCGGGCAATTTGCCATCCCACAAGAAAACAAATGTAAAGAATGTAGCCACCACTTCAGCAGCCCTTGCACAATGGAGTTACCCCAACCATACGGAAGAAATTACTTTTTCCTGCCAAGATCCATGTCCAAAAGACATGGATCTTTCAATGGGTCGCAACGCAAACTTTTGTCTGATTTTTGTTATATTTTAATAATACACTTCAAAAAATGCAAGGCACTTCCCTCCTTGCTAAGGTTTCCTTTACATTTAAGTAGAATTAAAGACTGCTGATGGTAAGTGTATGTAGGAAGCAAAATGGATCCTCCCTTCCCCAAAAACCGCTCCTATTCATTTTGTAGGCCAAAAACTCTACTCTGAGAAACTCAGGTTAACTTCCCTTAATCCTCACATTCCAGAGTGAGTTTACAATTAGAGTAAAATGGGGGCAAAACAAATAAAAGAGCCAGCTAAAAGCGATCAAATACATACGTGTGCATATGTGAGGGTGTGTCTATAGCTATATAAATTTCTGTAAAAGATACCATTTTTCAGATTACCCAGAAACTGGTCATATGCCTGGAAAATATTCTTTCCAAGTTTTCAGACTGGCCTCTGAAACTGCGCAAACAAATTTTGTCCCATTGGAGTTAGTGGAATAATTTGTGTTTGGCTTGGAATCGGTCTGCTGTATACACATGAACTCGTACGTGCAGATGCTTGTCTGAGTCTGTGAGCCAGGTAGATATCTGTGCAAATTTCTTATTTGTGTGCAGCCTTGTCCAGCTGGCCCATAGTATTTGTGTAGGCTGTACAGGCAGACATAATTGCTGTATGTGCTCTTGCCTTTCCTGCCCTATTTAGCCAAAAATTCACTCTTTCAGGCATGCTGGACTCTACTCCTCTCACGAGATTAAAGCACGCAGTCACATCATCTGAATCCATCACAGGAGGGAAACAGCAGCCAAGTGGTTGCCCCTAAGGGCCCAGCCCTTCTCCAAATTGTGCTTAGGGCTGGTTTCAGGGATGGGCTCTCAGGGCACTTGCACGGGGCCTTAGGACTTGAAGGTCTCACTAGAATAAGTCAGGGAGCAGCCACACCAGTCAAAATGAGGGTTCAGACAGGACTAGTCCATGGCTTGAGCACTGCCCAGGGCCACCCAAGATATGGTTTTCACCTTGTTACTCCCTATTAATTGCCCTGAGGTCAAACAGCCTGCAATATCAGGCAGTGATTTAGGGAAGAACTTGCTCTATACATGGGTCTGGGGCTTTGTTAGCCCCCTAAGGCTCAGTCATGCACCAGTACATCTCAGGAGGCTCACTGTGCAACCCAGAGCATCTCCAAGGGCACTGACAGGCCAGAGCTTCCTCAGGAGAGCTGCTGTTCTAACTGCACATTAAACAGCATGGAAATGGGAGGGTTTGCAGGGAAGAAAGAGATAACAAGCACAAGCAAAGCTCTTTTGGGGAAAACTGTGAGGGTCAAGCTGCTGATGAGATAGAGGAGGAGGGAACAGCAGGCAAAGATTATCACATACTAGGCAGGAGAGGGCATAAAGGAAGCAAACCCTGTAAAATTATAACACACTCAAAAGAGACGTTTGTTTGACTTCCATTTTAAGTGGCTGAATTTTACCTGCTGTCTCTTTCTGGCTTCTTGTTAACTCCTGTTACACCAATTGATGGAGACGCAGAGGATTAACTTGGAGACAACCCATTGCGAACTTCAGCCTCTCTGTAACCATTTAAGCAGATAACTGTTTTTATGTGGGGCAACTGGTGGGGAAAATGTGTCAACATTTTCTTTCCTGCTTCCTTTGAGTGGTAAGATGAGAAGCAAGAACACTTCAGACCCTGAGAGCTCAGCTTCCCTTCCCCCTGCACTGGAGTTTCCTGGGTCACCCCCACAAATGCCAAAAGCTCTTGCCAGGCAGCAGCAGGAAACAAGAGGCATCTCCCAGAGTCACAAAAGCTGATTCTTACCTGCCTCAGGGCAAAGAGGGAATAGAATCAAAGCAATTCGATCACCTCTGCTGTCCAAAACAGGCAGCTGAGTGCTTTATGTGGCAGTTAGTTCCTTGGATTTATATAAATACATAGTGAGAAAATATGTAAGTCCCATTTGCTATATAGGGCTCTGCCATGCTGTGAGAGTGGCTACCTGGCAACAAGGAAATCTCCCCAGATCCCATGCTAAATGAAACATAAGCTCCGGGACACAGTCTGGAGCATGTTTGGAGAGCAGGGCAAAGATCAATGTTCTTAAATAATCTAAAATGCTTTTCGGCAACCTAGAAAGCTTTTTCCTGTGTCATCAGGGGCAAACTCACTTTCCTCCTTCAGGCTCCTGCAGATTGTCTTAACACAGATTTTGTCAGGAACTGGGCTGTGCTGCATGGCAGCTAACAGAGCCTGGTGCTCTGCACAAGCTGGAGGACAGCAAGGTGGTGGGACATCCTTTCAGGGCAGATCAGAGCTCTGCAGCACAGCAGCACTGAGGAGGCTCAGGGCAGGTGGGGTGCCCACCAGAGTTGCCCTTGGAGAAAAGCTGGGGTTGCAGAAACTGACAATAGCTCTAGGGCTGGTCCTGTCTGGTGGTTCTCAACATCTTCAGTGCTACAGCAACCAAAGGGGTCAAGAGTTCCCTGAGAATAATTTTTTCAGGAAGAAGGGAAGGGTGGTTGCAGTTTCCCACACCCCACCTGGTGGCCAACCCTGCGTGTGTTCCCTGCTCGAGGGAACAGGGTGTAAAGGCCCAGTTGAACTGATGTGAGAAGCCAGACTGGAAAGGTAGCAAAAACTGCAACAAAAGGGGGTCAAAAACCAGATTTGATCCACCTCCACAGTCCTTTTTACATTTAAAGCAAGAGAATGAAGCAACTTCACCCTCCATGTGTCCAGCCTGCTGCCCTGTTGGCTCATGGTTTGGCAGGTCTAGTGACCCAGTAATCTGTTTGCCATGCATTTTTTTAACCAGGAACATAATTTAATTCCCTTTAAGGAGATCAAAACCAGGAAACATTTAAGTAGGACTTCCTGCTCAGTGTGAAATACAAATTCTTTTCATCATGGAAAGCAAACTGAGCTTAAACAATAGTAAATGAAACTGGTTATGCAATGAAGTTGTAGGGAGATCAAAGCTGATTTTGGTTTTTAATTAAGATAACAAGGTACCTGGATTAAGGAAGCCAGTGGTAACCCACCTCCTAGCTACTTAAAGAAACAAAAACACTTCCCCATTAACTTGGTGCACACACACAAGAAAATGAGGGAGCAGAAGAATTTGCCTGTACTTACAGGCAAAATTGGGGAAAATCCTATTTGAATTTATTTATATCAGATACTATTTCCTCAAGAAGGAAGAGGATCTCATGAATTCTACTAAATATTACCCCCCTGCCATCCATGTTTTCTGTTCACTTCTGTCACATATCCCTTAAATATATGTCTTTAATGTATTGCTAGGTTGTCTGTCTACACAAAACCCTGCTGTTCCTTTTCCACTCATGGAGCTGTCTAAAATCCACAATCTTGTAGGTAGCTCCAGTCGGGAAGAAAAGTCAGTGCAGGGTGTAGGTAGTTTTTTGCAAACAGCTTTGTTTATTTACAAAGGAGAGACAAAGTCCTGTGTTACACAGCAGGAGTCAATCACAGGAGAAGGTTTCTCTGTTCCCAACTTCCCCTTCTGTTTTGGCCAAGCCCCCCACCCAAAAGCCCCCTCTCTCTGGGCTCTTCCCAGGGCCACACACTGTGCTTGCTCAGGCATCTGCCTTTGTCTGGTCCTGCGCCCACTCCACGCTTCTCCTCCCGAGCTGCCTGGCTTCACAACCACATTCACCTCTTCCCAAAACAGCTCCGTGCCAAAGTTCCCCTTCCCAGAGTCTTCACATTCCTGAGAAAAAAAAAAGCGCCCATGGTTTGGGCAGAGACCTCTCTGTGCAGTGTGGAGGTTTTGAGATAGCCATTATTTTGCTGCCTGCTTTCCCAGGCTGATTGCAGGGGCTTTATAAAGCAAAAATCTGGGAATGGGGGTTAATCTGAGGTCTACCTTATTAGTAAAGCCATAAAGCCTTTCAGGAAAACCCTACAGAGCAGACTGGGGCTGAAGCCAGTAGGTTTCTGTAGTGGCTCAGAATATTTATAGGAATATGTCAGGAGTGAGTATTGCAGCATGGTTGTTGAAGATGGAACATAGTTTAGCTTGGCTAACACCACAGGACTGCTGGAGGGTTTTATCTCTTCTGCAAGGCTGCGTGCATCATCCATATATTTCAGTAGTGGGTGTACTGCTCCTAAGAGCCTTGAAGTGATGGTTCATTAAGCTGGCAGGAATGTTATCATTTTCCATAAAATTTGATAGGATTTTCCAGAACCTGTGATCCTTCAGTGTAATACATTCCTGGCTATCAACAACCATCTTGGGCCCCATGAGAATACTCTGCAGAAAACATACAAAGGTTTTTAACATGCAATTTTATTTATGGCAATGTCAAGTTCCTCCCACAGTGTGATTGGGGTGGGGATTCAGAACATATTTCTGGGCTTCATTCAATTTCCATGCTCCTTTTCCCAATTGCTTTTGATATCATATTGTTTACTCAGTCTTAAGTGTAGTTTAGCCGATACTTATACCATCACATGACACAGACTCACAGGGAGGGGACTATTGTCAGAGAAAAACTGCTTCAGAGCTTGAATGCATATATCTTCTCTTTGATTAATTAAGCTACATTATTTGTTGAGAAGTAAGGCTTGTCCCTCTTAAACCAACTTGCAGCTATTTAATGGAAAGACAGTACTGTCACGTCCCTACAGCTCGGTCTGCAATGATACTCTAACCTCTATCATTGCATAAAGGTACTCCTGTGTGTTTGCTTTGCTCATCCTCAGTGCAAATACTGAACCTTTTTTAGTGCAGGACTTCTCTGCGAAGGAAACCAGGCTGTCTGTTCCTGCCCTGTCCTGGGAAGAGCTCTTATCTCCCATCTTTCAAATTCCATTCAGTCTGTTTGAGTGAACCCGGTAATTATTCACAGCCTGATTTGTAGTCTGCCTAAGTTAGTGGGAGCCTTGCAGTGATCTTGGGATCTGGTACTTACAGACCCAGCAACAGCAACTGGTGACTGAAGTCTCCTGTTTAATCCCAGACAGCTGACAGAGGCAGGCCAACCTTCCCTGTGTTTCATTGCCCATCTGTGAACACCTCCTTTCACCTTGTCAGGACACATCACTCTATAAACTTTCTGGGAATTCAACCCTTGTGCTGAGTCTCAGTAAAAAGTGGGTGCAGTGCTGGTTTGGGCAGTAGGAATTCTTATCATCTCAAGTTAGGTGTGGAGACCTCCCATAATACATTCTCAACCCTGTCTATCTTAAGATGCAGACCCTTTCCTCATATCCTGAAGGGAGCCCTTGGGAAGTTAATCAGCACCATAGCTTAGAAACAGTCTCAGAAAGAGCAGCTTGATGCCCTTTCACAGAAAAGAACATTTTCCCCTCTTTGTTTTTTGAGCCTGGCAATGCACCCATTTCGAGCACTACCAACAGGCAGGTCCACTCCAGCCTCTGCATTGGCTCATATGATATAATCACTCTGCACTCAAATAGGAGATGTGGCCCTTACCTCATAACCAGCAGGCACTGACTTTGAACCACTGGCCCAAGGATCTCGATCTCACTCTCATTTCTTTGAATCACCTAAGCATGCTTCTTCTGCCCCTTACTAATGAAGTTTTGCTACAAAGCATTCATACTGGGAAAAAAATCCACAAAATAAAGAGATCCGAGATGAAAACATCACAGCCAAACAAGAGAGATGTTTTTAAACATCCCCAAAGCAACATCTTTGTGTTGGAGAATAACAGGACTTCCAGCAATGCGGGTGTCTTTGTGCAGAGCCTCGTGAATAACCAAATCACTGATCAATACAGGCCACAGTGTGCATTACTCATTAGCATGCTGAGAGCTGGGAGCTCAGAGATGATATCAAACAGCAGCCCCCACATGCCCTGAACAGAGCCTACTGATAGGGCAGTGTGTGCTGCCAACAGTGAGTCATTCATCACTCGGTCCTGGTTTCACAACAGCATGATTCAGTGTTTGTAAAGGAAAGTCCTGACTGCAAACATTACCCTCATTCATCCACTGTTAGCTCCCTTGCAACATACAGCATAGATTGTGCTCTGCTTGATATCTGCCAAGACAGTAAATCAGTGGAGGCTGAAAATCCTCTGGTAATCCTGAGATATGTGGAAAACAAGAGCAGTCTGGAGGGGGATTGTGCAGTAAAACTATTGCCCTTGGTCTGCTGGACACTCGTCCCCTCCACACAGCCTCCAAGTCAGCCACAGTGGAGAACTACAGCTGGGTGCTATGCTTGCTAAAGCCTGGAATGAAACTGAAAAAAGTATTAAGGCATAAGACAAATTTTCTAATTGCCATTCCTACAGGTTCAGCCTATGGATAGGGAAGAAATTAAGCAATGCTATGCCCTTCCTGTCTTCAGTTTCCATCAGCTGCCTTGCTGTGACTGCAGACTGACAGTTTTGCTGATAAGGCAGAAAACAGAGTGAACTCACCTTCCTTTTCCCTAACCATATTAGCTTCCTCTTGCCAGCAAGAATGAAAAACTAGTTTTTGTCTGTCAATGCAATGCTCTCAGAGTCTCTCAGAATACAGATCTGCTGATCAAAGAGAGACCTCTCTAAGAGAGGAAGGTCAGGTCTACAGGATCAGCACAATTGGTGTGGTTAGGCTGTGCTTAAACTGACAGGAGATGTAGGAAACCAGAAAGGGGTAGGGACATGCAGGCAGTCTTTCCCCTGTACGTGGTTCATTAGGCCAAGGGAAGATTTAGCCCCTAATCAGTTTTCTGATCCTCTTTAAGACCATCTACTGCTCTGCTTGCTGTTTCTGTAATTTTCCTGTTGGCTTTCCTACAGACACCAGTGTCAGGCAGCAAAGCAATTAAAGTAAGTGTGGCATCATCTCATCCAGTCTTCTCCTCATCCAGGCTATGTCCAGCTCCTAGATTTGATTTGAACTGGATTTTGAAAATCCGAGTAAAATGTTTTCTAATAAGTAAGTAATTAATAAAGGTAATTTCTATTTTTCATATTTTCCTTTTTTTTTTTTCCAAGCAAGAAAAAGTAATGAATGGCCTTCTGGTTTAGAGATATATCCAAAGCACATATAAATCAGCAGAGTCCTACTGACACCTATGGTGCTTTGTCAATCTACACAAGCTGCAGACAAAGCCTTTAATGTTTCCACAAAGCAGAGTTATCAGGCTCCTTGTGGGCTTGTATGAGTTAACAGAGTGAGCTTTCTAGCAAAGTCATCCATCACTTGGCTATCTACAATCACCAGAGTGCAGGTAAATCACCACGGTTCTGCTACCAGATGTTAAAAAGGCAGTTGACCTTCTTGTATATTCCACACATGAAAAGAGCTCAGTAAATTATTTGACTTTTAAACAACAATATTCAACAATTTACTACACAGCCCACTAACTGAATGAGGTGTTAACCTGGATATCCTGACCAAATTCCAGCTGGGTTAATTATACGTTGCTTGAATGTTCCCCTCTGTTTCAATTGTGACACTATTTGATATTATTTTTTGCTTTTCCCTTAAAGATTCCACTGGAATCCTACTGTTGCTGTGTTGTACACCAAAAGTGCATATGCAACAATTTTAGATGAAGCACTCATAAAAGCACTCATAAATGCATTCTATATGAGCACAGAAGCTCTAATGTGTGGATATGAGTGGTTTTATTGCTTTTATTGATGTTGTTATTGCTCCTGCTTTTTTCATATACTGTTTATTACTACTGTTTTTTTTCTTGTCAAGTCCTGAAATACAGATTTGGAGTAGCATTAAAATCAAAACCTGCATTTAATGCTGTAATGTGGCATTCAAATTTTGGGTTCCAGTTCAGATCCGTTTCAAGGTAAGACCATCAATGGCAAATCCATATTGAGATTACAGTGTGAACTTCCCAAAACCTGTGGGCAGAAATTGCTGCCAGAGCTGTGAATAAGGCTTACTTCCAGTCATGATTAGATCAGAAGCAAATCAAAACAAAAAAGGGGAAAGAAAAACAGGCTAACAACTACTGTACTGGAAAATCTTAGTAATACTACTTGGGGACTTGTCACATAAGATATAATCAATAAGGTATTGACTATTAATTTTACATATGGTTGTCTTGGCTGTCAACTTTTATGTATGGTTTCCTCAGAGTACCTCCTCCCTTTCTGTGTATACCAAAGAGTTCATATTCTTGGCTCAGAGCAAGAAACATCAAAAGGCAGAAGCAAAATGAGGAGCAAAGTTCCCTTTGCTAACAGCACATGCTGTGGCTGCAAGGTTGGGCTGTGGGTGAGACCCATGAGGGAAGGAAATTCCAGCTCTGGTGAATTATCAAGTAAGCAAAGTGTCTTGCCAAGGAGAAATGCCTGTGATCTGTCAATCATACTGCTCGGCTGATTCAAGGGATCAAAACTGTTGGAGACTTTTCACCCATTTTAAAGCACGTTCTGTATGTGTCAATGCAAAGACAATGCATTTGAAAGACTAAGAAGAGCTAAAGTTTTTATCAAAATTAGTAGTCTGTGGGAAGTTTGTAAGAAGGAATACCAAAGGAGCACAGGGCAAACTTCTGCCTTGCAGAGTGAAGTATAGACATCTTGAGAGTACTCTGCTGGTATTTACCAGGACTTATCAATACAACTTATCAATACAACCTGGTCAGGGTTGATTTTGACCTCAGAGCATCTACCCAACAAATGAAATGCATATCACTTGGCTAATTATACATAGATACCCAAACACTACCTGTCTACGTGGACAAAAGTTAGTCAAAAATTGGCATTACTTTATTAGTTAATCCCTGCTTCTAGACCTACTCTGATCCACAGAGGGACTAAGTGGTGCTGGCTGGCTACTGAAGCCTGTTAGGTCTTTGCCAAACCTATGACCTACTGCAATCCCAGTAGGTGGAAGGGCCAGCAGGACAATTTGCCCAGACTTTTCCTCTGAAAGGAGACACAGGGCTTTGGCTCCTTTTGATACACTTAATTTGCCATAGGACTAAGTTCTGTCTTGGGATTTTCTGTAAATAATTTTTAAGTCAGGGACAGGAGAGCTGGATGCCAGATACCTGTTCCACTCTGAGGGGATGCAAGTCATCATTTTTTCTCCATAAGCCACAACCACCTATCAGCTTGAAGCATCCCTCAAGGTGTGTGGGACTAAAAAAAATTATTTGTTGGCGAAGAACCCATGGTTTGTTTTGCTTTCACAGCACCAGAAAGCCCTGTTTCCATAGCCCTAACAATAATTCAGACCGCTAGAGTCATATTAGTGATGTGGCTGGTACCAACCATACAACCATCCATCACCATTCTTTCTCCTCTCTCCAGCTCAGTTTATTTCCTAAACTCTAATAAAAGGCCAGCTGTTTCAAAGTGTGCATGGCACATACCTGGCAGGAAAGGGTCTACATTCTTCTCCTTGTGCACCACAAAAATGTGTCATAGCTCTTTAAGCAAGTTTGTGGCTATGAAGACAAATTTTTGGATGCTGTTCATTCCTGAGGTGGTTCTCCTGGCCATGACATTGAGTGTGTCCTTTGCTATAGTGCAAGTGAGTTTGTATTCAGCTGATAGTGCTGTTGTACCTTCACTTTTATTTAATTATATCCTATAAATGAGTTATTTGCCACATATTTGCATAATCTCCCCACTTCTCTCTCTTCCTCTATGTACAGCAGCCTCAGCTGCTCTGTCATTTGGCCATGGAGGCCCCAGTTTGCTAATCTAGTTTCATGGTCTGATAGACCTGGACAGTGATCAGTTTGCTTCCAAGGCGTTTGTGTAAGAGGAAAGAGAGCTTTGATCCCTATAGGCGATTCAAGCTAATAGGATTGCTCTTCTTAAACCTCAGCTAGATTGTCACAGTATCCTCATGTGATAGTCTGCAGTAAATCTCATTCCCAGAAATTTAAGCCTGTGGCCTGCAGTTCCAAGCCATTAACTTTGTGACAATTAATGGGTTGACAACACAGTCCCCATCCATGCAAAATTCAAAACAGAAGCAGGATGGGAAGAAATAACCCCTCTCCATGGCTAGTGGACCCTTTATGTAAGTACCTTGAACTGGTTGAGCTGTGAGGAGATGGAAGATTTGAAAGACCTGCTGCAAAGTGACAAATTGGGGGCATTTTATCTAAATGCTGTATCCTTAATCCACAGGATATGAGATGAAGGGGCATCAAGAGAGGAGGGGAGCAGGGAGTGGGGCAAGAACAAGAGTTAAAAGCCCCCCATTTCAAAACTTCCTTTCTTGCCTGAAGAGAACAGAGGTATTATGAAGAAGCCAGGTCCACCACTCTCTCGGTGGCCTGAGGGAGGTCTCCTCTGACAGCTCCATGTCTGTCCTGACAGCAGAAGTCCCCTTGTCGTGTCCCACGTGCTTCTTTCATCCTGTGCCCTACTAATAGCAAGGGTGTCTGCACAGTGAATTGCAAGGCCCTTTGGAGATCACGTGAAGGAAAGGACACAGAACATCCCATTGCTCAGCAGCACTAAACCACTCAAAATAGACTATTGGAAGGGAGGCTACCAGAGGCAGACTGGGAGGGAACATTATGCAAAGGGGCATCAGTATTTAAAAATATTTAAAAAGCCTCGTGTCCTGACCCCTGGACATCTTTGCCAGGTGCTCTAGGTGGACATCACAGCCTCTTGGGAAGTCATGGCACCCAAAATCCAAACGAGAACTTTGTCTACACCACATTCTTTTTCTGTGTCCTGACAGTCCTCCATCCTGTGTCTTCCGCTGTTGTGAAAGATTGGTCTTCCTGAGCCACACAAAAGAAAGTGCATTTTCATGTCAGCCTGTTCCTCTAAACGTTCAATTACCCTGTCAAATACCAAACACCTCTTCTTTATGGGAAATTCCTCCTGCCTAGTGCTCTTTGCTTTGTCCTTTTAAAGTGGGGTTAAAGGCAACTGTTTCTGCCCTTACTTGTTAGTGAAGGCAATTATGACCACCTTCTGTGAGTAATTACTCATTTTTATCTGGTTTCTACAAAAAACTAAATTTTGTACAATTGCAGGCTACCTGGCAAATCTCATGCTGCTGGGATACACAGCAGAGCACTCAACAGGAGCCATGTTTAAGGCATTTAAGTGCAGTGTGTAGTACTTTTATTGTCTCTCAGGGATCCACAGTGTACAGCAATAGCTTAAGGGCTCCAAGGGCTGCCTTCGTCCTCCCCTCCCTCCCTCACGTGCTCTCAGGAAGCTTTCTTAAAAGAAATACAAAGTATTCACATGTAGATTTTGCAGTGAGAGCAACAACTGAAACATCCTTTCTTTAAGTTCAACCTCTCAGCAATTTCCAAGAAGCATCAGCTTCTTAGTGAGCTGTGACTTCTCAAGTCCCTGCCTACCAAGACCTCCAAGCTGGTTGTGCACTTAACTCAGTCATGCACATATCCAGTGACACTAATGATCCTGAAGCACTTCTGGGAATACCCACTGTGCCCTTATCCAAGACAGCAGCATATAATTTGGTGACTGAGCTCCAACAAATAGCTGATCTAGGGTCTTGGACACCCAATGCACGTTTCTTGTTCTTTGTATAGTGCTGTGTGATGCCTCCTGTAAAATAGCAATCATGTATTTAGCAAAGGTATCAGATCTGATTCTGACTTCTGCCTGCCACACAACCTGTTATTTGCCTCTACCCAGGGTGAGCACAAAATGCTCCCTGCTCAGAAAGTTAATGCCTCCTGCCCACTTTGTGTGTAGGCAACAACCACTGACCCAAGGCAAGAGTCCATACACTCAGTGGAATTTATACATGCTTTCTACTGAGGTGAGTTTAAAGTGAATGGTTTAAACACTGAGCCTGGGTTCCTGGTGTACACTGGGATAATTTTACTATTTCTTTTTATTTACTATTGCATTACGTAGATGGGAAGCATCTTTAAAATGAGAATTAAACTGTCTGACTAAAGGGCACTCAAACAGTGAAGTAACAGCAACTCAAGTTACCAGTGAGCTGAAATGGTGTCCTATTCATTCCACACATCTGCCATTTATACCAGGTCTTTGTGATCAAATATAACACTGCAAAGAACAAAGATTATGGCACTCACACAAATTCCCCTTTGGTATCAAGAGTTGTGTTCATGTTAGGAAACAAACCACCCTGTAGAGGAAACATTTTTGAGAGTCGTGTTATCCAGAAAACAAAGCAAGTCACTCTGAGCAGTGACATAATCCAGTTTCCCACAGGTTAATGCCTTGTGGCCATACTTTTTCACAGCAGTAACCCCTCTGTCAAGCTCCCTTTGATCTCTCCCACCTCCAAAATGCTTCAATTCCCCCTCCACACTCACACACCTGAGCCGAAGCCCCTGTGCAGCATCTTGTGTGTACAGTAACCACTGAGAGGCCCCAGGGCCATGGGGTCCTGCTCGATCCCATGGTGCATGTGGGACAGATGGACCCTGAGCACACCCAGCCAGCAGGCAGAGCTGCACAGACAGCACTGAAATCACACTGCAGTTTTTTCTTCACCAAGGCTCTGATCATAAGTACACCATGGGATACTTGCTGCCTTTTGAATAAACATAATTTTCCACAAAAATGATGGGAATGTAATTGATCTCTACCCTATGTAAACTTTGGCAACATTAGTCAGTGGGCTCAAAGTTTCTTGTGGGAAGGGGACAAGTCTGAGAGACAAATGCATGGAAAGAAATGCAGTCACATAAGCCTTGCTTTGCTATTCCGATATTTAGTTGCATATTCAGCTGATACAACCCATAATGTGAGGACATTCATTGTCAGAGGGTTTGACCCAGTAGAATTAGGTGTATGTGTGATGAAAATCTCTATCAGAACATAAAAAGGATCAGAAATTGGCCCATGTTCTCTATTTGGCTCTGGAAAATAAAACTCCCCAGATTTTGACCAGATGCATTGTACAAAACTATAAAATGAGAATTTTGCAGTGCCTCCCATTCCCAGAGATTTCCTGAATACTTAGGGAAAGACAACCTCCCAAATTACCCATCTGGTCACTCAGTGCCATGCTTGAAAGGCAATTCCTCCCTGTCCCCTGCTGGGTGTTGCTTTCCTCTCTGAGCTTTTGTTACTGACTGCCACATTTGTTGGGCCACTGTCCTTGAAAAAACATCTATCTGCAAGAGCCTCCCGCAGCCCTGAATTCCAAGGGTTACAATGACAGTGCTGCCTGAAGCAGTATTTCCTTTTCCACGTTCTGCATTTGCCAGCTGTTAACTTCATCAAGATCCTGTATTGTGGGAGTCTTAAAAAGGGGGGCAGCTCTGTTTTCTCCATAGCCTTTGTGTGAAGGCTGCCAGGCAGATTCGACCCTGAAAACCAACGAATTCAATGAGGTGCCATGACATGGCAGGCAGGGCAGAGAAGAATTCAGCAGTAATTTTGAAAGAGCTGCTCCCAGTTCAGGAAAAATTCCCAATTGCCTCTGGCTTTTTTATGTCAGCCTTCCTGATAAACGGAGGGGGTATGTATCACCTCCTCTTTTCTGAAATAATAATCATTTGTCTTAAATATGAGCTGCACTGGAAAAGCTGCAGCAGGCCCGAGGTTGCTGGCCTGGATTTCACTGCCCTTCCGAGACAATAGTGGATCTATAGGACACCCTGCCACTGTGGGATGACTCAACTCACAACTATCCCTCCTACCCAGCCACAGCACTGATAGCTTTGACCTTTTGCTCATGGAAGAAATGACAGGGAAGGAAGGTACTCCACATCTTTAGTACAAACTGCAGTGTCACTTTACCAGGGGATAGCAAGGCTCTGGAACAATTTGGGATAGGAAGTGAGGAGGGCCTGTGCATTGACTGAGATGGCAGGTGACATTTCAAAAAGGCAGGACAGGATTAAGCAAACTGGAAGAGAGACAGGATGACATGAAGAGATCTTTAATGTCATACACACCCTAGAACATTTTGTATGTAGCACATCATAAAACTGGAGCATCCCTCTTATGTCTCCTTCCTGGAGCAGTAGCTATCTGTGGAGCACCCCAAGTCCTCTGCTGTTTCCTAGGGTTCTCCTGTCTAGGTGGGCCCCAAAACTGACTTTGCCTCATGAAAGGAAGCAGATGGAGCCTGTGCAGCTGCAGATATTTCATGAGTTGCATTGGAATCCAAGATCCACTGCATTTTCCCATCTTATCTGCTAAAGGGTTTCAGAATGAAGGTAAGTTCTCTAAAGGCTTTTGCTCTGCTTGAAAGTGCCAGCACAACACCTGACTATCCTTGGTGAGAGCACAATTAGGGCAAGGCTGAGCACCTTTGAAAATCCTGCCCCAAAACAATGAAAGGATCTTAATTTAATTAATAAGTCTTGTGTCATTTTGTTGTAGCTAATCCTTTTACTGGGAGCACAGCCAGCACACAGCAATTCCTCAGAGCTCTCTGGGTCCCCAGGCTACTGCTGTTATGCAGTTTCCTGAAGTGGGGGATCCACAAGTACTAATTCCAGACCTGTGCCTTTCCAGCTCTCCTAGGTTTGATGTGGATCACATGTGAGCAAATACAGGAGTGTTTCTGTTGAATTAACCAGAGGACACATCCAGTGTTTATATCTGGGTGCACTGTGGGCTGGTATTGCCTGGGGCAGGTTTATTGCCTGCCATTCTGCCTCCCACTCCACTTCCCAGTGGTTGCTGTGTGGGAATCCTGTAGGCAGCTTCCCAAAGAGAGCATCTCTCTGTTTTTCAGCATCTGCAACCACTCCAGAAAAAAAATCAGCAAAAGTATAGTGTGGCACTAGAATGTCATTCTCACTTTGGCCACACAAGGAGTACATGCCTCCATGCATCTCCATTTTCTGGAGGGCTTTTGCCAGGCTATTTTCCTATGAGAGGCAATGCACATGCCTACAAAAGGAATGAGGAACACGGTTTCCTGGTCACCAGAGGCCACACACATGGAAACAGAGTCCAGGTGGAAGCAGAGGCAGCAGGCACATTGGCCACATGGCTAGCTGTCCTTTCTGCTGACACAGGTGTGAGGGTGTAAGGTCCACGGAGCACCCACATCCCTGTCAGAGCAATGCAGTGCTGGCAAGGAGCCATCTCCAAGGTGTCTTCTCTAACACTTTTTCAGTATCTGGTCCAGCTAGTTCCAAGAGCCATTGCTCTCCACAAATCTTGCCTGACCAAAGCTGTTTAGATAAGACAGAGTGCCCTTAGTTCTCAGCCTGAGTCAGCAGCACTGATACCTCTAACTCCAATGGAGATGGCAGAAACCTCTAAAAGAAAGAGGAGAACAGATTACCATACCTCCAGCACCTTTCCTGAAAGGACCAAGAGTGAAATTATCTGTTCTCAAAAAAGCAGATATGTGGATAACACTCTGACTCCCAAAAACCCTTGGGTTTGTTTGGAACAGATTTTGATTCTGCAGAATAAGGCCTCATCTTTTTGTCTGTATAAGGACAGATATCTTTTTAACCATCTGGGCTTTTTATTGTTTAACTAGACAATGGCAAGCTTTTACCAGACTTTATTTAGGCTATTTCAGACAATGTTTAATGATGCAAGTTCTTCTCATAAAAACACACCTGACAATCACACAAGACAATTGGAGTCACACAAAGACATCTGAAAGGTCAAATGTGTAAAAAAAAAGTATTCAGCTTTTCTCTTCCTCATCTATTCTTTCTCTCAATTCTTATCTATCCTCTGTTCACATAACAGTGGGCAAATCTTCCTATCCTCTCATTCACTCAGCAGGTTCCAGCTAATGCAGCAACACCTTCTAGGGAGAGTTAAAATCAGAGCTGCAGACACCTAATTCTGAATTTGCCTGCGTTTTGTTGTTACCAGTTGCTGTCTGAACACCACAGTGTGCTGCTCCTCTACACCTCTGCTGCCCACAGGGGAAAGCCCTCAGCAGGCGGGTGTCAGATCCTGTCAATACACGAGAGAGGGATGCAGGGATGAGCTGTGTGGGATGGGAGCCTGCATAACCTCCACGTCTTCACAGTGAGCAGAGAGGAAGGAAGGCTGGGGCGGGTATAGTGAGGCATTAAATAGCACTTGCTGGATCTCTGCTTGGCAGGGATTCACATGTCCCTCTTTCTAAGTCTTCTGTTCCTGGGGAAGCCTAGATATGGGGAGGCTGGAGGAAGCACAGATGAACTGGTGGGTGTAAAATATACAACACCTACCACAGGCTCCTGTGCCCCATGGAGAAGTGAGGGACTCTACAGAGCTCCCAGCACCTGGCCCAAGTTCCTAGAAGACATGCATGCAATGATGGCATAAATATCCCGTCTGGGATTCCACAAACAAAATTTGGGATCAGCTGTACTGAACAGCCCCACCAAACCCTTGCAATCCTTGACACAGGGCAGCCCTCTCCCCTTGCCCAAGAGGGCTTTGCTTCTGCCTTTCTTTCCTCCAGGCAGTGGGAGAAAGACTGGTCTCCATCATCCTGCACTTCTCATCTTCTTAATGAATAAGGGAAGAAATAAAAATACACAGTGCAAGAGAGCACTCACTTGAAGTCCTTTTGCCAGGGTTCTCTAGGATTGTTGCTAGAGCAAAGGGTAATTCCTTCTGGTGGGAATTACTGGCTAAAATGCTGTGGTCTGCATTATACCAGCAGCCATGCCAGACAGCAAAGTTGGAATTAGAAAGGTCCCAGGACAAGCTCTGTCTACCACAACCACAGGAAAATGGTTAGTTCTGACTGGTCTCCAGAGCCTCCACTCCACAGCCTCTGGCCACAAAATGCTCCCCAGGGCTCTGTAGCAAGCTTGAGACCAACAGCAGAGAACAAAAGCCACAGTTTTTGTGTGCCACAGGAAGAGAGCAGTAGCAATCACAGGCAGCCCCAGTGTCCTCAGTGCCTGCCATAAAACTCCCAGATGATCTTTGGAAATTGCCCAGGCCTCACATTACAAAGGGTAAAGGGAAAAATCCGGTGTCCAGTGGTACCTCCCCATTTGACCTAAAGGGGCGATTGCAGAGGTCAGCTTGACCCCAGGAGCATGAACAAGATGCACAAGCCAGGACAATGCAAAGACCATCCTGCCACTAAGACAACCTTCTCCTTCACTTTAGCCACCATTCTGAACTTCTACTGATGAGGAAAGGAGACCTGGGGGACAAATTGTCCTGTAAGCTGGGGAAAAAATTCTTTAACAGCTTTTTCTTCGCCTTTCTTTCTGGCCTTAGAAAGAGTACATGGCTGAGGGAGGCCTGTTTATTTGCCAAGGAATTAGGGAGTTTTGTGCCTCCCTATATTCTTATGAAAAGATAATGACCTTCTGGTGGGAAGATCCAAGCATTGCCAAGAAATATGTTTTGGAAACTTTTCAGAGTCAATGAGTTAGAGGCAAACAGATTCCCTGGAGAATAAAAGGGCAGATGGGGCTATATGACCCTGGACTTCAGTTTAGGCTTGACAGATTCTTTGGATCTATGAATCTGCATTGTAATCAAGGGTGTTTGCCTCCTATTTGACCCTGGAGGAACAATTAACAGCATGGGCACCGCAGCACCCAGCCATGCAATGAGATGTGTCTGAAAGGCATCACTGTATTTGGTACATGCATCCTCAGCTGGAGTGAAGTTAGGTAGCTCAGGCACTCCCATACCTGGCAACATGGCTCCAAGCCAGCTGCAAAACCCATGTAGAAGCTCTTTAGTGCTTGTCTATCACTGAACTCTGCCTTGCTGTGACTCCCAGGTAGTTCATACAAAGCCTCCACCTGTGTGCATGAGCTGTGGGCACACCATTCCACTGCTGCACAGGCACAGCTTGCCAACACCGTGCACAGCCCCACAGTCATCCAGGCCTGGGGGAGCTCATAGAGTGTCTGACCCTGAGTCTGGCTGGGCTTTCTGGTGCTCCTCACCATCCTCAGGAGGTCTTGCTCAGATCCTAGTTCAGGGTCCATCTCTGGATGCAAGTGTAGCTAAGAGATTCATGTATTGTTCTCCCATAGGGACCATGAACTTATATTTAAATGGCAAGAGGCATCTGTTTCCCCATCAACACTCATGGCTGACATTTTCACTCCTGCCAGTTCCCAAAGTGCAGCTGAGAGCATAGGTAATCACAATGGACAATGGTTCTCTCTTTAACGGACCATGACCTGGGCTGCTTCCTGGAGAAGCATATGGCTCAGCACACTTTTGCTTCCAGGGATCCCCAGAGATCTCAGAGAGCTGCTGGAAATGTCAGTCATTCCCTGAAATTCAGCCTGCAGGCTTCACCACAGGAAGTGATTTTGCTCAGTCCTGCAGCTCCCCATGCATCTTTATCCAGCAATTTCACGTGGAAGTACAGGACAGTTTGTGATGGACTTACCCCCTGCCTTTGGTCAAAGAACAAAGGCCAGGCAAATAATACCAGGTTACTGCAGTGAGTGACACATAATCAACTGTAAAGAGGTGTAAGGATTATATCCTGAGAGACCTGGGCTGCCTCAGCTCCTCACCAATTGCTTTCACTCATAGCCCATTTTAAAAGCTTTACAAGCTCTCAGCAGTCACAGATCAGTTAGCTAAACTCTCTTTTCTGAACTTTTCCTGTTATCTTTGGACACCTGGGTCTGTGAAATTGCCTATTAACAGTTTGCAGAGTGATTTAGCTAAACTCAGAAGAGTACATATGAATCTAATGGCCAGATATAATGCCTTGACAGATCAATAAGGCACATTCCAACTCCACAGAGTCTAGACTTCCTGGGGCTGGGTGGAGGGATTTTTATAGTTGCCAAAAAGTTACGCCTGTGTTTGTGTAAGAGGGAAAGGAGAGAGGCAGAGAAAGGGTGACGTATTCAGTCACAAAATATTTTGAAGAGCTTGAAGAAGTTTTGGTTTGGATGGAAACACCCTAGAGGGCCCATTGCAGCTGTGTGATTCTGACCATCAGGTACCTGATGTTTCAGAGATGACTGATGGACGCCTGCACCACCTATGTGTACTTCAGCAGAGAAGAGAGGCCATAACACACTAACTGGCACATCTTTTGTCACTCTGCTGCCTATCCCAGCAACGTGACTGCTCTCAAAGATCATGCTCATTTCTGTAAATAAACTCTGACAAGGGCCTAGCCCACAGCTGGTGTAACAGAAGACCATGCAGCGGTGCTAATTTGCAGCAGCTGAGAATTTGCCTCAGTGTCTCCCATCCCAAAACAAAACTCTATAAAAAGATGGTTTCTCAAGTTCAAGTGTGGTGCAAAAAGCCCTGTTCCTATAAGAGGTAACTAACTGGGTGACTTGCAGCAGCAGTACTCCTGCTAACTTGTCCAAGAGATGGTATCAGGCCTACACTCCACTCTCCTCTCCTCTCCCACAGTCCAGGTGCAGCTGACCATGACATGTTGATGGTAATTCTGGCAGCATTTTTACCCAATGGATTTGCTCTGGCCAACCCTAGAAAAATAAGACTGAGAAATTCTCTGCATAGACAGAAAGCTCTCCCTGCAGACATCTGAAAGATCTGTCTTCCTTGTAATATTTTCTGTTTTCCTTGCCTCCCTCTCTTGTTCCCATCATATTTGCCCAGAGGTTTGCCACAATGTGCACGAAAAGATGATATGCCACTTTGTGGCAGAAAATCCTGCCAGCTCCACTGCCTATGGAAAGCTTGGTTTGGTCTATCTCTGCCTTGGCACAAATCCCTTCTTTGCTCTGCTTCTGCAGACCCTGCAAAGCTTCATGCTTTGCCCTCACAGTCACTCAGTGTACACTTAGCAGCAGGGATGAAAGAGGCTTCAGGAAATAGCATGCTGAGAAGTGAGGCCTCCCAGGACTCCAACCAACCCCCCTGAAGGGGAAAAGCCTAGGGCTAAGGAACAAATTCTAATTATAACAAGAGACCTGCAGTCATTCCCTATTATGTCAAGCTCTTCAATGAGGAATCAAGCAAGTTATAAAATGGGTGCACTGTCTTATTCTTCCCTCTAGCATTAAGGGTAGGAAGCTGTAAAAAAATGGTCATATCTAAACAGCATATGAAGGGAACATTAATGTGGCATATGACTGACAGAAGAAAACAATATTAGTGTGACAGACACATCCTTTCTTGCTCCACAGGTGTGATTTACTACAGAATTACAGTAGATTTAGGCTACAATAACACCTCAGACTGAAGTAGAAGTAATTCTTATGTGAAGCCAACAAAAGCCTATCAAAATCTGATTGCCGGAATCTGGAAAACTGCAAAGATCACAATGAGAAATAGAAGAAGAATTTGTGCTTAAGAGCAAGGATCACTTATTATGTTACCAGCAAGCAAGCTGGTCAGTGTGCATCTTTGAATCAAGGCTGAAGAACTTTCCAGGATGCAGATGTTGAAAGGGTACCTCAAACATATTTTTCATGCTCAGAATCAAAACTTCTGGGAAAAAAACCTCACTGTTAAATTATAATAAAATCATAGTTGTCCCTTGCAGGCTGATAATTCATTAAACCAGTATAAAATAGCACCACAGAGGTGAAGGGGCAGGTTATAATTGCATGAGCACAGATTGAGTCCTGCAATCTCAACAACTGCTTCTCCAGAATCCTTTGCTAACACTTTCACATCTGCACATCTCGGTGTGGAGGTCTTTAGGTTAACTATACATGGGTGATACCTCCCTCCCTGTAGCCTGATTCCTTTACTGCCTTCCCCATTACATGCAGCAATTTCCACCCATGCAAAGTGGGTGGCATTTTACACTTACTTCACTTTCTCTTCAGTCAGGTNGGGGGGGAGAGTAAAAAAAAATAGGCACAATAGTATGATGATAAACAATATTTGTAACACTGTAGACAAAAGAACCTCTGAATGTGGTTTGTAAGTGATACTAAAGACTCAAATAGGCAAAGAATTCAGGCTGAGGAAAATGTCTCAAGTGAGCAAAAAACAGACTGTGAGATTACAATGGAAAAAAACTGTAGTACTTTAACTGCAGTAGCAACAGCCAATTGCAAAGGATGGAGCACTTTGCTTTACGTACACCAAATCCTTTCGCAGTTAACCTATTCTACCAACTGTCGATTGGAGGGATTTGTCACCTCTGCTCACATATTCATTTCACATAATCTTCCCTCTCAGGCACTTTTAACCCTGCAAAGTATTTCACAGAGCTGTGCAACTGACAACATACAAGTTTGCAGTGAAACTTTCTCCTTTTTGACAGTGCAGAATGTCTCAAAAGGCTAGTAAATAATTAGTTTTTAGTCTCTTAAGTGAGAGCAGACAAACCTTGACAACACACTATGCATTGTAACAAAAGGACACTGAGCATTACTCTACCAGCATGCCTGAGTGACTGTGATGTCCAGGGGCTGTGTTGGCACACTGCGCTTTCTGCAGCTTCCTCCAGACCACAAAACACCTGAGTCAGAATGTGGCCCACTGTCCTTCACCATCATCTGCTCTGCCCCTGCCTGGTACTGGATGCGGTCGTGGGAGTCATTGTTCCTTCTACTTCCCCTTTCTCTACTGTCAGAAGAAATGTCTAATGGATGTCCACAGGAATCAAGGTGTTTGAGATGATTTGGGCTTGATATTGGGGCAGATTCTTACACTGCAGTGCAACTGTTAGGGTGTCTTTAAAACATTTCTTAGCCAGACAAGAGGTTGCAATGAATAAGGAGTTACTTGGGGGCGAAAGGATCTGCTATGACAGCTTAATCAAACTGAAACCTGTCCCTAGCTGCCCTTCCTTCCCAGGAGGCCCACAGGGATTATGGGGTGGATTCAGTATTTTATCCATGAATTACTCCCTGGAGACAGCTTAGGGCAGCTTATATGCAGAGTCAGGCCAGCTGTGCCTGCAGGAGCTCGACCCCCTGCACGTGGGCTGAGTGTGTGATGGGTCACACTGAGCAAGGAGCCTCAGCACCTTCCTGCCTCCAGTGGGTCACCCAGCCAGCTGGGAGCACTGCACACCCCTGCTGCCTTTATTTTCACAAGAAATAAAAAAGGAAAAACATTAAGGTATTTATCTGCAAACCTATACAGGACCAGATTTATCTCTCTGGTTTGCATGGCTGACAAATTAAGGCTAGAAGGGACTATCAGACAGAGCATTTGGTCTGGCACCTTGTGTGTATATCACAGGTCATTTATTTTTAACCAGTTTTCCCTGCACTGAAACCAAGAGCTTGTGTATTTAAAAGACAGTTCAGCCTTGATCTGGAGCCATCAAAACATGGAGAATCCATCACATTCATCATTCATCCTTTCTGTTAAAAATGTGAGCCTTCTGTCAGGTGCATTGCTCTGACTTTTATTTCCAGCCATTTTTTCTCATTTTGTCTTGCATTGCCAGGATAAGTAAGCCTTTAGGGTCTGCCATTTTAGCCCTGTAAATTTGCTTATAAATTTTAATTCAGGCACTATTCCATCTCTTTTCTGACAAGCTAACCTCTGAATTTCTTCCTGCAAGGCATTTCCTCCAGCCTGTGAAGCATTTTCTAGCTGCTTTTTCCACACTCCAATTTTTAAAACATTAATTTTAAAACATGGACACTAAAAGTATACACTTTTCTGTTTGGGTTTCTCACATGTTATGAGGTATGAATTATACCCTCCTGCTTCCTCTGTTCTTATCACCTGAATCACGTATCAGCTTTTCCATTCTTTCAGTTCAACCAAATGTCAGGCTAAGCAGCATTAAGAAATACAACTTATCCATTTGTCTTCTTGGGGCTACTGGCATAAAAGTAGCCTTTGCCCTGTTTCACGGGGGATTGCCAGATACTGGAAATTGCTTGGCATTGATACTTGATGGGCCTGTGACCCCTGCAGCCAGGTCCTTTACAGTCCTGGCCTGTAACTTCCCTGAAGATAGGAATATAAACATTTTTTTCTCTCTTAAAAGTTTTTCAACAGTAGCTCTGCTTACTAATGGAAAATATCTTCTCATTTAAAGCAAGGATATAAATTATTTGTTTCCAGCTGCAAGACAGAAATATTTATCCAACACATCCGTCTTTTCCTGTCACTGATCATTTCCTCATCCCACCTAATCACATATCCCATCACCAGAGGTTCTCTTCTTTCCCCAGGAGCAAACTGTTTTGCTTTTAATGATCTTTTTTTCCCTGATATCTTTCACTACCATAAGCAATTTCCTGCATTTCATGCCTCTCAGTTACTATTTCTTTAAGTCTCTCTTCTTGTTTTTCCACTTGTTATACACCAGAGAGAAGAGAATACTTCTACATGTGGCTTTCACCTCACCTCTGATGCAGCATTTGAGGTCTTTTAGCATCTTCTGGGGTTTAAAATGCTCAGACATGGGGAATCATGATTAAAAATAATAGTATTCTGTCCAGAGCACTACAGAGGACATAAATCATAATCAGACTGATTACTAACATTTAATTATTTCTGTTATTTAGTTACAGTATTGCTCTCTGGTTTTTAATCATTTGATGTTGAATAATTTTACACTGCAGCTCAGTATTTTCATTTTTCTCCTCACTACTTTCATTTTTCTCAGCTGAACCTTGACTTTTCAAAATAGTTAATTCTAGCTCAAAATGCCAGTCTGTCATTTTTGGTCACACCCCCTGCTAACGCCCAATTACCCATGGGCTAGAACAAACTTGTCACCCTTGTTGAAGGGAATAGAACCTCCTCAATCAGTGAAATAAGGCTGTCAATGGCACACCTGTGCAATGAGGTGATGCTCAAATGAGGGGTGTTTTCCTCTTAGGGCTCTTAGGATGTTGTGAAGCCAGGGGAGCTCCCATGGGTGTCCATGAGGAGAGAGTCTGGCACAGAGGGCTGGGAGGACAGGAACAGACACACTGGGGCAGCCCCAACCATGGGAGACCTCCCAGGACCCGTGGCCTGGCAGAGCAGGGCTGTGGGGAGCAGGAGCCCAGAAGACAATTTTATTTCTTTATAACAACAGTTGATTACAGCAATTAACAGAGCATTGCCTCCCCACAGGCAGGATCATGGAGTGGCAAATCACACCACAACAGCAGTGATGGTGGTGGAGCCATGGCAAGCTGCACCAGTCTGGGCTGGGAGAGCTTCACAGAGCCTCCTTGGCAACATCCAAACATCAAGTTACTTAATTTTTGCTGGAGTGAGTTAAAAATGGTTCAGGAGATTCCTGGTAGACAAGAGTGTTTATTTTTAGCTTGGATGACCAAGCCTCAGTGGTCAAGATGCCTCAGCCAATCTTTCCGAAATAGCGGGGAATTTCAGGCTTGAGAGTTTTACTGAGAGTCATCCCTGGTGCTCCCTGTTTTCAGAAATTTCTGCTCAGTCATTCCTGTGAGGAAAGGCTGGGGCAGCCAAGTGCTTTTTCAGGAATAAACCAGCCATTACCACAACACATGACAGGCAAGCCCTGAGGCCACAGACCTTTGTAATGAAATCAGAAATGAAATAGTCATATTTTAGATTCAATTAAAAACCAAAACAAAACACATGTACAAACTGTAAATTTCCACATCAGTAAATGATTCATTCCTTATTTATAAAAGAAGCATTTCTGAAGACTCATGGAGATGATTCAGTTTCAGCATAATTTTGTTCAATCAGGCTTTGAATTAATTAACATAATTAGTCACTATGGGGGGATAACTCAGACTGATTTTATGGAACCTTTTGTTGTGCTGGTTCAGGTCTTACAGCTTGATTTAAACATGTCTGGAGGGGCTTATTAACATGACTGATTAATGCTGCATAAAATTGATTACAAACTAATTTTAGCTGCAAAACCACATTTCTACAAACTTTCATGAGTAACTACAGTGACTTCAGACTAAAACCAGTTTGGCTTAGGTTGAGCAGCAGCAGTGGCACTGGTGACCTGCAGGCCTCACCACCAGGAATGGCAGAATCCACCCTGACTCACACTGTTACAACTCCTTGAGCCAAACTGGCATCACTGTGAGGGAACAGCACTTTCCCTGCAGATAGAAATAGAAAAATCCAGCAAAACCTCTTTAGCAACTGAGAAATCAGTGTGCAGTTTTTATCATGGGATCATAGAAGGGCTAGGGTCGACATGGACCTGAAAGGTCAACTGGTTCCCACCCCCACTGCCAGGGGGACATGCACACCTCACACTAGACCAGGTTGCTCAGAGCTCCATCCAACCTGGCCTTGAACACTTCCACGTATGGAGGATCCACAGCTTCTCTGGACAACCTGTTTTATTTAGTTGACTTCTCTACTTAAGCATCTATTCACTGTTCATGTTCCTTCTTCTACAATACTAAACACAGAAAAGGCCTAGCCTTGAAAATTTCCACTCCTAGATTTCCTTATAAATAAAGTCAAAATCATTTCAAACATTGGCAGGCTGCTGAGCTGTCATGGGAATGTAAGTGTATGCAGAATGTATTTAAATATGTGTGCAATGGTTGGAAAGAATGTGACAGATCCTACCACAATAAGTAGTACCTGAGCCTACAAAAGGTCCCTGCCAATGGGCCTATTTCAGAAATAAGCAACTATGCAAAGTGTCTGGCATTCTGCATTGATCTTTTAGACTTTTTCTATTTTTCTATTAATAAAAGTACCATCAAAATACAATAAAAACCTAATTTGAATAGTGTGGCCCTACACACTATTAAATAAAGCAGATGTGATGTTTCTAAACAAGATATCCTTGAGGTTTGGCTTTGAAAAGAAGGAAGACGTTTCGCACAGCCAATGACATCTAATTTTTTCAAAGGCTTAGCTCGACATTTCCAAGAAAACAGTTCTTTCAGATGAAAGGCTGCACAAAAAGAAATGTCATGTGGAAAGGAAGAGTTTGTGTTTGTTTGGGGCTTATTTTCATTAAAAGGAAAAAGCGAGGATGGTGGAGGGAAACAAGAAAATCAAACTTAAAAATTAGGAAATATGTAGCATGCCTTCATAATGTCTGGCATAAAATTACTAAATTACTACAAAAATGTATTCATTCATGTCCCTGAAATCAGCTCCTCCAGCAAATACGATACTCCTCTTTTTCCAATAAATTATTTGTAAGCCTGCAACCTTCCTGTCTAGTAAATGAGGGTGGGTTGTTGGTTTTTTCTTTTTTTGCCTTCCTTTTATGCTAGTTCAAGACAATGTGCCTTGCTGCCACATAATTTGAGGGCAAAGTAGTGAGAAAAGTGCTGTCGTTCTGGGCTAGTAGAGCTTCTGCCCCGACACCTAAAACTATCTACACACAAGAAAGTAAGTGAGGAGTTGGCAATAAGCTTACAAGCCAACAGGTTCACTTGGGCAGCCCAGACAGAGTGTAAAGCCTGGATATCTGCCTCTGGCTGGGGGAATATGCATGCAAGTGTAGGGTGCCCAACTGGGTCACTCGCATCAGCACCAAGAGGAAATCTGTACATTTATTTGTATTGGGTCAGAAGGAGGAAGACCTGAAAGGATCAGCTCCCTAAGCACTTACCATGCCATCCATGAGTGCTTTGTGCTGTCTGCCTTTCTCATTAGATCAATTAAAACCAGTGCTGGATGAATGTTGTTTGCCAAATACATTATTTAGCAAATGTTGATCTTCCTTACTGAATATCCTATCTGACTGATCATCTCTGCAGTAGCCTACGAGCTCTAGCACCATTCAAATACTATTAGCTGAATAATTTATGAGATGAACAAAGACAAAATGCATTGAATAATTTATTCAAAGAAGAATCGCTTCCAGTATTTGGTTAGCTCTAATTAGATCCTCTTTTCAGCTAGATTACACACATATATGCACTTGCTTAGGCAGACATACACACAGGCACATGCTCACATACTCAAGAGAGCCAGATTCAGGAGGAACAGCGGATTAGCACCACTTTACTTCACTGGTTTTATTGCTTGAGGCCCACTGGCACAGTCCAGATCAGAACAAAACCTCATAAATAGACTGAAACAGAGAGTTCAAATCAGAAATTTTGAATGTGAAACTGAATTTTCCTTGCAAAATGCAGGGTGATATGCAATGGGTCAGGAAAGAAGGAGCTGGTGATTCATCAAGCAGTTGATTTTAAGATAATTTGAGAAGAAGCAAGAACAAAATTTCTGCCTCAAGTGGATCACAAATCTCCCATCTTTGACAGAATGCATGTAAAGAAAGACACTGTTGAATGTGTTGATTTGAAAACATGAACTTCCCTATTTCACAGTCAAGTGCAGACAGAGAGGGAGATCAGAAGGGAGAGATGGCAGGTTTTGTGTGGCAACAGGAAAAAAGAGCCTTGCACCATGATTTCAGGACTGCTGGAGCGCAGGCTGTTCCCAACCATCAAGAGGCCCAGACCATGTTCATATGTGGCTTTTTCCCCCACCTTCCTGAAGTACTTCCAGATATTCCCTCGTACCTGCAGTTTTCTTATCTTTAGGACATGTTACGCACAAGTTCCCAGAGCAAGGAGAAGCTTCACTGACCACAGTGAACTGCTAGACAAAGACATACTGGCATCTTCTGCCGGTTACTTGATTTTTCACAGCTAATTTGGGGGCAGGTATTTCAGGTAAGGTGTCAGCTTTAATTCACAGCCCCTTCAAAGCAACTTTCATATGAAGCTATGTAACCTCTCAGAGTCTGGTACCTCCAGGTCAGGGTTGAGGGCAGCAGAAAGATTTTACTGACAGTGCAGCTGTTTGCACCATAACTAACCACATGGATAAACAAAGGGCCATAATTTAGCTAAGATAACCTTTGCGATAACCTTACAAATGCTGACATAAACCATATGCACTGCCCAAACCCAGACAGACAAAGACAAACCTTACATAAACTCACAAACTTTATAAAATTTACATGGTAGCATATCCAGGAGCATTTATAACAGAGAAGGATCCCACATTCAGGCCTAGATTTTAAACCCCCTGTAGCACAGGGAATAAAAGGTCATCTCCAACAGCATGAGATGTGTATCAAATGAGAAAAGTAGCCAAAGCAGACTTGAAGACATTGTGTACCTCAAAGAAAAAAGCTTTCCTGTTTGCTGTCTGCATCTGCTCTTTAGATAGCTGGACAAGATAAATGCAAGCAAATCAAAATGCAAAGATAAAATGGAAACCTCTAGATGGCTGTCTTGAAGGACAAAGCTGCATCTTCCATTGTTAACTTGCTCCCAATTATTTTTCTCTCCTGCTTCTATTTTTGTAGAGCTCCCAGAGCTCCTCTAATGGTAGAGAAAGAGTAACAGAGATAATTGGGAACATCCTGAGTAACCTAATTCCAGAGTCCTTATGGTATGACAAGACACCTGAGGGATGTCTCCAGGACAATGTCAGCAGGCATGAAAGGCTGCAGCAAAGGCATTAGAGCGAGGTTATTCTGTTTAAAAGCTTGTTGGCACTTTCAGTTAATAAAAGCCACTTGGGAAGTATTCTCTTTTATGTCTGACAGGTTTCTCTTTTTGCCCTTTATAGATGATGTGTTACCATGAGTGCAGTTCATCCACTGATTAATCATCCTGTCTGTTCTCTCATAGTGCATGGATAGCATTGTTTTGTATGTAGGACTTAAAGACCTGGGTTTCAGAGAATATCAGTGTCCAGAGGCAAGGCTCAGCAGTGGAAAGATGACACCATAGGTTGGCATCTTGCTCAGGAGTTGGCACATGAGGCTTCTGCTCCTCCTCCAGCACAGGTAACTACACACGTATATGAACACAGCAGGAGCATAAAATTGAGTGTAGTCATAGGCCAGGGATGCCAGCTGGAGCATCTCACACCAAAGGGCATGGAGAGTGGTGTGGTCAGCCACAGGGAAGTGGGCTGTGGGCATCCTATAGTTGTAATCTGTTGTGTATCCAGTACCACTTCATCCCAGTGCCTCCGTGGGAGAGGAACAAGATTTCATTTTGCTGGGAGCTTTCTGAAAGTACACACTGACACAGCTGTGAAGTGCGTGGATCCACTCCAGTGGGGGAACATGCCAGTGAATAACAGCAGTCTGAGATGATAAATGGTCAGCCCCAGCTGTCCTCAAAACATGGTCCTACCCGTCTCATTAGGGTGCTCAGTTCTGAAAACCAGCACAAATAAATTAAAGAAAATAGTATTTGTCTTAAATTCGTGACCGGAAAAGCAAGTCACAGGCTGCTACTAATGTCAGAGGCTGCTATTACCATCAGTACCTGCAGGAATTGGCCATAACAAACATGTTCAGCAAATTTAGGGGCAGAAAAGACTATTTCTTCCAGTATTTACTTCACCTTTTGCTCAATGTCCTCTTGCAGCACTGAGCAAGGACAATGCTGTGTCAGCTCCAGGGCAAGATACTCCCTTTTGTCACACTTCCCTGACCTTGCTAGGGTACAGTGCGTTGCCTGGACCCCTTCTTTAATAAATGTTTTCAGTTCTACAGATGAGCACATGTACTTTAGTGCATCACTGTATGGACTGCCAAGTCAGGTCAGAGCTTGGCATTTGATTATTCCATCATAAAGCAAAAGGACTAAAAACTTTAGGCTTGGATAACTAATCACTGCCCGTTTTTAAAGGAATTTATTTAAACGAGCATCAAAATGAAAGTGACAGCAGTGGCAGCAAGTAAATTATCGCTGCCTAATTGGACCCAAAGAGAGTTTGGGGCCTGAAATGTCCCTTCATGTAGATTGGCAGAGAAACGAAAAGTGTACCAGACACATGCACATTGACTTTATGAGTTCTTAAATTTCTTGGTTTTCAGCTAGTCCCTGAAGTACAAAAGGCATTGTATTTTTCCCTGCTTCTGTTCCCATGTTCAGAAGTTCATAAGATTTGCAGTTGGAGGCCTTTATTCATCATTAAACTGGAAAAAAAACTTGACAGGAACTCTTTGTTAAGCTTGTTGAGTTCCTGTTCTGTCCCCCATTCAGGAACATGGAGCCAGCCCAGTAATTCTGCTGCTGTGTGTCTCCTAGGCAATCCTGTTCAATGCTGACCAACTTCTTGTAAAAAGAGCTGCAAAAATGCCAAGTACCAACTGCTGCACTTGCAAGTATACCTTATTTCTTCACACTGGGGGCCAAAATTTTCACAGGGGATCTTGTAAATCCTTGCAGAACTGGCCTTCAACTGTCCAGTACGGCCCTTTGATAACATGCTTTTGGCATCAAAATCAACAAAATAAAAAGCCTTTAATTATTCCACTAGAAGCAAAACTATCTTCAGCCGGGAGGTAGGGAGAGGTTCACCAGAAAATTGTTTGACCTGGGCTACTAAAAATCAAAATTTCCATGGCTTTGAGAATGTGATCCATAACATTTTAGATCACTGTAATCAAATAACTGCTAGAGAATAAACTCCCTTAAGTTAAAGATTGAGGATTCTGTATGTCTTAAAGAATTTGGTTCTAATTTCAGTTCCTTTTTAAAGAAATAAATGGAGATAATTCCCCAAAACCCCTTAATGTATGAAGGTCTGGGGCTGTTCCATAAGCAGAGCATGTGCCCAGGAGCTAAAAGGGAGGAGGAGCAGGATGACTGCAGTGGCCCAGCCAGGTCAGCCCCAGGCAGGGAGTCAGAGCCCCGTGGGCAGAGACCCTCAGTCTGTCTGTCAGGCCTTAGCCTAACTATGTGGCCAAAGTGAACAAGTGCACTCATATGAACATCCCCCACTCTCCTTATCCAGTATTGCTTAAAGAAAGACATCTAATTTTCACCAAAAAAACACTTCACAACAAAAGGTGTGCATTAAAAATGTGGGGAAGGAAAAATACAAATCCAGCCTCTATATTGAATAAGAATATGAGTCCAAAAGGTTGGAGGATACAGTGGCAGCAAAATTTATCTTACAGGATTCAAAACAGAGAAAGCCCTGTGTTTAAAAAAGCCTTGTGACTGAATTACATGAAAAAAAGATTCAATCACAGTAGAAAATTGAGTTAGTTTAACAGAGAAGCTGTCACTTTTAAAGATGTAGAGAGTTGCAAGATCAAATTTGTCGTCAGAAACCAAACTGGTGAAATTTACCTTGCTCACTAGCAAAATAAAATATTAAGCATCATTCAAAAGATAAGCTTTAGAGAAATGCATAATCCCTCTTTCTATAGAGTTTTATTTCAGAAAAGGGCAATTCTGCACATAATTTATCTTTTTCTGTGAATAAATTGTTTAAGTCTGAGGAGGTGGAATCCCATATGGTCCCATAGTCAGATAGCAAGATGTGCAGCTGAGAGGTGTGTTAATATGCAGTAGAGATACAGCACAACTATATCAAGTCTTCTCAAAAGGGTTGCAAATCCAGTAAGAACGGTAAACTTCAGTCTTTTGTTAACTTAGCTGGTTACTGGTTTCTCAGGCATTTTAAACTGAAGGGGAGAACCAGAAGCAAAAGTGGTAAAAAGCTCATTCATTCAAAATTGAATTTGACTCCAAAATCCTATTGATGTTGGTCAGTTTGGAGTACCGCTCAAATGTAGGAAATCCCCAGCACCTACAAAATCAGGCTTTGGGCTGAAGATTGTAGAGCTGAAAAAAGCAAGATAATACATGTACTTACTCACTGGAATCTATGAGCTGGCATAACAACTACAATATTTGGGCTGTTTTTCACCACAAATTTTGCAGGGTACAGGGACTCCTGTGTCTGTTTAAACACAAATCTGTGACCTGTACCTGACCTACCCTCGCATTACTGCCAGCATGCACAGAGAGCGAGTGACCTTCTCTGCTGCTCCACTGCAAATTGTTAAAGATTGTTGTTGTCTCTCGGGAAGTCTTCAGGCATGCTTTGCTATTCCTAGTGAAATATGCTGTGGCTTTGCCATTGATCACCAGAGGGCAAAAAAGGAAAATTTCATCCCTCTGGACAGAACTGCTCTCCTGCAATATTCTTTTTTATTTATAGGTGTGTGTTCTTTCATCTAATTTACTGAAATAATTCTGGTTTTCTTTGTGGAATGCTTTTATTCAATAAAATTTAGTCCTCTTTTAGCCCCTTTTCTATTTGCTTGGCCTTGATTTTATTGCTGTGCTGGCTGGCAGCAAGGTCTGAACTCCCTGTGCAGTGAAACTCTCAAACATACACTTCAAGGCATAGTGGCATAATGCTGCTTGAGCTTGACAAGGACATCCTGCACCGAGCTGAGAGCCTGCATCAGGTATCTGCTGGATTTAGCAAGGGTATTTCACCAACGGCATTACAGGCAAAGGAAACACCACCTAGCTGAGCTAAGCATAGAGAGTAAATAGGCTCTGAAGATTATGAAAATGGTTTTACACACCAGCTTGCACCCTGCAGGGCAGAGAAATCCTGGGCCAAGGCAGAGGCACAGCCAGCCCCATATCCTGGCTGAGCTGTCCGGGTGCAGAAACCCTGGGGAGATGTGAAGAATGCACGCAATCCATGCAGGCAACTTCTCCAGGCTACAGCCACAGTGACTGCAGGATTTATTGAGCTGGCAGTTGCATCCAAGTCATTGCACATCCAGGCCAGCTGTTGCACTCAGGCCAGCACTCTCCTGGAGAAACTCTATGCCCATGGCTTGAAAGGGTGCACACATTGTTGGGTAGAGAACTGGCTGAATGGCTGGGCCCAGAGAGCAGTGGTGAATTGAAAACCAGCTAGTGGCTGATCACCAGTGGTGTCCCCAGGGCTCACTACTGGAGTCAGGTCTGCTTTCTGTCTTACAGGATTCGAAACAGAGAAAGTCCATGTCAGGCTCCTATGTTTAAAAAAGCTGTGTGACTGAATTACATAAAAAAAATACTCAATCACAGTAGAAATTTGAGTTAGTTTAATGGAAAATCTGATACTTTTAAAGAAGTAGAGAGTTGCAAGATCAGATTCGGCATCAGAAGCTGAACAATGAGGGGTGGCTGAGGGAGCTGTGTGTGTTTAACTTGGAGAGAAGGAAGCTCATAGTGGACCTTAATACTCTATAACTCCTGAAAGGAGAGCATAGCCAGGTGGGAGTTGTTCTCTTCTCCAAAGTCACAAACAGTAGGACAAGAGGAAATAGCCTCAAGTTGCATCAGGGAGGTTTAGCCTGGGTATTAGGAAAATTTTTTTCTGAGAAAGAGTGGTCAAGAATTGGAACAAACTGCCCAGGGAAGCAGTGGAATCACCATCCCTGAAAGTGTTCAAAGGCGTGTGGATGGGGTTTAATGGTGAACATGCTTAATGGCTGGGCTAGATGGTCTTGAATATTTATTCCAGCCTGAATGATTCTACGATTCTCTGCTTAATAAGCACAGCCTGAACATTAATCATGTTGCCCTGTTTCAGTCAGGGTGCTACATGTGGCCCTCTCATAGTTAATCTTCTTGTGCTGCTATAGGAAAGGGAACACGTGCTTGACACCAACAGTGCAGCCCTTGGGTACAATTAAACATCAGGAACTACTCAAACGTTTGTAAGGTTTCCTTTTTATGCACATCTGTTTGTTGACCTTTGGGAGTGAGACTCTTTCGTGGCCGGTTTTCAGTGATAAGAAGCTGCTATCACAAAAAGCCACTGTCACAGCTGGCAAAAACACCAAAGACAGAGCAGGGAGACTGAATTGTTGCTGCAAGGGGTTTGTCCCAGCCTGCATGGGGCAATGCAGGGAAGTTTGCTCTCCTGTCACCCTTGTTTTATCTGTTCTGTGGGTAAACAAAGGGCTTCAATCTTTGCAGCTGCAAGCTCAGCAGCTTTCTCCACCACACATCATTTACCCAAAGATAAAAACAATTGTGGAGAGTTCCAGATCTCTGGTGCAAGCTGTTATTTGATTTATTTATTGGCACTAGGTTCTAAAACACGGTAGGTGCTTTTCTGCAGATAGGAGGAGACACAATTCCCAGGCTTTGAAGGGCTGACAGAAGAGATACAGCATCCATAAAGAACTAAGAGAGAAACAGAGAGACAAAAAGAAAACTTGCCATGTTAGGTTAAGTGATTGTTTAAGCTTGTTACACAAGTTTTGGTTGTTTAGACACAGAGTTGCACAGGCACACACATGTATTCCTTATGCATGTACCCATTTACTGAAGATCTTGTATGTATAAACAATCAAATCAAGACTAACAGATTTATTCAAGGAGAATCAGAAAAAATCCAGCATTTCCTGGCCAAGGTACCGAATGTAATCACATCTCAAAACAATTATAGTGCTCAAAATACTATAAAGGGCTGTAATACAGTCTCAGCAGAAAGTAATTGGGCTTCAAGGGACAGAACAGGCATTGCTCTAAATAACAAAAATGTTTTCCACTGCCCCATGAAAGCACCAGCTGACTGCAGTTGCTGCTTGCTGAGTTGCTTCTGATGAAGGTTCTGCTCTGCAAACAGTCCCTTTTTGCAGCAGTGACTTCACCATGACTGGCTCACCTGCACGATCCCAATCAACTCTTCTACCAAGTCTGTTTATGACTTGGTGCATTGGCTGCCTGGTTTTAATCCCTGCCCAGCACCACAACAGCAGAGGGTGCCCTCCTGCCTCTCTCCCTGGAAGGAGCTGCCGTGGTGGATGTGAACTTTTCCTAATGCCAGAGCATTTTGGCAAGGGTTCCTTCTGTCTTTTACTTTGTGTTGTTACATTTTCAAGAATCCAGAAGAGAGTATGCACTTTTTAATAAAATACAAAATAAAATTTAAAAAAAAATTAAATGGCAAGAAATTAGTAATATTCTAGAAAGAGATGTTAAAACTTAAACGGATGCCCTGTTTCTCATCTAAGTGGATCAGTAGTCTCAAAGAGGTGTTTGAGGTTATTTCTCAAGGGTCATGACACTAGCTGCAATCACTGAGAAGGCAGTCTGAGTTACAGGCTATTATTTAAGACTTTGGACCATGTAATTGTTTCCTTTCTTCCTGAGATTAAAGATAGAAAAGCAATACTGTCTTTTTAGACAGGAGTAATCGACATTCAAAGCCTTTTCTGACACTTGGGCAGAAAAGTCAGACTTTTAATTACTAGATCCTGTAAGTGGGTGAGAAGAGATGCTGTTCTGCCC
Source organism: Drymodes brunneopygia (assembly GCA_013400955.1). Lineage (NCBI taxonomy): Eukaryota > Metazoa > Chordata > Aves > Passeriformes > Petroicidae > Drymodes > Drymodes brunneopygia. Next base: position 553,202 of record VZTZ01045613.1, on the reverse strand, counting down.
TATCAAAGTGCCATAGTCATGGCACTGCTGGCCATTTGCAGCATATGGACTAGGGCACAGAATACGAGCTAACAATGTCAAATCATAAGGTAAGAGTGCAGGCAAACAAATTTTTCTGAGCCATTTTTGTGATTTACTCAAGTGAAAGCCTTAGAGATGGCTCTGAGGTTTGTGGCTTTTGCCTGAGAGTAAATGCACTTTCGTCACTTTGACTTAATATTCAGGCTGCGTTTGCTCTCTCTCCCCCACTGCCCCCTCCTTCCCTGCAGGCTGAGGTCACACAGCAAGCAGTGACTCCCGGCGCCTGACACCAGGGAGCACCTTGCACTGACTCAGCCAGGAGCAGCTCCAACTGGAACTCCAGGGCAGAGGGGAAAACAGCAGGGAGGGTGAGAGACTCCCCCAGCACAATTCAGCATTACCATCTTTCATCAGCCAAGCATTCCACTTCCTCCCCCTTGGGTGCCAGTGAAATCAGAGGGTGCTGTGCCTTTGGCCTCAGTGGGGAACAGGATTTGGCCTGAAGCTGCAAAACTGACTCCTGAAATTTTAACCAAAGGTAAATATACCCAGCTCTCCAGTAGCTTAGTTTCACACTGACTTCTGACACCGACTGATACCCAGCCTGGCCACCACGGGACCCCTGAGCCTCTTCCTCATCACCTTCCCTCATGGTCTTTTCACATCCCTCCTGCAAACAGCAGAGCCTGCACTGCCCACCAGACCCACAGCTCAGGGCCAGCTGTGGGGCTCAACCCTTGTGATAGCACACATGCCCATTTTCTAGAACATTTCAGGCATTTAACCTCTTCTTTCTTCTCTCATTTCCAGATTTTTCTCCAGGACCTTGTCATTTGGAGTCTGGATTACCTCCACACCACTGTTTCCCAGCAGCTGTAGCTTTTCCTGCTGCAAGTTCTCATAGAAGGTTCTTCTCCTGCCTTACCCCACTTTGGATGTCACACCACTGTATTACCAAAGGGTGGGAATGACATGGCTGGGTGTTGGTGCTCTGGTATGACTTTGTTGTTCAAATGGACAAGTTTTCTTCTAAGTAGCTTCCCTCAGATTTCATTATTTTATTTCCTTTCTGGTTTCGTCTTTTTCAGAGAAGAAGAAATTAAGACAGAGGAGTGTCCATAAGGAGGTGGCCTTGCCCTTCTGCAGCACCCCCTGTATTGGAGGTCCTGCCTGCTGGATATGGGAAGGCACGAGGTGAGCAGTGTTCCACTGCTCTCAGTGCAAAGCTCAGTGTTGCCTCACTCCTTCATCTTTACACATACAAGCATCTGTACCACCTCTCTTTACAGCACATCCCAGTGTGCTTTTGCAGGGACTGTATTTTCTTTCCCACCCCACATTCATCACACCCTGTAGAATGCACACTCTGGACCTCATGCCACTGGGGCAGCCATACAAGAGCACAACTCCCTTTCCTGAACTACACTGGCTGCTGTACCCACCTCTGGACCTGGCACAGTATTCACAGAGACTCTCAATCACTTCTGATGCTTCTCAGCATCATTTCTTGCATGGCAGAGTCACTAGCTCAGCAAGAAAATCACTAGAATGCTTTCCCAGCATGCACTCAAGTGCCCAAGGAGCATAATTCTCCTGGACTCCTCATTTCCCTCTTGCATTTTACCTGGCTGCTGCATGTTCTCAATATCCATCATCCATTTCTGCACTTTGCCCTTATTACCTCAGCTCCTTCAGCCCTCTCCATCTATCCTGGTCATGTGGTGGGTGTATAATAACATTACTGAGGGGTTAGTTTCCTTTTGCAGATAACCTGTCCATAGTCCAGCTGAGTCACATTTAGGCCTGACAGTGAGGACTTGGTGAAAATCTGGAAAAAAAGACATGGAGGAAGAACAGGTCATGTTCAGCAATCTACTGTCAGTCCTCAGATATTTCTATGAGCTTCAATGGAGGTTAAATGCCCTATGCAGATAGACCTTTCTATAGATGTTTCTTACAGTATAATATTTTTAAATTTAAAAAGAAAATACTGCTCTGCAGAAAATAACCCTTCATGTGGCACAAAACACAATTCTGGGCAACAACCAGATCTGCATACATTTGATTCTTTTGCGCAACATCTTATGTCACCCTCCTCCCTTCTCAAGAAAATGTGCAATGAAATACATCAAATATATATTTTTTATTTTTGTTGTGAAACACTTCTTCTCATGAAAGATAGGAAGCCTGGAGAGTATTTAAGACTGTCTTTTATAGTTCCTGTAGTTCTAACTAAAATGTGTTTTCAACATAAATCAGAGTGATATAACTATTTACACATCTTATATAGTGCCTTTTTTTTCTTCCTACACAAAATTCTTACAGGATCCAATAGGAGATTACTCTTTTACATTCAGCTTCAAAGGCTGCATTCACATTTATAGCAAACATTCTCATTTCTTGTAAAAAAAGATGAGAGCAGACGATGGTGAAGGAAGCTGGGAGACACAGTCACCGTGAAAAAGGGGAGAGTAGGGGCCACACAACTTGGGCTTGGGGTGGAGGAGCTGCCCAGATGACTCCTGTAACGGGGACTGAGAGTGAGACTGTCCCATAAAGCTGAAGCACAGCACTGCCTGGAAATGCATGACCACAAGGTGAACTGGGAAGAGCTGTCAGCAGCAAGAATGGCAAGAGGATGTGGGGATGTTTGACTTGGCTCTGGGATACTGGCAAACAGAAGGAAATGTCAGCAAACGTAAAAATGTCACTCTTACAACAGTAATGGACATTTCTCCTCCCTCTTTCATCAGAAATCCCAGACACATGGCGAAGTGATAGCAAGAACATTGTTTAACTCACCAGGAGCAGGTAGACAACTGTGAAACAACAGTATGGAAAATCTGGACACAGAAACACTTCTGCTATCAATGCAGAGACCACAAGAAAATGCTAGAAACACCAGTCTCACCTTCATTTCAACAACCAGCAGCAGGAGAGTTTGAGATATGCAAAAAGTAAGAAGGTAGTTTTGCGTCTAGTCCAAAAGAGTCTCTTTGATGAAAAAGGATCAGAAATTTTATTATTGGTTTCTGTGGAGCAATAAGAACATAACGTTCTTCAAGCCATTCACTTTTAATGTGGAACAGTATTTTGCTGCCACTGGTTGATGAAATTGCACATCAGCAGAATAACAATTAGCTGTCCTAAAGGTTTTGTTTTCTTGCCTTTTAAACCATATTGATCCTCTTCCCAAAATCATACTCTTGGGCTTGACTGCTGCACAGGGTGAAAGCTACAGCATGGAAATGTCAGAAGTGTCTCTGTGAAAGACCTGCTCTGAAATGATGCCCAGGCAACACTTTACCAGCCAGTGCCACTCACACCCACCAAGCTGCCAGGGCACCTGGGGGTGCTGAGAGCCTGCTGCTCCAGCTGGAGCTCACTCGAAGGGGCTCTGGGGCAGTGACAGTGGCACTGATAGGGCAGTGTGCCATGGCACAGCTGCTCCCTGTCCCCTGGCCTGCAGCACATTCTGCATTTGGCTGCCATCTGTGTGGAAGCAAAAACCTTCTGAGCACCTTCAGTTTGCTGTACCCAGAAGGGAAGGCTCCCTGCATTGTGGACACTCAGCACTTCTGACAAACAAATGCACAGCCAGAAAGGTACATACATTCTCTTTCATGTGCTTTTTTTCCTCAGACTGGGCCTATGGGTGTTTCAGGTCCAATAGATGTGACACCTCGTGACAGGACCAGAATTGCAATGTACAGCTAGCATGAACTAGTTAGAGATATCCATACTTCAGACCGTGTGTAAGTGTTCATATTCAGAGCTATTATTCTGGCAGTGAGCACAGATGCAGCTTGCACCTCTGAGAGATATTCTTAGACAGCAAGGAGTTTATACACTGCTTATACTTGAAAGGATTTTCTTTGCAACCTCCACAAATACAAGCCTGCATATGTATGATGGGTTGAGAAGTAGCTGCATGATTCTTCAATGATGAAAGACACTAGGCCAGCATGCTCTGAAGTTTGCCAGCCAAACTCAGTCAGGACTTTTTCTTCCTTTGTTCCTGCTCCCCACATATCTTGCACTGCATGATTTATTTATTAAGAATATTATGTTTCATTCAGTATATACACAGAGAGTGTGAAAAAAGGGGAAGGCTGCTCCCCCCTGTTGTGTCTGCAGCTTGCTGTAAGGACAAATGCATGTAAGCAGAAAAGCTGTGTGAGCAAAGTGTCAAACAATAAAGTTCTAATAGAGAAAAAGCAATGCCACTGTGCACATTGAAATCAATGCTAATAGCTTTCTTGGAAAGAGCTTGCAAGGTAAATGTTCCTGAGAAGTGCCTACAGTCATCCTGACCCACAGGAGCAGGCTGTTTTCTTCATGACTCCCAGGTACTTACTGATAATACTTGGATGAGAAAAGCAGAGGTTTCTTGTTTACTGAGCTAGAGAAGAATATCTGTTCCAAAGTTTACAGTGTTCATAATTTAGTTCTGAATAATTTTTTTCTTCCCTTAAAATCCATTCAGTTGAAGTCCTGTGAATGTATCAGAGTCAGGGCTTTCTTTTCTTGCAAGGAGGAAGTTTGTAGTTCTCATATTTTATGGGGGAAATCTTTAAAAGATGACCCATAAGCTGAAAAATCCCAACCAAACAAAACCCAAACAGGTGCACAAAGCAATTCAAATAAAATCCAATAAACACCTTCATTGGACAAGACTGAAGCTATATGCACACACCTTTTTGTCTGTATGAAGCAACTGATGAAGCTCTTATCTGCACATCACAATCACTCTGGTTCAGAATAGCAAAAACTACGTGTATTTGTTGAAAAGAAGACTCCAAACTTCTGTTTTGCTTCAGCTCATTTTCCCATTGAACATCTAGGTGCAATCTGAGGTTTTGTCTCCAGACTTCACAAATTTATTATCTTACTTCCATCTCCTGTAATTTTGTGTAGAATAGAGGTGCTGGAAAAATAAGCACAAAAAAACTGCTACATATTCTGAAAAAATGGTTTTGTATGCTGGGGTGAGTTTAGTACAGCAACAGTCTCTGGTGCCCTGTGACTATGGCTCCTAGTGCTCTGGAAATTTGGATAAACTAAAAAATGGGAATTTTGACACACTGGTCTGCACAGCCTCATCAAAAAACTTGTCCTCTGCCTAGGTCTTTCATGTCAAGGGAGGCTGTGTTTTCCTCAGGGACCATGAGAATGGCCCCAGCTCTGTCTCCTTTGGGCAAGGTTCATGACAGCTTCCCTGGGTAATCATCAAGAACATTTGATTATTCTTCCCTGGTGGCATCATATCCCACTGCTTGGAAAATTATTATTTCTGATGGATTAAGGCAGTTAGACATCTAGTAGCAGAGAACTGTGCCCTCTCCCTTTGCAGCAGTAGCAGAATTTTGCCTTGTGAGTTAGAACCATGTCTGCACTCAAGGACTAAGGAATAGTCTTAAAGACAACACAGGAATACCCGAAAAATTCTGGAGTCTGCACATAATGCAGGTCCCAGAGGCCTCAGCCTCCTCAGCAGAGTGTGGTTTGCCAAAGCACATCATTTGCTGCTGGTGGACAGACAGCAATGGCAAAAAGCAGTGGAGTCCCACTCCAGCTGCTGGACTTGACAGTTTGGGAGCAGGAATTGCAGTAACATCATTTAGCCTTTAGCCACTACCACAGTTGAACTGTTGGCTGATGCCAATGACTGTTATCCAGAAAAAATAACCTTAGCAGTATATTACTCAGTTAACATTAATGAGCCTTGAATAATCAAAATTTTCAAGATAATTAGGCTGTCTTCATCTCTGGGCTTGTACCACAGCATCCTACCTCTACTGAACTGAAATATAGTCCTGTCCTGTGTTATCCATGGGCTTCCCAGCTTATTCTGTAAAGACATCAACACTATGGCAGGAGAGAAAACTCCTGCTGAGATAGTGCTGTGTTCCTAAATTATGGCCATCACATCCATATTCAGATTAATAAACAAAGAGATCAAAAACTGCTCTCTGCACTGAGGACAGGGGCCCAATGCAGCCCACACCTGCCTGGACAAACTCCCTGTTCTAGGATAGCAGAAGACCTGCCTCCAAATTGCCTGTTGGGAATGACCTGGGACATTCATATCCTAAGTCACACTTTGGGTGGATCCATACCTCTAAGCAAACTATCCACATGAGCACTTAATTATGCCTCCTTTTTTCTAACAAACCTCTTGGATCTAAATCCTCCTTTATAATGATGTAAACTGATACCATAGAGCATGAACACAGGAAACAATGAATAAAGCCTTGTTCTCCTGTGGCACCACCAAGTTTGTCTTCTTCAGGAAAAAGATTTTTATTTCATTTTGTTTTCTTCTCGATTTTTTTCGGTTTTGCAGTTAGCAAAAATCATTAGTATTATTAAAATGCAATGCACAGAATGCTGCCAAATGAGTGATGACTGGTTGTATGTGCACCCACCCTTATATCTTGGCCTTGCTTTCTGTTACATGACAGCATAAATCAGTGAAATCACTATATAAAACCAGTGTGAGATCAGAATCGAGTCTATGTGTAGTGAACATTATTAAAGGGGGAAGAAAAAAAAGTTCTTCCTTCCCATCATATCACACAGCATCATTTGCCAAACAACATGCCATGCTGCCTCCAGGCATATGATTAATGCCAATGCAGTTCCAATAAAGCTTGCAAAGCGCACAGCCTGGGTCTCCCTGGAGAGTTAACAACAACAACGAGCAAAGCCTAAATGATGCTGTTCTTCATTTTCCAGTCACCAGGGACTTCCAGCCTTTTTCTCATTTCTGAGCATTAATCTTTATTTCTTTTCCAGAGTAATGACATTTCTCAGCAGTGCATAATTTTATCAGCTGGCTACATCCACAAGGCACAGAGTGTTGATGTCAGCTGTCTTGTTGAAAGGATTTTGCCTTGAAGTGCCACTTCCATGTCCCTTTTTTCAATTTGCTTATTCTTTTATTTGCATATTGTTTTACAATTTGTTGTGGTCTAGGTTTTTTCTACTCTTTTGCTGGGGCTAAGGGCTGTCTTTCAAAGTTATCTAAGGTGTTCTGTGTGTCTTTTATGCACAGCACTAGGTATAAGTCTCTTTGTGATAGTAACTAATCAGGGTTAGAACCAGCTAGAACATTCGTTTTCAATACAGAGAGGGGCAACATTGAGCCTAAATGTATATTGAAATATGGGTTAGATTCAAGTACTTTAACAGTGGCAGAACTTCCAGGGCCCAAACTCTCAGTGCAGTGGTTGGATGTGAATGTAACAGTAATGTCTCTGAAGTCTGAAGGACAAGAAGTAAAAGAAATGTCTTTTCCCTTTGCATCGTCAGGGGTGTGTGTGAGGGCATAAATAGCATGCTTTCTTTGAGTCACTGAAATATGTTTCATTAACTATTGACTAAATCATATGTGACTATTCTTGTTTTTTACCTGTTCTTCAACATGCTTATGAGAAAACTCTCATGACCTTGCAAGAAGTGATTTTTACAAAGGCTTCTAATAAAAATCTCCTAGCTGCTGTTTCCTAGGGAGCCCTGCATATGCACTGGAGACCAGCAGGGAACCAGGCACTTAAATCTTTGGTGGTACAGCTCTATGGGAAAAAATAGAAATTCAGTATGTTTTGTACTGTCAGCAAGATCTGACTTGATGCAAGACACTAGTAGTGCAGTGAAGCTTAATGCATTAGGGCATTAATTGAGCATGTGCAGGTGGTGAAACAAATATCCTTGTTTCACAGGATACATGAATTTTAAAGGAGCAAGTGAACTGCTGTTTTTTACAGCACTATCCACTGTCCATCCCTGGAGGCAGAAAACAAGATGTGATGAGCCAAAAGTCTGATCTGGGGTGACAGATCCATCTTTACCACGGGAAAAACAGACACTTTGCTATGAAATTACATCATCTTTAATAGCGTGGGATCTGTCACCAGCAGTTGTAAACAGAAACTGATTTGCAAGTCAAACAGCCTCCTTAGCCAGCAAGACTTGATTCAAATTTGCAGTCCTAGACCATTTTAGAAGAGATCTTATAGCACCCTGACTTTTTGCACCTCCTTTACTTAAGGCTGCCTGGTGAAGAGCTTCTGCAGAGTCAGCATATCTGTCCTTCTCACCGGGAGATTCCTACTTTAAAATAAGAGAAGATTTCCCTGATGCTGGGGTCTTTAAAATGAAGTATCACAAGGTGGGGGCCAGTCCTTCAGCACCTAAGGCTCCTGCTCATTGCATGCTACGCCATATGTAGGACTCCAGCACGACCCTGTAACACTGGTGACAAATTTTGAACCCTGAGCACAGGCTTGAGTTCCAGCAGTTGAGTCTGTTCTGTGGACTCCAGCCTCACATCTCCCTGGGCTGAGAACACAGCTTGCACATTCAGAGTCCCTGTGGCACAGCCTATCTCCTGCTGCAGGGCTCTGCTGTCAGGCTGTGCCAACCCCTGGTGTCCCTCCTGTACAGTCACAAAAGGGGAGACCGATAGAGGTGCTGCCTTGCAATTACAAAGGCTGCCCCATAAATTATCCTAGGAGCCATCCTGAAAATCACCCTGCAGGCCAGGCTGCCCCCAAGGGGCTACCAAGAGCCATCGGTCCTTTGCACCGGTGCTGTCTGATGTATCCCCCACTGCGATGGCCCATGCAGTGCTATCTCACAGAGCACCGAGGGTGATGCTCAAGACAAATGTCTTACAGCATCTCTCTGAGAATGTGGTTGTGTGCAGATAAGAGAAAATTATCATCGTAAGACAAGTTGCCGATTATATGAATGTTTTATGATACTGGAGCCTTCCAACTGAGCAATCGTAGTGCTGTAGGAGTGGCTTTATTTGTCATAGCTTAAGTTCCTCTAAATTTGACATGGGAAAATATGGCAGAGGCCTTTTCATATTAATATAGCTTACATTACTAGACTGCCATAAACTTACACCTGAAACTATAGTAAATATATTTACATGCCAGTATCTTACTTCCAAAAAGACAGTAGCATTCAAAGAGAGACTCAAAATCAGGTCCTGATGTTTTTAGAGACTATTCCCACGAAGAGGCTTATTAAATTAACCCTAAGGAAAACCAGGAGGCAGATGACCCTTTACAGAAGTTTGTTACTGATGATCTCTACCGAGTAGGTGGATACAAGCGGAGAGCTTGAGCAGTGCTGGTGCTGCAGATGAATTTTGAAATACTGCCACCTCATGTCAATTTAGCAAGAAGCTACCACCTAGGCCAGCTTCCCAGTGCCTTTTCCTCTGCTGTTTGCCTGGCAGTATACAGCAAAGCAGTCTCAGTCCCAGAGGCACTTTTGTCCACATTATCATTGTTATTTTTTTATTGAAAATTAACTTTATGTTCTTAACACTAGGGGCAACATCAGTTTATGTTCACTTTAGGATGTATAATTCCCTTTTCACCTCGAGTAGTCACCTGCTTGATCCACTCTCCAGGCTCTCTGAGACAGCACCTGCAGCACCTGTAGCACCTGCAGAGCCTGCAAACGTGGCTGCAGGAGCGTGCTGAGCCTTGAAGTGCTGCTCTGGCTCCTGTGAGCAGTCAGTGGGGACAACTCCTTTTGCTGCCTGGCTCATTCCCTGCTCTGAGGGTGCAGCCATGCCCAGTGCCAGCCAGTTGTATGTAAGCAGAAAGTGGCTTGTGGGATACAGGAACAGAGAAATCCATCCAAAGAGAAACGGGCTAAGTGTCGGTAAATAAAGCCTGCAGGAGCCATGAGATGGCTCTGGGGAACAGCACAGCACACTGAAAAGCTAGCAGATTAGGATGTAATTAAAAGAAACACCTTCAGGCTCTGTCCCAGACCTAACAGCCCCAGCTAGGCAGCCAATCCCGACTAAAAGTGTACATAAACAGCCTTGGAAGTTTTGTCAACAGCCTGAAGGTGGGCATTAAGGAGAAAGCAGCAACTTAATGCTGAATAGAGAGGTGTTTAAAATCTGCCTTAAATTAGGAAGATGATGACCCAATTCTCAGAACAGGTGTTAGACAGCCTCATCTCCTGGAAGGCTGCATTTTCCAGTCACCATACACTTTTCAGAGGGTCCCCATGGATAGAACTCCCTCACTCTCAGACTGATGGAGGCTCCTGCGTGGAACAGTAAGCATGTCTGAAAGCTAGAGCCTGTCACAGCCCAGTGTCATGCCAGTTTAAAATGCCAGGGAGCCACATACTCCAGCACCAAATGTTTTAGAACTAGAGAGAAGAATTTTTGCCATGGAAAACTGAAGAATAGTCTACCCAAGCCAAGGGGAAAGTGTTTTCCAAACACTATTGTGTGAGTAGCTGCCTTAGGTTGTGTAACGCAGTGGTTTGAATTTCCCATTATCCTATCAAATATAACAGTTTTCATTATCTACCTAAATGGTTAATTCTTCTTGTCATATAGCCTCTATTATTGGACAGATCCTGACATGTTGTAGCTGCTTTGGGCCATTCTGTTCATCTCTAATGCCCAGAAATCTGGATTATCCTGCTAGATGTGGAATTTCCAGGTGGAATAGAATGCAACTGCCCTTCCCTTCCCTCCATGCAAGGATTGCCTGAGCCCTCTGTACAGGGACTCCTGCCAGAGATAAACTAGTCTTGCACAATCATTGTCTGCTGTCTTTTCAACAGTAGATTGTCAGAAAAAGAAGAATCAGAATGAAAACCTAACTTCCAGAATGGTGGCTTGCAGATACTCATGTTTGAAATCCTATGGTTGCATACATATCTAGGTGTAGTGATACCTTGCCTGGACAAACAGATTTCCCTGCTGCAATGAGACAGGCCTCCCATGCAGGTGTGTAGAAGTTCCTTTTGCACAGTGGAAACATCTGGTAGTAGGCGTACTAATTAAGCCAGAAACTGGGCTGGGAGAAGAGGAAGGAGACAGGGATAGGAAGGAAGCAAAGCCAGCAATTAGGCCCAGAGGGTTGATACTGTGCAGGCTGAAGTGGGAGGAGAGAGAATGAAACTGTTTGTTTGGATTGTCACAAAGAAAAGAAAATAGAAGCCATGGCAAAGGGGGAAGGACAATACAGATGGATGAGTTCAAGTAGTCTGTGTACCAGTTTTGAGATTGAAAAAGCTCACATCAGGTCATAACTTCTCTATCAACTCATCATGGTGCCATCCTATTTTCAAAGACAGGAGAAGAGTGACAATGCCTGCTTCAAGGCGAGTCCTGGTGCTCTGTAGGCTATGCATCCATGTGTATGTTCACACACAAGGACACAACAAGCACACACAGGAACACCTTGTGATGGGAAAATGTTCAGAATTGCATCCAGCGGCTCAAGGAACCACAGGATTACAGACTGGACTATGAAAATAAACTTGTGTAGCCTGAACTGGTGTTGAAAATCTACCCACCCATCATCTGGTGTCCACCAGTCCTTTCTACTGCATACCAAGCAGGAGCTCTCCACATTTACCTGCCAGCTGCAAATTCTGCTCACCTTGAGAGAAGCAGCAAATGTCATCAGAATGGGAAGCTGACAGAAACAAAACCACAACAACATGCTGTGAGAGAAGGAAAAGGAGAGAAAGATAAGGCATTCCCAAAAGAGATCCAGACTGATGTTGATGTCATCACACCACAGGGAGAGGACTGAAATCATACAACTTATTTCATTTTAAAAGCTCAAGTTCATCCCCATTTCCATACCCAAAGATAAGCAGGCAATTTCCTGTCTCCATAAATAATTCAGCTTTGCTGTGTATTTACTATTTCATATATCCTCTCCACCTTAGTGTGTACCAGTTCATTTTGGGCAATATTTCCTAAACATTACGTAAAATACCTTTCTCTCTCCTATTACAAAACATTTGCAAATTTCTGAAGTTTCTAGATCAAAGCTAGTGGAGTGAGTCTAGGAAAAGTGTGGCTTTTTCTTTAGCCAGTGGCTATATATCAATCAGCAGGTTACAAAAGGTTTCTGAATGAAATCTTATCACCGCTTGGGAGGACATTCATATGCTATCAAACATTTCAGCACAGAAAGAAGAAAGCAAAGAATGACCCAAATCAAATCCAGGATTTCTTCTTTCCAGTAAGAGAGAACCAAATTTCTTCACAACTTTGCCAAAACCCCTGCTTGAAGGCACATGGAAACACATGTCATAGCTTAATGTAAGCTGTCCCTGAAGTCCATGAAGACATCCTGGTAAGGTGTTTGTGGTCTTTGGCTTGGACACAAAGCCCATACAAAATACTGATCGGAAAAAAGACTGAGCAGAACTCAGCAGAGAAATTAAAGCCTACCAGGACAGGATACTAGGTTAAAGATCAAGCTAAACTGGGTGTAAAGTTCTCCAAAATGCAGGTTGAAGGGAAGTTATTTATTCCTAGAGAAAAAGGCCCTGAAAACTTTGGACCAGGTTCAACTTACCTCAACATTTATGAGAAATTTGTGTTTAGGATTCTGTCTCACATTCATCCTAAGTAGAAGTAAGGGGAATACCAAGAGAAAGAGTCCTTTCAGTAGTCTAGTCAGTGGTGCTGAGCACAAGCTAAAGCAAAATGGAAATTTGAACCAGATATCACACTTTGTGTTCAAGCCTAAAATTAAATTTCTCCCATGCTACATTTTAGCATCTAGCTCTTCCGAGTGTGAAATAAACTACACTAACTGAGCCAAGGAATTCAAAAGAATTCATGCCAGCCTGGTACTGATGATATGGTTGCATAGCCCAGGTTTGCTTTGTACTCTCTGCAACTAATAGAATAGAGGCCTAGCTATACCAGCATTTGGGGTAACAACAGAGGTAAAATTCCCAAAGCTATAGTTGAAGAATGTCTTTCTCTTTTTATGCTAGGACTAAGTTAGCCTTGTAGAAACCAAGCTGGAACTTGTTGGAAGCTCCATCTATGACCTAGACCAAAATGCTTTTCCCCCACCCCTTTCACAGGAGTTCAGATAAGGATCTGCTATTTCTGTCTTCAAGCTTAGAGCTGACTGCTGTCAGGCCCATTAAATGCGCAACATGCTCAAGAACTTGTCCAGGGCAGAATTTTGCCATAGGGTAAAATCTGAGTATAAAAGCTCCAAACATCCAGGGCAGAGGAAAGCAGGCCTTGCGGTGAGGCATCCCTAAAAGCAGTAATAAAAAGGTAATCTTCCTTCCTTCCTTCCTTCCTTCCTTCCTTCCTT
>VZTZ01045613.1:527154-539799 GCA_013400955.1 Drymodes brunneopygia | reverse complement strand
CCTTCCTTTCTTCCTTCCTTCCTTCCTTTCTTCCTTCCTTCCTTCCTTCCTTCCTTCCTTCCTTCCTTCCCATAAAATAAAGCGACAAATGGTATCTACAGTGCTGACAGAACCTGCTGTTTGCCGAGGCTGAGATATAGCCATTGGCTGTTTGTCTAATGCAGATAAATAAGCAGATATCAGAGTAAAGGTCAATGAAGTATTTGTCCTATCCCTAAATTACACAGGAGTGTGTCCTCATGCAGATCAATGTAGTTACCCTGGCTTGTGTCTTAGCTCATTCCTTTCATCCCAGAAGTGACCATTCCTGCTTTTGACACATAGGGTAGTGAACAAAGTTCAAGTGGAGCTGCACAGAGGGAGAGCTCCCTAACGTTGTCATGGGAAAAGGGCTGCTGGCCAAAACAATGGTGTCAGCAGCATGCGTACATATCCAAAAAATACATTTTACTAATCCATGGGTTTGTATTCAGAGAATGTCAGAAAACGAACACAGAAAACTCCTCCACAGAGTTTACTCAACTATGTGGCCCAGCATACCCCAGGAGGAGAGGGTGAACTGGGAGAAAGGAGATTTATGTGGCTGAAAGAGCTTTTCTTCAGTGTGTGGCCATACTAAATACAAAAATCGTAAGAGGCATGGGAGAATATGAAGAAATCCCTTTGGAGCAGTTAGAGGTCAAACTCTGTTTCCTTGGACACGAATCCAAATGCAGGGCACACACTAGTGAACATGAGTGTGGATGAGGTCCACTGGCTCTATATCAGCCCGGACAAATGTGGCTGGACACAAACACCAGTGCAGCACTCACACCTCTTTGAGAGAGTCCTCCTGGGCTACCACATTGCATTGTTTTGTTTCTTCCTCACATCACAGGGAAGTCTTCCTGGGAAATCTCTTCATTGAACAGGATATGGAAAAAATTATTCTTATTTTTCATTTGACAAGTGCCCTTGTGCCCTGAGGCCTGACTTGCAGCTGGAGCTCTGCCATGCAAAGCATCACGCCATTCAGAACAAACACCCATTCTGGCTTTTCGCAGCACTCGCTACCTCTGAGGAAGAGTCCCTCACAGACTCTCATGCTGCCCCTGCTCAAGATGAGAGTCCTCAGGAGGGTTCAGGACTCCAGAGCAAGCCCTTCTCTAGGACATGTGTCTGTGACCCCATATTCTGGCTTTGTCTCTTCTCTGTTCAGCATCTGTGATTTCCCAGGCCCTCAACAAAAAAAAGAAAAGTAGCTGCTTCTTACCTCTCTAACTTTATGCAGTGAATTTCCTCCTGCAGCTGGCTCCATTCTCTGTATTATATCATTAGAAGATGGGATAATATAAGGACAGTCTATCTTCATACGGTGTAAAGACATTTGGAATAATAATGTTTTCCAAACCTCCTCCACTCATCTTTAAGAACTCCAAGCCTTGGAAAACCAGACACTCAGGCATATAATTCAGGCACAAGGCTGGTGCAGTGACTTAAAATCAGTGCAGGAAAGAATCCTGACTCTTATTACATTGAATGAAAGAAAGCTGAAAACTGTGGCTCAAACCCTCAATTTGTGCTCTGATATAACTGAAACCTTGCAGGAGATCCTGAGTCAAAATAGAAGAAACAGATTATTTATGGCATTCCTAATGTGTCCACATCCTCCCTCAGCACATACTTGTCATTTACCTTTGTTGTGGACTTCACTCAAACAAATTATTTTTCCTTGCAAGATACTATGATGTTTTGTACTTCTTTGCATGAGAAATGAGAATGCACACAACAACAGAAATGGCAGATAGGAGTGAATAGAAACAAAAAAAAAGACTTCATTAAAAATTATTATGTACTCACAGAAACAAGTTATCACAGACTAGTAGCTTCAGCTAGGGTGAAATACGGTAGAGCAGTTACATGGTGCCAGCTGAACAGATGTAGTTGTTCTCAGAACCAAAATCTGCAAGACACACTAGAACTGTTAAAATAACACCTTCTAACAACTAACATTCTTCTTCCCTAAGAAAGAAGATAAGAAATCACTTGCTACTTTTTTCTGTAAAAGGTCCTACTACAGAAATACCCGCATTTCAGAGGCGTGCTGGTGGCCTCACGCCAGCAGGATCTGCAGGTGTCAGGTGATATCCGTGGTGGATGCACTAAGGTGCTGTGTTCTTCCAGCAGGTGGGATGCTCGGCATGTGCCACCATCAAGAAAATACAACTTCCACCGGAAAACAACTTTGTAAAATGAGAAGGTTGCCCTTTCTACCTGTCTGACCCACACCCAGGCTTTGAAACAGTTAGCTGTCAAAAGCCACAGCACTTCTTCTTCTGCTTTGCTGTGAATGACCCATCCTCTGCCCCAAGTTTCTGCTTGGTTTATTCAGATCCCTTACAGAGCCCAAGAGTGCCAGGAATCCCAAAGCTGACCTGGTTGTCCCCCTGCAATACCTCTTGCAGGTTCATGTGAAAGCCTGTCATCACTCAGTCCCCAAAGAGGAAGGCTGTGCTCCTGGGCTGTCAGGAATACATCCTTCATCCAGCAGAGTAGAAAATAACCCACTAGAAAATCACAGCCTTTTGTTTTACCAATTAACACTTCCCGCTATAGCTGAACCAAGACAATTGCTGAGTTATTTGTGGAACGTTTTTTTTATCGCCTGCACTGTGGCAGCTGCCACTTAGTTTTTTTTTTCTGAGTCTGATTTCTGGTCCCCATTCAGCAGCTGGCCAGCCAAGGAGCAGGGAGACCCTGGAGGAGCAGGTTTCATGTGCTTTCCCACAGCCTCTCTTCTGAAGAATTACTGACATTGATTATATACAAACACTTTGTGGATTTCACAGAGATATATGCTGTATGTGCTTTCACAAAGGCTGGAAAAATTTACTCCTAGGAATTCCACAACCTTCGCTTAATTAGTAAAATTGCATGAAAGAAGAGGTAGATTGTAGCTCAAGGTTTTTCTCCATTTGCAGATAAAGAAATTATTTATTAGGTACAATCAGAAAATATCTTTACATTTCCTAAGTTTCCAAAAACCTTTCAGAAAGCAAGACCCAGCAGATTTGTGAAGGACATTCTGTTTAAGGCATTTACATTTAACAAGAGACTGAGGTAGCAGCATTTTTGTTCTTAATAAATGTAATGTCATTAGACATTTTCCAGTTTATTAGGACACTAATGAGGGATTATTAGCTTGGTAATATACTTATGATTTGTCAACTTGAAAATGAAGTATTATTAGAAGAGATGTGTAATTACGTGCATCCACACAGGGAGTTCTGTATGCTTTATACACAGACAAGGCAAGCCTGGTCTTTAAAAGCAACTTCTAGCCACAGTTGAGGCATTGTTGGAACAAAAGTTTGGGAGACTTTTTTGGAGTATTTGAGAAACTTTTCTTTAGGGTTGATGATAATGATTCCTGGTTCCAACCACAGTGGCCAGATGTCTGAAACTACTGGAAGCCCAGTGTAAATTACTTGTTTTCTATGAACCTTATTTTTTGGAAGGATGGATCAAATTAATCATATCATTCAAACAATGGCAAGGAAACCAATGACAGCAAGCACAGGCTATTGGTCCAGGGAGAGTCAGATAATAAAGTGCAGTTGCTATAATCTGACTTGAGCACACCTGCTAAACCCGAGAAGTCAAAGCAATATTTATTTTGACACATTTTTGTGGGAGAAATCCTTGGAAACCTAAGGATTTGTAACATTACCAGTTTATGTAGTTTGAAGTACAAAATGTCCACAAATGATCGAATTTCACTGAGCTGTTAATACATGAGACATGCATGTATCCAATTAGGGGTATTAAAAGCAAGAGCATTATGGATACAGTTTCCAGTGTTAATTAATTGAAAGAGTATCAGTTGGAGAATGCCCCTCTCGGAAGCTGCCTCAGCCAGCCCAGCCCCTATGCACTATGATTTATAGTCACTTGGCCTGGAGGAGTGGAAATTTTGAAGAGTGAATTACTGCTGCAAACTTATTCTTTAGCAGTGAAATTAGACTATAATTCTATACAATTTGTTAGGAATGAAATAAGGAAATATTTTTCTTTTAATAATGATGTTGGTTTAGAATGTTCTAAGGAGTCGCAAGTTGAAGCCCGAAGGATTTCTGTGACGATTACTTGAAGCAATCAGTGGGTAGCCTAAGTTTATTTAATTTCATTGAATCGTAGAATAGCTTGGGTTGGAAAGGACTTTTGAATATCATCTAGTCCATCTCCCTTATTCAGTGGTTTCTGTGAAGATCAAAGTCACCAAGGGATAAAAAAAAAGGACCTAGAATTTGGAATGTACATGTTCAGCACGAGCTGGAGCAAGGCAGGGGCTTCCTACATTTTGCCAAATACAAAGAACATGTATTAAGAGCCTATACATTGTGAAATACTTGAAAGAGCCTGAAATAGGAAAAAAATGCTCGTTATTGGAAAACCTGAGGGGCAGGTTTTCTTCTAACCCTACAAAAGGTTTAAGGCAAAACCATGAAGACATCCAGTACAAAATTCTTTGAACAAAATTCTCATTTTAGATCAGTTTTGAGTTATAAAATCTGCTTATTGTAAAAGATTTTTAGATAGGAGAATCTGTTATATACATTTGTGTTTAAGAAGAACCTTTCTTGAAAATTATTAGGCAAAGTTTTATGTGTAAAATACATCAATCACAAAAGACAAACTTGTAATGGATTCAGTTTATAATACACCATCTGAATAAAGAAAGGGGATTAGAATAATTATTCAACTGAATATAAATGAACAGGGAAACAAATAGTTCACTTAGTTGGTAATAGGTAGGATAATATGCTAAAGTTTTACAACTTAAGAATGAAAGATCACTTTCTAATTTTATTACTTACTGAAATAATTTAAAATATAATTACACTCACACAGTTTTCTTATCTGCCATGTTGTTGCAGCACATAATTTAAGAATTATTTGCATTTTGGCAACCCTTCCACTTTATGGTTCTTGTTGTTGGGACAAGAAGACCCTGTCTGTGACATTCTGGAGTTTTTACCTGTTCATGAGATGCTGACTTTTATGCATAATCATCCATTTACGGTCATTTTGAAACCAGCACATTTAAGACCAAGGACTGTTTCAATGCCTCTCTTTTAAGTGAATATCAGGAAGATGCAAGCATTGCTCTCCAGCTTGAATTTTACATAAATATATTGGGTTTAGAGGGGCAACTAAAAGACAAGCTGTGAAAGCTAAGAGAAAACCAATAATCAGAAAATTTAATTAGAAAAGTTCTGGTCAATGGTGTGCTACATATCCCCCCCAAAAAAGCTGGGAAAGAAAAAGACCCAAGTAAAGATACCGTTGGCATATTGTTTAAAATACAACAAAGCCTGACAGAAAGGTTCAGCAACTACTAGACGTCTTCACTGAAATTTTTAGTAAGACCTAAGTGTATTGTGGCTGCAGAAGTTGTGATTTAAATTGGAATATTAACAACAGGTTGAATAGAAATACTTCAATAGTAGAAATTAATAGTGACATGCCACTAGAAAATCTGATTACTATTACAGAATCAAAGCTGTTACCAATAATATCAAACACTGAAGATGTACTAAAATTTAATTCCAAAGAAAGGCTGCCTATCAGTGTGTAATCTTATTATTAGCCCAGCCAGGATGTTCCCAACCCAGAAGGAATAATCTAATTTTTCAGAAATACAGATTGGAAATATTTAGAGTTGAGACATTCACCTAATCTCAGTGAATTTTTATGCAAAGTGTGCAAGTATGTTACTCAGAAAAGTCAAAAGAAACCATTTCCCTGGTTAAGAAGGAAAATAAATATGTGCTGGTCTTACAAGTTTACTAGAATTCCTTTTGGTTAGTCACCTAGACAAGATAATATTAAAATGTAGGCATGATTTATATTTTGTGGAAACCATTTGTAAAGCGACAAGACATTAATCACCTTGACTGATGTTAATTTGAAAGGAGCAATGTTAGCTCAAGAAAGCAGGGCCTAAATAGCATATTTAGGAGCAGGGCTCTTTTAAACCCTCCTAGCAATGACATTTCTGAACTGGCCAGCACTGTCTGGCTGTGTTGGGGTAGCCCAGGCAAACAACAGCTTTGCTGACTGCAACAAAGAATATAAAGAACTCCATATTTAAATTTTAATGAATCCTTGAAGTTTCTCCAATAATTTTTCAATAATGAATCAGCAATTAAGCTGGCAGAGGCAAGAGGTGTTAACTGGCTGGGCTTTTAATCTGAGGATGATCCAGTGCAAGTTTTGCTAATGTCTCCGACAGAGAAAGCTTCGGTATCCTGGCTCTGGACTTCTGCCTGATTTGTGTCTGGAATTTTTAAAGTACCTACAGATTGTTTATTCAGACACAGGACCTTTTCCTATCACTATGGACCATAAGCATCATTGGAGTTATCCTATTATATCACAACTGGAAGTCCAGGCTAAGAGCTTAAATCTTGTTAGAAGCCTTTCAGTAAAATTTTAGTCTTGACAGGCTGTAGGCTAATCCCCCCAAATCTCCTTTTACTGTATCAGGTGGGGTGACATTTTAACTACTACTAACAAAAATATTTTGAGCCCTTCTGCAGAGGAAAGGTACCCAGTCATGCACAAGGTGCAGAAGCTGAAAGAAGAACACAGTATAAACATTCCAGCTGTGGAGTTTTCCCCCATGAGAAACGAGAGCAGGCTTGTACTATGTACCCTTATTCCATCATGCAGACTATCTTTTTATATGTATGCAGCAGGAGATCATCCAAAACAACTTCACATTGGTCTCCAAAGGAGGGATTGGAATCAGTCTTCACTCTTAATCAGTGTGAATTTCCTTGATGTACTAGATGCTTACACACTACTGTAAAACAAGCATTACAAAATATAGAGTCAGGCATGCTGGATCAATTGTAGCTTCTGCACAACTAACCCTTGTTACTGCTTCAGGAAATGAATCCATTGGATTTATACTTTTATAGGATTTCCATTAAGTCTTACACTGTTTACTTTAGCTTTATATTTAAGGACCTTATGCAGACCTAAATCTGCATTTCTGTTTCTGGAGCTGAGACAGGGATCGTAAGTCTCAGCAGCAGTAAAATATAATCCTGAGCCAAAACATTAAGCAGAGTCAGTGGATATTTAGATATTTAGAGCATGGGCATCACCCCATCAGCAAAGTGATGTCAGAAAATTATATTCTTTGGTCTCCCAGAAGAAGCTGACCTATCTTGCTTCTGTTACATTGAATTGTTTTAATTGACTTTGCCCATCTAGACACTGTTGAAATCAACACACAGAGCTTTCGTGGCTTGACAGAAGCCTGCAAATATGTATTTGTATGTCTTTAAAGGATGATGATGTTATTGTAGACAATCGATTGCAATTGATTTCAGGTGTGACTAGAATTTTGTTCCATTCCATTTCTTTTTCATTTTACTTTCCAGCACAGAAAAGCTCTTCTGTTCTTTTGCTTACGGACAAGAACATCTACATTCTTGGGCAGCACTTCATCCACTCGGCAATCAAAGAGTTCAATTTTTGCTTTGAACTCAGCATGATTTTCTCCTTTAGTTTTTAAAGTCATTGTTTTCCTGTTGCTGTGGGCTGACAGTGGCATGACCTTCCTTGGAAAGGCCCGGGACCTTTACTGCTAAGTGCTACCTGTCCCTTAAAAGGAGAAGGTGTGTGAGAGATTTCAAGCTGCCTACTGCAAGACAATCCAGTATCTGGCGAAGGACCCAGCAGTTCTCACTGCAGGGGAAGTCAGGGAAAGTGTGGTCAGGGGTGAAAAGACATTGTTCAGATAGGTATGTGGTAGCTGTTTGAAGAGCCACTTGCCTGGCTACGGAGGTCAGGTACTAAACACCACGTCTGGCACAGCAGCAGTGCCTACGAAGAGGATCCAACTGCTCTGGGCTCACTGCCATCCTGACAGATGGGCACATGTGCAAGTATCCAAGTAGATGTAGGCAGATATCTGTTTTGGGGTGCCTTAAAGTGAATCTGCTCTGAATTTCTTTGCCTGTGACTAAATGAAAGCACCATCCCTGATCCCACATGGTACGCAGCTGCCAAAAAGCTACAAGCTCAATTCTGGACTCTGAGTCTTCCACTTATACCTGCTTCCAGAATATTTACAGTGCCAGAGTGATCCAAAGGGACCTTAATACAAAAGAATCAGGCTTAAACACATGATTTTAAGCAGAAGGAGGGAAGGCAGAATATAGCTGCTCTCATGGCTGAGAAAGGTATTTGCTCTTGTCGTGGTTTAATCCCAGCCAACCACAAAGCACCACCCAGCCACTCATTCACTCCCCAGCCAGTGAGGCTGGGGAGAGAACAGGAAGGGTAAAAGCTGGAAAATTCATGGGTTGAGATAGAGACAGTTTAATAGGAAAAGCAAAAGCACACAAGGAAAGCAAAACAAGGAATTAATTCCCTGCTTCTCATGGGCTGGCAGGTGTTCAGCCAACTGCAGGAGAGTAGGGCTCCATCATACGTAATGGTTACGTGGGAAGACAAATGCCATCAATCCAAACATCCTCCCACCTTCCTCTTCTTCCCTCTATTTTATATTCTGAGTATGACATCACATGGTCTGGAATATCACTTTGGTCATTTAGGGTCACCTGCTCTGGCTGTGTCTCTAAGCCTCCCAGGCACCCACAGCTCTCTCACCAGCGTCTCAGTACAAAAAGTAGAAAACTTGGCTCTGTGTAAGCCCTGATCAGCGACAACAAACACATCTCTGTATTATCAGCCCTGTGCTCATCACAAATCCAAAACACAGCCCCATACCAGACACTGCAAGGAAAATCAACTCTACCCCAGCAAAAACCAGCACAGCCCTTCTGGGGCACTTGTAACAGCAAGAGTCATTTGTGAAGAGCCGGTGCCTCTGATGCACCCATTTGTAGGCATTGCTGTAGATAAAAGGCACTTGAAAGACAACAGGAAACAAAAACATTGAGCTGACTTTGAAAGAGAAACACAATGAGGGTCAAGTCTCAAGACAGACTTGCAAATTCTGTAACATCTGCTGAAAAACATATCTGTCTTATTTGTCTTCAACCTCTCCTCTAACTGGTGATAACAGATCTGTGTGCGTTTTGTGTGACAGTGACAACCTGGAAGTTAGATAAGATCATGAAACACATTTTATAGAAGCCATCAATAACAATATTCAGCCACTAGCACTGTAGGCTGGTGGAAATCCATTCCCATTCATTTCAACCAACATGTCAGAATTTCTTTTTTTTAAAAAAAGAAGAAATCAAGCAAGTTTCTTCATAAGCCACAAGTATTTTCAAATGTTTCTTTTCAAAAAAATACTATGGAAAAGAATAGCTACAAGGTTATCTACAAGCAAAAGTGAGCCAAGCAGAAACACAGTCATGAAAAATGACATGTATTACCAGAGACAGAATTGCATTTTGGGAATTGAGACTCACTTCCTACACAGATATCATAATATTTAGGCACAAATTCTTCCTTAAGACACTCGGGAACATGTCTGGTGATCCCTTCTGTAGCATAAGGGAGTTTGCACACCTTATCCACATGGAGCAGCTCAATTACCTCTGTCCTAGAAAATTCAAGGTGAATACATTTATTTGATGCAAAATTTGTTGTGTATAAAAATTCTACTTTAGACCTCAGGTATTCTGACTTCTTTGTGTGCCTAAAAAAGAAATAACCCAAAATCTGATCCATTAAAATGTATCAGTTACTAAGAGATCTTCTTATGTGGAATGCTTTATAAGTATATAATAGCAACTTGAAAAACTCTGATCTTGCTTTTAAAACAGAAATATTCTGTGGCTTTGGAGAAATTTATCACATATTTAGCAGTGAAAGGCTTAACACTGCACTGAGACTAGTCTTCTCAAACAATCTTGGCACAGATCACATCTCTAGGCTCAGGAAAAACCACAGCAAGATATCAGCCATAGGGACATCTCCTCACACATGACTGCCTTCTCTTCTCCCAGCCCTCTTCCAGCTGCTGAGCTCACCTTACATCCATGACAGGTGTGCAGTGTGACATTCTTTGGTCTCTTTACATGGAAGCTGGCCTGTCCCAGGCTGCATGGCTGCTTTCATGGCTGCATAGCACTACCTGCAGGAGAGGGAGCAGTATCAGGAAAGCATTACATGCAGTTGCAACTTATTTTAACAACACTGAGGCTGAAAAACACAGAAACTTGTGACCAGAAAACTCTTTTGCTGGACAGAGGGCTCTCTCCACTGAGCACAGCTTAGCACTGCCAGCCTGTGTCCCACCAGGTCTCCCTCTAATCACATCTGTGCACAAACCAAAACAAACATATTCCTGGAGCTTCACAGTCGGTTTAGATTGTTCAATGAAAACAGCTTTCACAAGCAAGGATGCCACTACACGCTGCATGGATCATGGAACGTAACAGTTTAGAGAGGAAGATATGCATATTGAAATTTGGCTTAACCCACCAAACCTGAACAAAAGGTTGCCCATTTTAGTTCCAAGGGAATGATGAACTGCCAGTAGCAAGCCTGAAAGCTGCAAAATGATGTAATATCAGCTGAATTAACACACCTCTTGGCTGCTTACAAAACCAGGTGCAAGCAGAAGTTGCTGTGAGTATGCTGGCAGCAATGGGTCACTGGGGAGGCAGAAAGGCGGGGGACAGACAAAGGGCACAGGCTCAAGGAATTCTATGGGTTTTCCCCATCAGTCTGGTGCCTCATCACTGGCCTTTCTCCATCAGCACAAGTAAGGCCTGGAGAAAGGATGAAATCAAACCTCCCGGTGTAGGGTTTGATAGTTCCTACTTTTAGGTGTCTGTGTTAGAGTTTTGAAGCTTGTATTGGGCTCCCACTTTAAAAAGAGCCTGTGGAGAGAAGGTGACCCAATCTGTCCTCAGACAGACAATGGTGACCCACGGGCCGAAGACTTCTCCGGAGGTGCTCCCACTCTGCACTGATACAGATGGTGCCCAGAACACCTGTGTGCGTTTAGGATACACCTGGATAAGGGACATGGGAGTAATTCCACAGGCCAGGACCCAGCTGCACTGATACTTGCAGCCCCCAGTACAGCAAAGCATGGGCACCATGATACATTTTAGAGAGGTCCCTGATTCAGCTGGCTGGGAAACACAAACTTTGGGAGCATGAGATGATGTGTCCCCCACTTAGTCGTCGGCAACATGGGACGACACCAGATAAAATCCTCCTTGAGCATGCAGCACACACACTGACCCAGACAGAGGCACTACTTGCTGAGCCATCCAGACGAATCATGCAGGTTCAACACCTGTGTTCAAAGCCAGCCTTGACTGCTTCCTGGTGCTACGTTCCATGAAACCAAAGAGTCAGAACTGAATCCAGACTCCTATATCATGTCTTCAAGGATATTCACTTGAGAAACAGGACCCAAATGAGAGACCTTTTCCTTATATATGAGTTCTTCTGAAGAGGGAGAACTGATTAGAGCATGAAAGGGAGAACATGAACATGATCTCATGTGTCCCTGAGAAATCTGTTAACAAATCTTCTAGTTCAAGCGTATGGTATTAAAAATATCAACCCCCTCAGCCATTTCCTATTGCTAAAAGTGAACATATGCAGCCAATTACATCCAATTATCATCATTTCACCAACAGAGAAGTTAATTGGTGACACCATGAGGCTAACTTCATAAAACATGGGTGTCAAATCAATCTGCCTGTATTCCAGACACTGGTAATGACTTATGCATACTAATAACATGTCCAAAATTTCTATTGTCTTCATTTTCCTGTGCATCCCTTGACATGCTGAAATAAGTATTTAGGTGCCTTCACTCTATTTACGTGATTCCTGAAAAATTAAATCACTAACTGTGGCCTATAATCTGATTTGCTTTATTTTTTTTCTATTCTGTAGATTTCTTTTCTAAATATAGTATATCTACATAGCTTTATGTTAGTAAAAGTGCCTTCCTAGACACAACACCTAAAGCGGGGTTCTGCAAGAAAAAAAAAAGACATAATATTCAATCCAACATCAGGGCAAATTTATATCTCTGTGCCATAGCATAAAGCTATCCTAAAGTGAGCTTATCCCATCTTCTGGTGATTCTTCACAATACGAAGTTGCCCAGTAGTATAGCTTGTGGTCCTCATATTTATTCTTGGAAAAGTTCACCATGGGGCAAGACAAAGGAGTTCAAATACAGCACCAATGCACCTTTGCAGTCTCTTTCACCAGCTCTCATCATTCTGGGCTAGCAGTGGAGGGATGAGCCCATGACTTTAGAAGCATCCAACCCAGCTACAATGATATGTCATATTTCTCTGGCTGTGCTATTTCTTGTGGTACAACATGGAGTACATAAAAGTCTTTAATGACTGTCCTGGTAACCCCAGCAGGGCGATTCCCTGATATCAGACTGGTTTGATTGTTCCCTTGTTCTGCCTCAGGATCTCCATGAGCAGGTGACAGCCCTGGTACAATGGGAGGTAACCCTCTCCCTGGTGTTGTGCCAGTGTAAATGCCCATCCCCTCAGCACTGCTGTGGCCAGTGGGACTGAACCAGTTTGCACCTCATAGGCACTTGGTCCCTTGAGGATCCTCAGATTCTCCTTGGATCCCTGAGGTTCAGGAATTCAGACTACCTGCACACCATGTGAAAAA
>VZTZ01045613.1:490730-527117 GCA_013400955.1 Drymodes brunneopygia | reverse complement strand
AATCTAATGAGAAAGACTGCTACATTTCTTGTTATTTAAAATATATGGATGTTACTTTCGTACTTGAAAGAGAGTGACACAATGTCTACCTAGTGCTGATTTCAGCGCCACTAGTTCTTAGGTGTGAGCTGCACATGCTCACATTGACAAACGTTCACAGATTGAGGGCAGTTCCTGAGGAAGCTGAAGGTGACAATGTTCAGACGATCCCAGTTGTTTTCAGATGAAGTCAGCTGGCCAACGGCACCGTGTACAAGGAGGTCTCGGCAATCTCAGAGGCTCCTCAGAGTATCAACCACTTGTCTTCAGATTTTATTTGGGTTGTTGGAGCCACATTCATTGCTGCTTCAGATCAAGCTGAAGCCAGCGGCTCCCACATACGCTGCGTTGTTTTCCATATTCAGCATGCAAGGAGCAGGGAAGAGCAGCAGAATACATCATTCCCGATTTAACCTGAGCAAACCAGGTCGGAGTGCGTGCCACACTGCCATAAATAACAGCGACAACAGCAGCGTCCAGCTACGGTAGTGCCTTCCATACACAGCCCTGCAGTGCCACCTTCAGACCAGAGCGAGCCATCCCCACCACTCCCTCAAGGAAAAGACCATCCCACCCCTCAGCAGCACTCCAGTCCCATACAGCAGCCTGCGGTGAAGGTGAGTCAAAAACACAGCCCGGTTTCAGTTACAAACTGAACTTTGTTCCCTTCCAATTAAAAGGAAAGGAAAGGCAAGAGAAAACAAAAGGATCTGGCCCTTCGGAGTGCTAGGTCATCAAAAGCTGTGTCCAAATATGCAAAGTCCTGAGTCATGTTATTTTATTTTGGCAGAGATTTCACAGAATACCCCACCCTGAGTCTGGTTCCCGTAAGATCTTGTGGGTCCTCTTCCATTCACATTACTGGTTAGTAAAAACTAGTAAAAAATGAGATTAGCACTTTCAGAGGAACCTTAATATGACCTGAGCAGCAATTTTACAACCACAACCAGTTATAGGCACAATAACTGTGGTGAAAGTAATTTAAGGAAGTGCCTGATGTGCAGATGCGATTTGACATCATACCTCTCTTTTTACATAAGCCAAAAGTTTCTAGCAGATGTAATCAACAGAAATCATAAATCGAGTGAAGTAAACATTTGGCTTTGGGGTTTTTTTTTTACCTTTGTACTTAAGATAGACACTGACAAGGCCAATTCTAGCTACTTACTGTTTATTACTCAAAAAGAATGATTTTATTAGCATACAGGCCTGACATTCTCAAATTACTGAGGTATCAGCTATGTGTATATTCTAGACTAGTGCCACCTTTATTATTTTTGAATTTTGCTCTTTCTTCTAATTTATTCTTCAAGGCAAAATTTCTAAAACACCAAATCCTATTCATCTCTCATGTTCTCCTGTCTTTGCTTTAACATTCTTACAACCTCCACCTTCCTCTTTAGCATAAAACTAATAGCTCTTATAGAAACCTTTACAGTTTTGATGTACTTAATTGGTAGGTGCCTGTAAACTTATCAGAAGCGATTGGAAGCAAAGGAATGTGGTATTAACACAAGGACACATTTATCAAATATAAACTCCATACAGTCAAGGTCATCTTGCAAGACACACAGAATAAAAAAGCAAGACTAATTTACCCCTTAACCTGAAGTTTATGCAGTGTAAGAGGTCTAAATCTCCATGTTCTCTTATTGATATAACATGACATATTTTTAGTAATCTAGTAAAATCTGTCTGCTTCAGTATCTTTGGGCATTTTTTGGTGAAGACATTCATTTTGTTTTTTGGGTTTGGTGGGGTTTTGTTTTCTGGGGGTAGGGATGGGGAGGGTTGAGCAAGAATAACCGACACCTATCAGGGAGTTGGTGATGTTAGACCAAACTACTTTAAAGCCCAACTTGAGCCTCAGGATGCACTATTTTTAGGGACAGCTTTCAGACACAAAGCCCACATGTGTGACATATTGGGGTCTGTGCAGCTCATGTGAAGGCTCCTCAGCTTTCCACAGCATTTTGGAGAGCGGATGCTGCAGAGAAACATTCACATGTGACATTTTAGACCTCAATATCCTCTGCACATCAGGGCTGTGCTAACTTTGGGGACCTGTTTATACAACCTCTAATTACTGTTAATAGTATGAACTCATTAAGGAGTTGCTTCTTTGAAAACTGTGGCGAGTTTCTTTGTCTGTATGTACCCACAACAACAAGAAGAATAATCAGCAGATTCTCTGAGGGGTTCTTGGTGCTGGCTCAGTGCATGTTGTTCCACTGATTAGAGACGGGAACTTCAAAGCTGACCTCTGACCAGCAAAGGACTCGGCAAGGAGGTGGCTGGGACAGGCAGAGGCAGTTTTTTCCTACAGCTTGGGAGATGAAGGAGAAGTGGAAAGAATGGGAAGCTGTGAGCAATGAGATTTTTAAAAAGCCAGAAATAACAGAAGAGGAAACAAGAGAAGAGGAATTTTTTTTTAAAGGACTGTAAGAAAGGAGAATGTGGAAGACACACAGGAAGCATCATTTAGGAATGGAGTAGAGAAAGAGGCTGTTGTGGTGGGAGCTGTAGTGTGCTCTGCTGCCAGACTAACCAGGGTTGGCAGGGGAGTTAAGACTTTCAAAAAAGAATAATACAGGCCAGGTACTGTTGGTATCGAGCCCCTGGAGATTTGAACCAAACTTCGCAACTTTTTTTGGTTGTTATCAGTAGCTATAGCTGTGCAGTTACAGTTAAGCAATTGCGCTGTGAACACTGCGTGCTCGGCTAATCTTTTGCGATAACGAAAAGGGAAGAAAATCCCAGGATGGATGGGCTGTCTGGATGACCGCAGCCAGGAGTGAAGTCAGTAGGACTGAGCATTACCTGGGGAAAGTTACTCCGGCAGTGGGAGATCACGACCACCGACTCATTGACCCCCTACTCAACACGGACCCCAGACTCGGAGGGAGAGAACAGCGCCTGCGGAAAAAACACCGTGAGAAAGGAAAGGAATAACGAGCAAACGGGCTTTGAGTACTAAGTGACAGAAAAGTTATGTAATTTGTAACCAAGGACTCCTGACGCCTTTGTTAAAATGTATAAACAGCGTCACGTTGTGGTGACCGGGGAGCCTCTCTCGTGGGCCACCTCCCGGCTCCCACCTTGGAGCGAACTGGGATCAAATGCGGAGGAGCGCGGGAATAGCGCCCCGGTGTGTGAATCGGCGCTGCTCACGGGGTACCGAGCCCGGGTTCGGGCCACCACAGCGGCCCGGGGAGCGTATTCCAGCCGCGGCTCCCCCGTGAGGGAACGGGCTGGGAGCCTCCGGCCGCACGTGCGCCTTGTTTTGGGGACGGGGCCCNGGATCCGGGGGCGGGGTGAGGGGATCCTCCTCCCCTCCCGGGGGAGAGGGCCCGGGGCTGGACAGAGCCCCCTGAGGAGCGGGGAAGGAGCCGGGGTGACGAGAGGGCTCCCCGGGCTCAGGCGGGTCCCTCTGCGCGGCGCTGCCCTGACCCCCCCTGCGCCTGCCCCGCCCGTGGCCGCCCGGCCGGGCCGGCAGGAGCGCTCCGAGTTATCCTTCAGGGTGGGCACGGACCGGCCTGGGCGCTGCTTGTCATGGTCCGGGGGGCCCAGAAGGAAACTTGCAGTGCTTGTCCTCTGCGAGAGGCTGTCCGTTCCTTTACTTGGAGATAGCGTGTGCTTCTGCGGGTCAGGTTAAGGTTTCGGTCCTGTTGTCTTAGTCGTGCAGTCGTCAGAAAGAATTGACTGTGAGAGTGCCTTGCGGGGACAAAGATCAGTGGGTATGTTCGTACGTTCGTGTGCTGGCGGTGTCTGACTGCTGCTGGTAGGAAAACATCCGATGGAGTAAGCTGGAGTACAGGCACTGACAGGGTGTGTCCAGTGAGTCGCTGGGAAGCATCAAAGAGAAGTGAGGACTCAAGGAGGTAAGCAGAGCTGGTAGTGCTGGCTAGGTGGAAGGAGATGAGAGGCAAGTGAATAGTATTAATTTCTTTTCTTTATAATTTTACTTGAAACTCTGCTTGAATATATTTCTTTTCTACCCTTTCCATACCATATAGTTCTGGAATATTTTTCAGTATAAAGATGCTGTTGTACATGTAAACATATTCAAAGCCCATGTAGTAAATTCATATTCATAGTCCATGAGAGTAGGATCAGAATTGAATAATCAAAGCAAAATTGGACACAACAACTCTGGAAACCATTTGGGAGGCTGGGATGTCCATCAGGAGTAGGCCAAGTGACCTGATTGTTTCTACTGTGCAAGTCAGTTTATTTTCAATACTCTGGTCGTCAGTGCTCAATGTTCTGTCCTACTGCTCAGTGCTTTGGTGTACAGCAAATGCACAGAACTAAGGGGCAAAGCAAGGCAAGAGTGTGGGGCAGCCCTTGAAGTGCCATCATTAGGATATTCAAACCGTGCTTCTTTTGTCCATCTGTTCTAGAAACATGTAAAA
This sequence comes from Drymodes brunneopygia, assembly GCA_013400955.1. Classification (NCBI taxonomy): domain Eukaryota; kingdom Metazoa; phylum Chordata; class Aves; order Passeriformes; family Petroicidae; genus Drymodes; species Drymodes brunneopygia. Next base: position 522,663 of record VZTZ01045613.1, on the reverse strand, counting down.
CTTATGTGTCGAAACCAGAGGGGTGTGCTTTGTCCATCTAGATTTGAGTTTGAACAAGTTCTTCATGCTCTGAACTCTTGTGATCTAGAACTGGGATCACTTTGGCTATGCTTAGGGTGCTCTCTGAGCAAAAGACTTGGTAGAAAACCAGAGATGACAGAATTTCAGTGGTGCTCCTCCTTTGACGCTGTAATACTAGGTAAGCCAAACACATGATTGGTATCTTAAACCAGTACATTTAAACATTTTTTGCATTATTCCAGTGATACAGAATAGTAAACCCACTGGAGCTGTTGATACTTTCCAATTATTTTGGTATCCGAGAAAACAAGCCCTTGAAATGGAAGCTTTGTAGTTGTGGCTTGTTCCTGTTACTTGTTTAATTCTTGTTTGATATATTACCCTTTGGAGTTTCCTTGTTTGTCCTATGCACACACAAGCTACTGTAAATTCTGAGCTAGAATGCTTGGGAGTGTCAAGTTCTAGAGTACGCAGAAGAATAAAAGCTAAGTTATAGCATAAAATTTAACTAATGGCTCTACAATCTCTGACCATAACAGTAGCCAGTATCTAATTTTGCAGTGCCCTGTCCGCATATGTAGCAGCTCCATTGACAGATCAAAGTTAATAGTACAATGTGATTAACTTATGGACCTTATGTATTTGATGAATTCTCTGGATTTAATGTGCTCACTGTCCTAACAAAGAGTGGTTTGTTGCTGATCAGCTGTTACAATGACCGTGGAGGATGAGAGAAGTATTAGGTCGGTTTGCCCCTAGTGGCTGAGACCAGTGGTCACTGTATCCCCCTCCTGGAATCCCTGTAGCTTGTAAATGCTTAGTCATTAATTAGACTTTTCTGAATTATGACCCATTGTAATTATGTAACCTCAAGCTTTTCATCCCATACAGATAGGCTCAGGAAACTGGTTGGTGGTTGGGTTGGTGTTTTTCTTTCCAATGTCATTTTGCTGTCTGACATTTATATGACTTTAATTTTGCTGTGAGATTTCAGCTTCTCTTTCTTTTGAAAGAGGGGTTATTTTTTCATTATTTTCCTCCATCCATAGAGCATAAAGAGCCTTTCTTCTGGCCACTGCTGTTAATTTCATGTCTCCTCCTGGTTATTTTCCTCCCCTAGTTTCTTCCTCCAAGTCAAATTCTGTCTTCTTTGAAGGTTTTCTGTTCAATTATTTTTCACAAATCTTTCCGTCCATTACTGAGATTCTTGTCTCTTCCCTCTTTTCGAACAAAGTTCTACAGCTTCTCAGTCTTGACACTAAGTTTTGCTTACAATTCGTATTTTCACTCCTGTAGATCTGTTACATTGGTTTTGTGTATTTTCTGTTCTTAACTTTCTTATCTGTTCAATTATTTATGTGTACAATTCAGTATCTATTCAATTCGTGTTCAATTTATTTCCTGTACAAAGTGCCAAAACCAAACCAAATGTGAATACAAGATAACTCCATGAATTTTGAGACTGGGCTTAGAAAGAACATTTTCCTGGTGCTTTTGGGAGAAAAGGGTCATTCTTTAAAAGTTGAGCATGTAATATTGGAAACAAATCTCTTATTCATTGGAAAACTCTTTTAACTCAAGTTTTCTGACATGTGATGGCCTTTCTGGAGATGATTGCCTTGCTTGCCTTATAACAACACATGCATGTTTTAACCTGCTTCCCAGTGCAAAAGATACATGTTTGTGTGGTAAATACAGCCTGACATAAAGTAACTTATCCTTAATAAGTAAATGCAATGCAACCTTTGGATTTTAAATGGTAGAAGGATGGAAATTGTACGAGCATTGAATAAATACAATGTGTAAGATTCGAGTCAAATCTCTTCATTCCTTAGTTCCTTGTGTTTTCTCCACCCGCATCTACTGCTCCCAGTCTGGTCACATAGGTTTATCAATCTCTATCATTGGCAGAGAATATATAGTCTTTGCATCCATTTGAAAGTAATTCTTTTTGGTCAGGAAAATTTGATTCATTCTTCTCTCATCATCCCATCCCCTGCCATTTACCTGATGGTATTTGCATTTATCACCCTGGTCTTCAGTTTGTTTCAAAACTGATTTTATTTCTTAGAGAGCATAGCTCTTTTGCTTGTAAGGAAGCAAAACTTCCCTCTTTGAAGCATTCTTTATGCAGATTGGAGTAGAGCCAGATTGATCTGTTCTACCTGTTTATCTTGTTATCTTTCTGCTAGAGAAAGGAGTAGGCAGTGGGAATAGCTCCTCCTTTCATTGAGAGGCAGCAACTGCTGGTGAGAATGTTTCAGAGCACTCTTTCCTCCTGCCCATGGCATGAATGAGAGAGTTTCCAAAGGGTCAACATTAGTGAATATAAATTCTGCTCTATAGCAAGGAGTTGGAAGGATTTCAAACTGACATTAGGGATATAATTTGGTCTCCCTCCCTACCCTACTCTGTTGTCATTGCATTTTAAAGACTAAGCTACAGGATCTCAGAAGCTGTTTGACTATTTCTTCTGCTGTAGCAGACTTCAGTCAAAGGAGGAGGCTGGATGTCTGGGGGTGGTTGCCACATCAACCATCTGTTTTTGCTGGTGCTTGAGTCAAAGCCCACAATTGTCTTTCTTCTCCTTTCCCCTCAGCTCACACTGAACCACCACCCCCAAAAGAAAAAAGCAAACACAAAAGACATGATGTAATTTATGTAGTTTAACAGCTTGTGCTGCTTGTGCATCTTTAGGGTGAAGCCACAATTTTATTCTTTTTCGCCTGTGCCAGAACATAAGCTTTTTTCCCTGTACCCCCTACCCAGTTTGGGATCAGGTGATGCATGTAGCTCTCAGAGGGGAGTAAGCTGACTCTTTATATTGCCTTATTTCCTTAAACAGCCTTGCTATGCTGTGTTGTATCTCCTTATGACTTCTGTAGTGCATATTTTGTAATCTTTTTTCCCTTTAGCACAGAATTCAGTTTTGATCCTAAATCTCTTCTGTATAAAGACAATCTTATTTAAAAGCAAAGTGCTTTAACTTTTCTGGACCTTTTCGGTAGCCAGCATGGCAGCAAGCATTTGTAACATCTGAATGATGTTGCTTTTCAGCTTTTTTATGAAGGAGGAACAACAAAATTCAAAAGAAAAGTTTCTCTAGGGTGACAGCGTTGGCAGCTGACTGGAATGCTGGAGCTCTGAGCTGCTTTGTCAATTGGAAAGGAAAAAAAAAAGAAGATAAAAAAAAGCTATGAAATGAAGTTAACTAACTCCTCTGGGAAGAGGACACCAAACAGAAAAACTAAAGCAAATAAGCAGTAGTGCAAACACTAGAATGTGAGTTGCATTTGCTGAAGTTGTGAAGAATGAATATATAAAGTTTGAGTCTACAGTGATGGTCTAAAAGAAGCTGTCTGCCCAATCTCGTTTGGTTTCTGTGCTTCCAAACTGTGCTAAATTTTACATACAGCTGTACAGTTTAAAGAGAAAACATTTCATGTCCTAAATCATGCACTGAACTAAGTAATAAAAATGTAGTTGATGCGGTACCAGTTGCCATAAAGAATGACATTATAAGAAAGAAGTTGCAGAATAAGAAGATGAAAAACATTCTTCCTGTTCTTATCTGGTATTACCTTATTCATTAATATGCTAGGCTGTGAACTTAAAAGTTCATTAAATCTTGATATTTTTAACTTTTGGTATTGGCAAAGCCTTTTACGTGTCTTTCTTTGCAGTTGATTAAATGTGCAGAGTATTCCATATTTCCTGAACCATGTTATCCAGTGCTAGTGGATAAACTGATAATATAAGTCTTAAAGCTTTTTGCTAGTTTGAATAATTTACATAAAATTGGAGTTTAAAATGATAGAAGTGTGATTGTATTTGTGAATGTAACAGTGTCTTTGAGTCTACATGTGTTTGGAAACGTTGCCTTTGGTGCAGAAAGGTTTTCATTTTTTTTGTTAGAAGACTCTGACATTTTCATTTTATGAAGTGGACTAAAACACATTTATCTTAGTTTCATATTGTGGAAAAAGTGAATGGTACCTAGTTTCAAGTTTCATCTTTAAAAGCCCATTTGCTATTTTGTCAGAGGGAAAATTATTTTTTGTCTACTAAGTAAGCAGGCTTTCAACTGGCATCTAAGTGATTCATTTGTAGGAAAGATTCCCTTTTAAATTTGTCTGGCACAATAGAATCTCAATAGGAATTAGGAGTCTATTATGAAGCACTACTAGAATATATTGTCAATTTAAAGACATGAATATAAAATCTCCAAATAACATTGTTGCCTTCAGAGCAAAATATAAAGCACCTCAACTGAAAACACCTCAGGGAAAAGTACATTGCTGTTCTGATGCTCTTCCAGATCAGTCCCTGGCAGCGACATGGTTGTCCCAAGGCCTGACTGGCTGCAGCCTCTATGTGCAGAAGGGAGCAATGTGTTAAATTTGCTGTTCAGTGTGGGTTCCTGGGTTGTGTTCATGAGCCACATTTGACAACCAGTGCTTGCAATTAGTGGGCGAATAGAGTTTCGGGTTTAGTCTTTCCCTGGTTTAGGTTTGCAGTAACTGTTGTACTACTGTCAATGAGTCTTCTGTGGGTAAAAAAAGGAAGGTAAACTTGAATTTTATAATTGTTTCTAAGGAGAAAATCTGACAAGCAACATTCACCAGATTCAAAGTAGAACCAGCTTTAATTGGATCTCAGATTTATGTTTGGAAAAATGGCAGCATCAGAAACAGATTATTTTAATTGTGTCTATGTCTCAGAATATCTTGCATTTTGAGGTACTCTGAAAATGGTAAACCCAGTGAGATTATCCACAAACACACAGAGTAGTTTAAATATACAAAATGGTGTAAAAGGCAGCTAAACAGTGATATTTGATCCATAAAAATTGAAACTTGGCTTTCTTTGAGATAAATTTTTTCTTAACCTGACACTTAGGGCTATTTCTGATATCTGCATTTCATACTAACAGTGAAGACTTGATAGAGTGAAGGGTTCTCAGCTTCAGCATGTTTTGCAGTTGAGATGACATGAAGGGCCCTTCTTTAGAGGAATTAACACAAAATTTTCACAACCTGAAGGAAAACCCTTTTTGTAACTATTTTTTTTTAATCCAGAAAGCATGAGCGGCTGGGTGGGGGCATGACGAGCTAGAGGATTTTGGAACAGAAAGTCTTGAGCATGTAAATGGTCATATTTGTGAGCAAGAAACAGCCATCTTTGGAGAAGGATAGAATTCAGAATCTGTTCCAAGCCTGTTACAGCCTTTGAAACAAGAAGGGCAAAATGTAAAAAAGCAAAAATCCTTAGTAAAACATTACCTCATTTTAAATATGAATAAAATCCAGAAGACAGGTGAAGATAAAGAATGGTAAACATTTCCAGCACTCAAAGCCCTGTCTTTTTAACAGTGAGAATCCTCTTAGCATTTGAGAAACTTACTTGTTCCTTTTGCCATTACTAGGGAGTGTTTATGATATTCCATAACAAGTAACTCCTTCATGAAATGGAATGAGCACATAGATTTGTGTGCATCTTAAATTTTATTTTTAAAACTAAGTACTCAAATGAGGTCATGATAGAGGATTTTATCAGTTCTTAGACTTAGTGAGCATAATTTAGTTTTTATTCTGCCATCCCCTGGGCCAATACCCACGTAGCCCATTTGACAGCTTTGAACACTCTTAACAAAATAAATGTTTTTATTTTTGTTGATCTTGCAAACTTAATCATTTTCTTTACATGCTTACCAGATGTCTTCTGGAGACCTACTGCGTTTATTAGAGAAATTGTGCAATAAAGAGTGAAAAATCTGCTGCTGGTGGAAAAATAAATAGGAAATCTTGCATGAGCTGTGAATGTTGCCTTGGTGGCAATATATTAGGGGAAGCAGTTGTAAGCTTTGTAATCAGTTTATCATTTTTGAGAGCAGTAAGACAGGGAAAGCTTTCTTTGGTCTTTAGCAAAACTGAAAGCAGATTTGTGGTGGTAGTATTAAAGCATTAAATGTAACTGTTAAAACAATAGAAATGGGCCATAGATCTTGACTATGTGTATTGCCAATGAACATTGATATAAATGGCTCATAAACAGCTAACAGAAATACATGTATATTAATTTAACATGTGGACGAAATGTGAAACCAGGCATCCCAGAATAAAAATTACTTCTTCTCTCTAAATTTTGTAGAGAAATATTGTAGTTGTCCCAGCTGTACAAGGATTAAAACAAAGTGTGAGTATTAAACTGCTAATAGAGAAGTTCAAAATAATGTAAATTTTAAACCTACAAAAATTAAAAACCAAAAAACCACAAACAACAACTCCTCCCCAAAAGTATAGATTTTAAGCAATTATATCATTATATATTTGTGTTGACTATAGTTAATAGCTTACATACACTTAAAACACTTTACTGGAATACAAGCCCATCATTTACCTGTGATTCAGCCTATTTTAACTGAACTCAGATTCAGCCATTTCCACTTCATTTTGCCTTTCTTGCCTCTCCATAAACAAGAATTCTTAGTTCTTGTTGTGTAACATCACTATTGCAGACACTGGATAATTCTTCAGATTTATTAATATTTTGCTAATTTTGTCATCTATTTCCTTCTCTTTGAGCTAACAGCTACAAGAGAATAGCTGGCTTTTGAACGTGGTCTTGTAACAAAAATGTGAGTCCATACTAAAATTTAGCATTTTTTTTTCTTTTTCTTTCAATCTGCAGATTTCCTGTTTAAGTTCTTGGTCATAGGAAATGCTGGAACTGGAAAATCCTGTTTGCTACACCAATTTATTGAAAAGAAATGTAAGTACATGTGAAAAACAGTAAGAGTTCTCTATTGTTTTCTACCACAGGTAAAGGCTGTGCCTACCTATTATTGGTATGGAAGCTCCCATAATTGTCTTATTTGTGTAGGTGAGGATTTTAGTAAAGAAATATGTTCAGAACTGTGCTGTAAAACCCTATTGCTCACTGTTAGTCTTTAATCTAAAACCTAATATGGACCATTATTCTCTATTACTCTCAAATTAATATAACAGGATGTTGATGAAAATACAGACTTTCTTTTTGTGAAAGTTATAATTTGCAGCTACAAGCTTCCCTAGATATATAGCAGAGACTTGGATCTTTTAGAAGAAAGGATGAAAGAAAAGTTGAATTTCTTGAGTTGATTGAGAAAGCCTTGTAGCATCTTTCAAAATAAATAGTTACTTTGTTTTCTTTGTTAAGGACTGTAGTCAATGATAAATACTGGTAGAGATTCCATAGTGAATCTTACTCAGGGATGAGCATATAAAATAAAAGAAAAATTTCTGTTGGATTGTACATTTGGCATCAAGATTAAACAAAATTAATACGCATTTAGAAATCTTTGTAAATCTAAAGTGACTTATCTTTCTCAACCAAACAGTAATTCACCTTCTCTCTTGAGGAATACCTAAGGATAATGATGTGTAAGCACTGAGGAACATGGCTTGATTCTGAGTGAACTTGAAACAAGCCCTTGCTCCTAGTAGGGGCAGCTGTAAATTGCTGAGATTCTGTGTTATCAACAGCATACACAGAGCAGGTATCTTAACTCTGTGCATTAAAGAAGAATTGGCTCTTGCATATTCATGGCCAAGACTATGTCTTTTTTTGTTCTGCATTCCCATGAATTTTAATTTTAATGGCATCAAAGTATTAGAGAACACAGTTGGAAAAATGTAGAAAAAGTATCTTGCTACTTATTAAAGTGAACTGGAAATTATTTAAAGCAGGCCTTTCTAGAAGTAATTTTGAATTGACTAAACTGTCAAAAATTGTAAGAACATTTACTTCTGTGTGGTGGCAGTGGGCTTATGAGCAGCACTGAATTTGATGGTTCAGGAAGTAGTTTATAATTTGAACACTTAGTTTGGATAATACCTAAATTGTTTTATGCAAAAAACTGTATAATCACTCTAAATATTCTTCAAATAAGTCTGATTTTATTTCTTTTTTTTTAGTCAAAGATGACTCAAATCATACTATAGGAGTGGAGTTTGGTTCAAAGATCATAAATGTTGGTGGCAAATATGTAAAATTGCAGATATGGGATACAGCAGGACAAGAGCGGTTCAGGTACGCTTTTCAGTCATTTTATTAGATGTTATTAAATTGCTGCTGTGAGTGATGGATATTATTTATTCCTGCTCATAAGCAGGCAAAGCTTTTTGGTCAGTGGAATTGTTTGTCTGCTTCCCTATTAACTTTCCAACCTGGATGTAGTGACACAGATCCATCGATTTCAGTAGAGCAACACTGCCTGGCAGGATCTGAGCTTCTGCCCTTTCTTTCATTGGGTATTTTCTGTTAAGGTATATGAGTAGAACAGGTGGCTAACAGCTTGCTCAGCCAAACTCATAAATGTTGTTTAACTAAGTGTTTGTGTGTAACTATGTTTAGGAGACCTTCTATTGGTTGGAATAAGTAAATGTCAGGAAGTTGTAAGCTGTTCAAAATGGGCATGAAAATAATTGCACAGTATAATTATATACAGTATTATTAGAGAAGGAAAAAATCAGTCAAATTCATTTGGGTAAATGCATTTCTAGAAAGACTGAGATATCTTAAGTTTCTTAGGGAAAAAGCAATCAGTTTGTCAGCTTGCTACCACCAGGGTACTTTTAATACTGTATTTTAACAGTGTTCTGCATCTGAGGCATAGATCAAACTCAGTAAAAATCTAATGTATTCCCGGGTACATGCATCATCAAATAGGACATAATTTTTTTTTATTTTTGGGGGGATGGAATGTGTGTCTGAGGTTTCTTCATTTTGGGAGAGGGGTTCGTTAGCAAAGGTAGAATGGTAGAATTCTGAGTAATGGGCAGCAATCCAGGTAAATGTCTTCTATCAGACAAGTCCTTTGGATATACTTCTGACTGAATAAAGCTGGGCTGTGATATGTAGTGTTCATTAGAGAGGTCTCTTCAGTGTGTTGGCCAGATACCAGCCTCCAGTTCTGTATTTAGTCATGTATTATGATTTGTGTACCTTCAGCACCACACAGTCATAATGGACTTTGAGAATCCTTGTACAGCTATATTTAATGAAAGTGCTTCATCAAAATCCTAGTTGTAATTGGTCTACTGCTGCACAGCTGATAACATTGTCTAAAAACATGTTTTGTTTTAAATATGTAAATGAGAATTCTGTTTCATAATACAGATTGGGTTATATTAACCCAGATTTTAAACAATGAAGGCACCACAGAAATGTATATTTGTAATTCTATTTCAGGTCTGTAACAAGGAGTTACTACAGAGGGGCTGCAGGTGCTTTGCTTGTCTATGATATAACCAGGTAAGAAAGCCAGCAGCTCTTTTGCTCATAGGCTGCCAGATCCAATTAATACACAGTGATTCCTTCCCAAGTACCTAATGCTCTAATCGAAATTGGGCAGGAAGAAAAGAAAGTAAGTATGAGAAGTACTTCCATTTCAGTGCATATTTGAGTTTTGGAACTTGCTTACATGAGATAGTGTGACTGTCATAAATGTGGACAATCCTAAAGGGTTGCACAAATTTGTGGGGATTGCCCCCCCCCCAGTCGCTGATCCGATCTAATCATGGTGGAGTACACACGGCCACTGGCTCAGCAAGCTGTGCCACAGAAACAAGAGCAGACTTCAGCCATCCTTAACCAAGGCAGTGCACCCTTACTTGTGGAAACTGCTGATTAGTGTGCTGGGATGGAAGGTCATCCTCTGGAGAACCTAGCTCTGCCTATACATTCCTTAACTGGAGCCCAAAATTCTGTAAAATTCTCTGCATCTTTTAATATTTTAATATTATAGACAGCCAATAAAACACCATTACACATGTTCATATTCTTCCTGCCACCTTTGACAGATGAGTTTTGTGTTGGTTAATGTTGTTTCACTAGATTGTTGCTTGTTGTCCTGTGAATAAAGGGTTCTCTCAGCAGGCTTTGAAATCTGTGTTCTGTGCTTGAGGTCAGCTGGAGTCATCTGTCAGTCCTACTGCTTGAAGGCTTTCTCCCTGGCCTCGGCTGCAATGACGAGTGGTGTGTGCAGGGTGTCTGCCTGCAGTGTAGGTCCTGACACCGCTGTGAAAGTTCAGGCACACACATCTACAAAAGTCATAAATTTTTACAATCCCTCTGGTAATTTAAGTATCAGTTGAATTCCAAGTGGAACAGTATCTGATTCTGTTATCCCAAAATGTCATGCACAAAAGGTTGAAACTAGATAGAGCTTAAAATTTTAGCTTTTCACATTAACACAGTATTTTATAATTGTGTGTTTGTGTATTGTGATTGATTTAATTTTTATTTTTAAAAACTCAAGCTTTTAAATAGTTTCATGAAGGAATTTGATACTCTTCTCAGTTCATCACTGGCACACTGAGATGTGTAGGTGCCTTGCCGGACTACCAGCAGTTTGTTTGCCACAAACACAGATTTGCTGTCTGAGTTTTGGTTTGGTGATCTGTTCACGAGAAATGAGTGTCCTAATAAAGGATGTCATTTCCTACACAGCCGGGAAACCTACAATGCACTTACTAATTGGTTGACGGATGCAAGAATGTTAGCAAGTCAAAATATTGTGATAATACTGTGTGGAAACAAAAAGGATCTTGATGCAGATCGTGAAGTCACTTTTTTAGAAGCATCCCGGTTTGCGCAGGAGAATGGTAAGTAGTACAAAACCATCACGTATGTATAATACTGCAAGTCACTTTCATTTCTATGCAGTTAGGCTGTACTTTGTACCTTGTGTACAGAAAAGAATTCTGTCAGTACCTGAGGCCCAGAGAGGCAGTGCCTGCAGTGAGAACTACACGAACTACTTAAGTCTCATTACTAGTGATTCTTTCAGTCCCTCTTTAGAGTACCCTCTATGTAGAGGTATATTCCATAGGAAATGTAGTGCAACTTCAGGTATTGCCTTGCCCCCAAAGGGCTGAGGAGAAAACATGAATTCCTCTTTGTCAGCATCTTAAAGACTCCCTAGATAATAGACAAAGTTGTATGGGGTGTGCTGCAGTTTGAAGCCATGGGTTTTACTCATGGAAAACTGATTTCAGTGCAGGGCATGGATCCAGAGGACTATTACCTGGTCTGTAGTATTCAGAATTTCCAGTCTGAGGACACAGTTCTGTGTCAGCTGAAGCCAGTCTCAGTCTGAGCTTCTGTGCTGCAGTCCTGCCATTGTCAAAATCTGGTTTTGCTTTTGTAAATCAATTAAAGTCTTCTCTACCAACTCTGGCTACTGGCTTTGTTTTTGCATATAACCTCTATTAACAGGAAACTATGAAGTTCGGTTTCAAGCACTGTTTTGCATGCACAGCCTAGGTTATTATCTTCGGATTCCAGCTTTCTAAGGTCCATGTGTAAATTTTAGAGGATGTTCTTTGTGATTTTGCCATCAAAAGTTAGTTTTACTGGACCATGCTTTTTGACTGTAGATCTCTCTAAAATATTTTTATTACTCCTTGCTTTTATGCTTTGAATTACTATACCTGATATTCCAGACTTGTTTTGAGAATGGTTTTCTTGGTGTCCAATGCAGAGCTGATGTTCTTGGAAACAAGTGCTCTAACAGGGGAAAATGTTGAAGAGGCCTTTGTACAGTGTGCAAGGAAAATACTCAATAAAATTGAATCAGGTAAATTAAGCTTTATATTTATAAAATCTTTTATTTTATCTGAAAACTAATAAAAGTGCACATGGAAATATCACCATTCAAAGTCCTCTAATAGAATTAACCAAAAAAACCCCAAAATTTCATTGTGGTAAAATAACCTCTTTGTTTTATAGCTCCTTCTCATATGCTTTAATAGGAATGGATGTCTAAGTGAGATCTGTATATCCAAAAATGGGTGGTGGTGTGAATTGTGGGTGATGTTTACCTTCACAGTCAGGTCTGAGTGTAGGTTTTGTGGGTTGCTGCATCCCAAGGCTGACATTAGACAATTTTCGTAGTCCAGAACTAAAACCTATTATCAGGGCAGTCATTACTTTAAATTCTGCTTCTCATATGTAACAGGAAATACAGTCAAGAGAGTATGAACAGTAATACTAAAAATTTCAGAGTTGTTTCCTAGCAACTGTTTCTCTGAAGTGACCTTCCTGCCTCTCAGTTGAAATCATTTTTACTTTTGCAGATTTAGAAATATACCAGAAGCTTCTCAACACAAGTGGGCAGGTTCCTCCTGGAGACAAGCTCCTGTGTGTTAGATGTCATTACAGCTAATTTGCATTCCAGTTTTCCTCTTTTCTACCTGCTTGATATCTTTAAAATTTTAAGTACTAGCCACAATGAAAAGTCTGTCTTGGATTCTAATTACATGTTTTGAATGCCAAACACAAGTTTTTAGATTAAAATAATATGATATTTTCATAGGAATTTTCTGTTTACTGCATTGAATCAATGCCAAACAGCAGCTTTCATTTTAAAAAATTGAGGCTGTAAGGAATCTATGGAGGACTCTAGTCTAGCTTCCTGTTTAAAGCACATTCAGGTTCAAAATGAGAGCAAGCTGCCAAGGGCTGAACAGTCACACTTTTGGTATGCTCCAGGAGCAGAGATTCCACAGCCCCTCTGGGAAACATGTCCCAGTACTGACAATTGCTGCTGTCTTCCTGTTCAGTCCCCAGCCCATACCAGTGCTTCTCTGTGTTCCACCCCAGATGCAGAGTACTGCCTGTGTAGTTGCTGAACTTAATGAGGTTCGTACTGGTCTGTTCCTGTGGCTCAGCCAAGGTCTTTTCTGCATATCACCTCAACTCTGGAGCTATCTACTTGTCCCTTAAACACGGTGCCATCTGGTAACTTAACAAAGGACTGATGGGTGTGCAGTGAGCCTGAATAAGTGATCTGAACTTGGTTGGTTTTTTAAGATTAAGTATTTCTAATCTTGGCCAGACCACTATACAGCCATAGGAACAGTTCTGAAGGCGCAGGGTATGAAGTAGGCAGAAATGGATACCAGAAGTTGGGAAGGTTGGTCATTTTCCCTGGGGGCAGTTCTTTTTGGAATCCTTCTGTCTATCAGATGGATCCATTTTTGTTTGGCCTGGTATCTACAGTACTATTTTCTTTGCTTATGAGCCTCTGAAAGCAGGAAGTTTTTAACTGTGTTCGCAGAAACCATTTTAGACCTTTCTTTTGCTCAAAATAGTGCAAATGCATTTCTTGTTTGCAGCTTAAATCTAAGACAGATCTGTCATCGTGATCAAGGGCACGGTTAAATTAGAGGAGAAAATTATTCAGGTTTGAAATTGCTTAAAAGTAGACAGAATTGAGACAATCTCTTCATAAATAGATCAGAATATAATTATACTTTTTTTAATCTAATGTTAATGGTTAATTTGGAATTTATTATTTGCACATGATCTTTGTTATTGTGATCATTTTGTTTCTCATCAGGAGAATTGGATCCAGAAAGAATGGGCTCAGGTATTCAGTATGGAGATGCTGCCTTGAGACAGCTGAGATCACCACGCAGAGCACAAGCACAAAGTGCTCAAGAATGTGGGTGTTAAAGAAACAAAACACAAAATCCCAAATACTTACTTTAGATACAGAAGGTAAGCTTACAAAAATCTCAGGGTGGTGGGTGAATTGCCATAGTTCATAAATGGGCTGTATTGAGTGCTTGGCTTTTTCACAGTTAGCTTGTAAAGTTACAGAGAATCTATTGAAATAATGCACAGTAAAATGAATTGGGGTTTTTATACTTCGGTTTTTCTTCTCTCATCTGCTAGGAAGACTGGTGCTCTTACTGAAGTGTTTCTAGATCTTAACTTTCTCTGAGTAATGCTGTGGAAAACATTTTAAAATTCTCTATTCCTGAAATGCGTTATAGGCCTAATAGCTACCTAATGCACTGTAGAGAAAGTGAATCAGTTCTGTTGTATTGAGAACAAACATTTGTAGAAATGAGCATTCACAAAATTTATGGTACAGTATCATGTCCTAAGCTATTATAAAGTCTTTTCTGAAAATACGAGGCTTTAACACTAAGACTCAAAATTTAAAGATAACACTAAATTTCAAACTTCCACTGACATTTTTGCCTCTACATAAAAGCAGCCTGAAGTTATTCTGATTCCTGTCTGCTATTAGCAGAAATGTAAACAAGAGAATAGTAGTATTTGCTGCTTAAGCAATGTTGTTGTCTAAAGTAGTTCTAGGGCTGTTGCAGCCTAGGAAACAGGTGTACAGTGTTCTAAAATTCTTCCAAACATGTTGTTCAGAGAAAGTGGGGAAAAGATTTTTCCCTTTAGCAGTTGTAGGGGAAGACACATAAAAGTCCCATAAACTCCTAAGAACAGCTCTGTGGTTAGTCTTCCTTTTAAACAGTTGTCCTTAAGACACCTCTCAGTATTCACTGGATTTTACATAACTCCTTGCAGTATGCAATGGCTCTTAGGACAGTCCTTTCTCCCTGTGCAGTTAATTATTCTGATATAATTAATCCTTATTTCTCTAATACAAGGACAGTGATATCAAATAAGTACTGCAGGCATAATTACTGCATCACTTTTACTGTATTCATTCATCAGCTTGAGCAGTGCACACAGCAGAAGCTTTATAGAACATTAAATAAGGCAGCACATAATTCTACATTCTCATATCTTTTGCTGTATTCTGGGAGCTTAGCTCCCAATTAAAGTCCAGAATTTTAAATAATGGATAGGAATCCTTGAGCTGCTTTCCTCCTACAAAATGCCATTCTTCAACTAAGTGACTGCTAGAAAAGGGCTTTAATTTAGTTCAGCTTTGGTATGGCTCTACAGAAATGAATATTTATTGATTTTATTTCAAGAGCTCGGTTTTCAGATTGATCAGATATGGGTAATTAATGGAGTTCCTGTGTATTTTACAGCTGTCCTTGCAAATGGTGTTTGAAGAAACAGAAAAGCTTGAAGGCTATGCAGTTTTTAAAAGCATCTTTCCACTATCTACAAACAGAGCAGACCACTGCTGACAGAAAGGTGTCCTGTGGTAGGGGGCAGGAGTGTGCACAACACATAAGTCTGCAAAGCAAACTCAGTAGTTTGATGGACAATATTAAGGCTCATACCTGTATGTAAATGTTTTCCATTACCTATTTTTGTTCTTTCACCTCTAGTTTAAAGCATTGCAATGTACTGTAAATAATGTAACAGTAAATTTACAAAGCATGGTATACTTATGTATGCTATTAGAATGTTGCACTATAAGCAGTTTAATATTTTATTTTTTTATCATATAAACAAACTTAACTGAGGTAGGCTTTGTCACGTTTGTTTGTTTGTTGCACAATAGTTTGTATTTACAACCTGAATTATAAAACCACTGGCAACTGTCAGTGAGAGGTTGTTGGTTTATTTTTTTCCTACTCAGTTTGCCACATTCTAACAAGCTGTTGACAGGATCAATTCTTGATGTGTGGTTATGACCCATACTTCTGTATCCTGATATGTCAAGTTGGAAAAGGCAAGTTAAAGCACAAGAGCAGAGCTACACTGAGCTGTACCATCTCTCATGAAATTAGAGTTCTATTTATTCCCTTTGTCTGGACATTTTTGGTTCAAATGGATGCTTATCTGAAAAGTATGCACCTTAGGATGTCTCTGAATTATATGGAATTAAGCATGCTTTGTACTTGAAAAGCCTGGGTTTAGGTTTTAAAAGACCGTTGAGTCCAAAAACATTCATGTTATGTCATTCCTCTGATTGTTGTATTTAGGACTGGATTTGTTACAGAACTGGTAACAATTATTCCCAATGGTATTCTCTTCCTGGTAAGAGTGTGAAGTGTTTTTGAAGCAGCATAACTTGTTATTTTCAAGAACATCAGAGAACTCCAAAGAAACTTACCTGTCTTAATCCTCACTCAGTTCAGTTTGGCTTTCAGAACTGCAAATGCTTACCAAAAGCAAGTCCTCTGGAGTAGGAAGTTGGATGGAACTGTCTCCTCCACCAGTTCAAATAGCCAGTTATTAATTGGGATGTGTTGTCTGCCAGAGCTGTGGAGGGTGTTGGTTCCAAAACCCCAAACCAGTTCTGCAATGCTGGGAAAAGATGAGGTACTGGGTAGTTTGTTCCACCACAGGCCATTCCACAGCCCAGTCAGGTTTCTTGGCACCCTGACAAAAGCTGAGCAGTGACGCAGCACAAGCAAAGCTAAAGATTGCTCTCCTGTCACTGTTAGAATGGTGGAAGGGGTGTTGGCTGTTGATCAAAACCTCTTTCCCTTTTTACAGTAGCAGTTGAAAGGAGCAGAGGACTGTTGCTTATAAACAGAAATTTCAGGGGTTTCACAGGGATTTTCTTCTACTTCTTTCTGTCCCTTTTACATACAAGACTGGCCTCTTTTATACTTGGTTCTTATGATCATTTTGGTCAAGTGTCTCTGGTTTAAAAAGCAGTAAGCAGTTCTATTCTTTCAGTAACTGTCTTAAACCTGTCCCCTTCCTCCCTGGAAGGAAAGAGTAGTGTCATTATAATGAGCTTGGATTTATTTTTACCATTTTTTAATGTATACTCTTACTGTATACACATTAACCTGGTTAATGTGCATGTTTTGTAGTATCTCAGCCTTTTATGCTGCGTATCTTGCTGACATTCTAAAAAGAAGTTTTCTAAAATTGCAAGTCCTTAGAGAAATACTGTTGGAAGCAATAGCTCTCAGCAGTGCAAACTCTATTGTTTACTATTGCTCCTCTGAGGGTCTTTCATTTCTAAAAATAAACATCATGCCAATATCAGCTCTGGAGCAGATTTCAAGCTTCAGCATTATAGTTGACACAGCAAACCAAACCTATCTCACCTGAACAGTAAGTCATAAAGAGGCTACAGATGTTTTAGGGTAAAATTCTTACTTTACCAAAGCAAGATGGCTGGGAGTTTTACATGAAATACCACCAGGTACCTATATCTGAGGTTTCACGGGATGTGGAGCTTTAGCTGTTCAGCCCATTAAGAGATTTAAATGTCTTATTAAAAGCCTGTGTCTTGCCTTTTAATGAGTCTGTTGGCCTACACTATTTCATTTAATGCTTGTATCTAGCACCAAATAAAGAATCTTCCTTGATTTTCTAGGTGTCTTACACCAAATCCTGTTTACTTGTACAAGCTTTGTCTGTTAAGTGAAGTCAATAACATGACTGTTAGACAACTCTCATAGAATTCACAGTTGCCCCATCTGATCCATTCTTTGTATTCAACTAGATCTGCAGTATGACTCAAGAGTTTCCTTAAGTCCTATAAAAAGTGAATGCTGTAGAAAAACCTGATTATTCTGTACACCTCATTTCCACATTATATTTTATATGCTGAAAGAATTAACACTATAAAAATCTCAAGAAATACACTGCATATCCACAGTGTAAAAATAGTCTCATTCATTTACTGAAGAACCCATAGCACTGAGAACTTAGTGTAACGAGCTTTTAAAAGCTTCGTTTTTCCTGTTTGCATGAGTGTACCTGTTCTTAGTGATACGGCTTCCTGTTTTTTCTCTATTATACTTTTTCCTCCAAAACTCTACATTTATATTCTCAAAGGCATAACATTTCAGGTAGCTATTATAACAGGGTTTTTTTCCTTATGATAGTAGGAGAAAAAAAGTAATTCAAGTTGGGAAAGGATGTTAAGAATCTCTGGGAGAGGTACAGGAGAAACATAAGAGACTGACTGGAACGGTAACTGTAATCTAACTTCATACCCAACCTTAGGCATTACAGAAACCTGTCACTTACATTCCAGGAAAGAATATCTGGGACAAGCAGAAGCCACAGTATGCATGAAGGGACTAAAGTACCCTGTAAGGGGAAAAAAAAAAAAATCTGAGACCCCAAAAAGCACAGTACAAGCAGTCCAGGCACTTTGTGTCATTCATTTTATTCACATGTACAAGTTGACACTACACTATTAATAATAGACAATACAGAAGCATTAAAAACAAATACTGTTTAAAAACTTTAAAAAACACATATTGCTTCAAGCTTAGATGGTATTTCCCTATTGTTTTTAAAGTGAATTCAGTGCTAACAATAGCTGAGGCAGCTTCCCATTCACTTGTACCCCTAATTTTGTGGGGCTGCTTGCCAAGGTGTTGAGTCTGGCTCCATTTATGGCTTTGCTGCTGAGTGCACTAACTGAGCTGGAAAAAAAACTGGAACAGAACATCCAGGTTACCACACATTAGGCCCTCAGATTGCTAGCATTTGGTCCCTATCACAGTAAAAAAAAAAAAAAAGTCAGAGAGGCCTTTATAGTTCAGTGACCCTACATTATAACATAAAAATGAGAACAGATACACTTCCCTATGTGTTAAAAATTCAATTTAAATTTGCATATGCTACCTGGATAAAATTCTTACCAGAAACTGTCCCTCAGTTTTGTTAAGGTTGGCTCTAAGTTTAGCTATCACCTTGACTGTCTTAACTTCCTGTGAAAAAGTCTGTATTTCATAGTTGCAAAGATGTGACAGCAGTGACTGAACAGGCATGCTACTGTATTTTACAGGACATTCTTAGCAGTCTTCATGGTAACATTTTACACTGTAAACACTAGTCTGCACAACACTATAGTTAAACTGCAGCATTACACATTGTAAAATTCTTGCTTCACCTAGCTAAGTACTTTCAGAAACAAAGGAATAAACAGTAATTTTAATAAAGACTTTGGACAATTGAATAGTTACTGTGTTCTTACCAAAAAGTTTTACTTATAAAGCAGGAGTGAGAAGTGTTCACCAGTTGGCTAAATTCAAGAGTCCATGCAAGACAAAGTTTAGAAATTCCTTAATTGTTAGGGAGACATTCACTAGATTTTGTACTTTTCAGTGAGTCCAATTTGAAGCAAAATGGCCACCTCCTGTAGGAATCTATGGAATACAGTTAAAGCTTTTGCATCTGGAAAGTTCTGCTTTACAATTCAATTGGCTTTTCATTTGTCAGCATCAAAACACCAGCAGTTTTCCAGACCAAATACTTCACACAAAGAGCTTGCAGTGATCAGAGCTATTCTATTTCATGTAGTCTAAGCAAATAGTAGCTTTTTAGGCAAGTAATGCCCAAATGCAGGAAGGCTACCTCATAGAATAATTTACCCCTCACTTCAGGAATTGTATTACTTAAACCCAGATAGTACCAACATAGCACCCAGGATTGTTTTGGCTACAGACCATTTGAAAAAGCACAACAACGGCTCACAAGACAGTGTCTCTGCTGTCTTCTAGTAAATGGTCTTTGTGGGGAACAGCTTTTCCCCAGACTAGGATTAGGACTAGATGATTTCCTCAGTATACAGCAGCCCTGATGCTGTTGAAAATTCTCATTTGAACACCTGAACAGGCCTGTTGGAGCTGTTTTAAGCTTGGTTCCCAGTATCCAAGGCAGAAGACATTTAAGCCTCCTATAGTTACTGAAAACACCAACACCTAAAGGGAGATACATCTTATCCAAACATGGGTACTTAAGGCAGGCACATGGTCATCCTGGCTCCTCCATTCCCTGTGGGAAGAGAGAAACTCTAGAAGCTGTCTTCATAAGCATGGCAAGATGAGTCCTGCCCTACACAATCAAGGAAACTGTTGAATGTGACAAAATGCACAATCTATCTGCTGTAGTTATATAAAGCCTACAAAGCCTGTGAGCAACAGGAACAGGCAAGTTTTTATTGAATAAGGCTGTTAAACACTACTGAGTTGGTGCTTTGACACTGTTCAAAGCTTGGGTGGCTTCTGGAGTTGCAACAGCATCAGAAGCAAGCTAAGCATATTTACAGCAGTTATTTAAATAGGACAGCACAGCATAAAAGGAAATCAAAAGAATCTCATGTGGAGTAAAGGCATCCTCTGGAATAGTTTTCCCCAGTTTTGATTTGGGCACTGTTCTAAAGTTTCAGGAAGTTGTAGCCTGTAGTTTACTTAGCAGTTGAAATACAGGGATTTTGCTGCATATAAAACATTCTTAATCATACTGTGCTTTCCCAGACTTAAAAGCTGTAAGATCTTAATTAGGTAGCCTTCAACAAGAGTTGTCTGTATTTTTATAGCTTTATGCTTAAAAGGCAAGTTAAAAAATAGAGCAGATTATAATTTCATGGATTCTAGGACATTTTAGCAAAATTAAAATTGTAATGAAACCTTTAGTGATGTAATAGACACTAGGAGGCAGCAGTGCTTGGACCTTTTGCACAATTACTTTCATCAAGAACACAATCAGACTTTTCACTAAGCATGTGTACTCTGTTGCAATATTAAATCTTGAGTCCTGCTTACTCACTGAGATTGTGGAATGAAGCTAAAACTTGTGCAGGTTTCTGCTACAGAAGTGCAAGTATGCTTCCTGTAGGAAAGTGTCCAACCAAGTGTAAAACACAAGCTTCAAAACAATTAAATCGAAATAACCAATATATGTAACTAACACACAAAACGTCTGAACAAAACTCTGAAGCTCACAACTACAGCAATCATCTGCCTAAAGCGTAGTTAGCAAATTGAAAAAAAGATAATTTATAGCCACCTGAGGGAAACAAAACCACCAAGGATATCACAATGACTGCCTTACTATGTAGAAGTAGGACCTACAAAACAAAAGTATTCAAACTTCATTATATGTTCTTGTTTACTAAAGGATACACCCTTCCTTTCCCTAGCCCTTACCCCCTCCCCATCCCCCCATCAGTGAGGGGTTCTGCACCAATTTCAAGAGGCAGCAAGTTTCTCAGGACTTCATATACAAGTTTTATCAACACAATTTTCAAGTTCAAACCCTTTAACAATATACTTGTACAGTACCTCCAGGTGGAATGCATATTGCACTCTGACCCCCACTGAGCATAATAGATACTCTGAAGTGTTAAAAATAGACCTCACCAGAAAGGAGCCAGCCCTCTCCTTCAATAAATGCATTTACAGGATTACGTACAGACTAAGTGTGACCACAAGGTTTGTACAGTGGTACAACTCTATATTTGTAGAACAAGTAACTGCTTATTGAGCAGCAGCTCTCAGATAATGATTGTCTACATTAGTTATTTGGTACAAGAGAAACAGCTGCAGCAAAACTATTCTGTAGCTGTTTCTTGCCCTGAAAATGAGTGGTTTATTCTAATGACCTTAGAAACAGTGATAAAAGTTAGCATCAGCAGATTCACTATTCAAACAAAGTTGGTGTTTGTTTGGGTTTTTTTTTTCTGATGGTGTTGTTGTTTTAAAAGTTTCAGTATACAGACAATACCTGATATTTGCCTGCCTAAAGCATCTACATTTATTAATGCTAATTACCAGACATGCTGACTTCCTGTTCCCTGTCTTCATATGCTTATTTTCATTAAAGTGTTAAATAGTTTTATAAATACAAAGGCACCTCCATCACTCCTTTAAAGTCTTTCCTCAATACCATCTCCCCATGACTTGTACTTTAAATATGGGAAAACAGATTACTTGTAACCATGATCAAAAAAGTGTTTGCTTTGACTCCCTGTATGCTAAGGTTCCCCCTCCCACCCTCAAAACAAACTAACTGAAGCATTAGAAAAATTCCCAAAAGGGGAATTGTTTAAAAGTTTGGGTAGTTATATCTAAAAGCCTCTTCAAATGTTATGGCTCCAAGGATACACCCCAGTGTGAGGTAGGTAGCCAAGATAAAAACATTGTAACAAATATTTTAACAGCTGGAAACTCCCTATAAAAACCTTGCATAAGTGGTTTGGTTCCTTGCACCAGTGTCCTGATATGCGTAACTTCTTCTGAGGATGCCTAAGGGAATCCAGATTCAGAGAGCTCTTGCTGAGTAGCATCTCATGTACTCTGTCATCCAAGGGTTGTCTGCTGGGGAGGGCTTTGTTCGCCAGGTGTTTTCTGCCTCTGCTGACCGCACGCGCCTCTGGGAAAGCTTCCTTTTCTCCACTTGTCTCCTGTTCTTTGCTCGTAGAGCAGATTCATGAATCTAAAAGACCAGAAGGAAAACAGCCTAGAAACCCCTCAGGAATGATGAAGATCACTTTTTATTTGTCCCAGTCCCCATCCTGAAGGAACAGGGATTGTGAGCAAGGTTGTATTTTCTTTTCTAATTTACACCTCTAACTGAACATAAATTTCTTTTTTTGTGAAAAGTGCTTCAATTTCTGTTCTGCATTATCTTTCACACTTCAAACAAATGGTTGCAAAAAATCTTGAATGTTACATTGTCTTACTCAGATGTATTCTAAAACCTTCAAGTTTCTATCATTTAAAAATTTAAAACACCCCTCAATATGCTCAAGCAACCCTTAAAACCTAAGCCATATTAGTGAGACCAAACCCTAAAAATCCTTTAGAGAGTAAACATCTTAATTTTGAACAGTGTGCTGAACACACAATTTCATACATTTTTATATTAATAAGTTACCATATTTCTCCAAAATTTTAATATGAAAAGCCAGTCTCTATGTTTGCGTGCATCTGTCTCCAGATTCAAACTCTGTTTCCCATCTCAGTTAGGGGAAAGTAACACCTTTCAGACATGCAAGAAAAATTAACCTCAGCAGGCAGCAAGTAGTTGGTTCCTATATAAAGCAACATCCTCGGTGACAAAACACTTCATAATTGGGAGTGTTTCAGGAATGTTCTGTCCATTCAGTCCAATCTCAAGACCTGAGCTGAGGTGTTCCACTACTGTTTCTAGCCTAAGAAATGTTAGAAGTCAAAGTATAAATATATGTACTCAAGTCAGGCTTCAGCCTCTTCTAGGCTTCAACAAAAAGCACCAGTGAACTATTTTGAGCAATAAACAAGGCTTATCAATTTAGCATTAGTGTCCATTATCAGGAAAGGCAGCTTCTTTCCAAAGCTGCAAGGCCCAAGTTCCTCCTTTGCTCAAAGGGTTGAGCTGTCCAGGGAAGAAAAGCCTGAAATTCAAACCCCTTCTGAAACAGCCCATCAAAGGCCAGCTCCCGTTTCTAAGCTAGGGAAGAGAGCCCCAGTACAGCAGAATCCTGGTGCTGTCCATGACCACAGCAATTTAATTTGTGCTATTTTAGTAATATTTACACCAGCCCTGTAATCCATCAGCCATCTGATAGACCATTCTGCTGCGAGCAACATTTCTTACTGGCAGCCCACCAAAACAGGCTGCTAGACATCTTAGCAGAAGAGTGTCTGTATCATCTCAGTGAGGCTCCTAGTCTAGGAAGTGCCCCAGCAAAAGTCACTCTTTCACAGCACAAACACTACCCCAGTGTTTATACACCTGCCTGCTGTGGGGTGCCTGCTGCTAACTGCCTTCTTTTCTCTTGTTTTCACGAAGTTCAGAATGCAGAAGTCGGTTCATAACAGCCAGTTTTGCTGGAAACACTGTAACAGTCAGAAACATGACAGCCGGGGTTTAATTAGAACTTCCAAGTACTACTCAAACATGGGAGGCTTCCAAACCAACAGTAAAGAGCTCTTATTTGGACATCTCAAGACTCTTCAGGTTTATTGCTAGAATCTACTGCAGGAATCTCCATACATTCAAATAAAGGGAGCCCTGAGAAGTTTTACCCAGATATTAGGACATCAGTAGGCACTGAGTAGTCGCTGCCTTTTAATGAATCAGAAGCTCTTACTTACTTCATTCACCGAAGCAGAAGCACAGACATTGTGAGTTTTCTGGCTCCCAGTATCCGTCTGTCTTTCTCCCCACCCATACAGAGCAAATGGATGTTTATTCTCCTTTGGTGCATCTGTCCTTTGGGGACTTTTGGCTGATTTTCGATCATTACGACTGGACAAGGCACTTCGACTTGGACGTCGTCCTGCACGGCTGGTTTTGTCTGCTTCCTTTACAGAAGTCTGTTCTACAGTTTTCTCCTGCTCTTCCTTCTCCTGCTTTTCTTGATCTTCTTTTTCTTTCTCTAAAGAAAAAAAAAAGTTACATTTCAAGCTTCCAGTGGCAACATATCAATGTGTGATTTGCACAGCCTCTCAATACATTGGAGCTGTGCTTTTTTTAGAAATGCAAGAAGTCATTACTTTCTTAGCAACAGACATATACCTTGCTTAAATGTCTTCATTCTTTCTTTAGTGACTACAGTACAGCTTTCAGTACTTAAAAACACCTTTCACTGGTGAGCTTACAGATAACCAACAGCCTCAGCCAGAATTTAAAGACTGTTTCCAGTGATCTTCTGTCTTCACTCTTTCATCCTTGCCTCCCTCAGACAGCAAACAGATGGAGCACTAAATGCCACATAGATGCTGCTAGCCAGTCAGAGATGGTCTGATAAGAGTATGTGCAATATTAAATCCCTCATATCATCAGCTTCCGCTGAAAAAAGTGATTCATTTTCAAGCTCCCTGTTTATACATATATCTCTGTTGCAGTTTTCTGCTTATGAAGGAGAGGAGAGAGAGAAGCAAAAACCCACAAAGTGGTAGACATCACCCTCACCACCTGATGGGTGAAGGATATTGTACATTTAAAGTACCACACTCTGCAGGCATTACTCTTCAAGGCTCATTTCTCCCACATTTTAAGCCTTCCACAGCAAGGGGACAGGAGAAGTCCTCCAGGCATTGGGTATGGAGAGTAGGGTTTGTGAGAGAGAATTTAAAGGCTGAATCACTGCAGTTTTAGATCATCACTGAAGGATGAATCAGCATTATATAAAATATTACTTTATAAGAACACAGAGAAACAACTGTTCCATAAGATCCAATCTTCTCACACTACAGTGCTAGGGAGGAACTGGTTTTCCTTTGCTGGTGGCACCAGTGAAGCCACATCTTGAAACCTTTTTCAGTTCTGGGCCCCCACCCCAAGAAAGACGTTGAGGTGCTGGAGCATGTCCAGAGAAGGACAATAGAGCTGGGGAGGGGTCTGGAGCACAAGTCTGATAAGGAGCAGCTGAGGGAGCTGAGCAGTTGAGTGTTTAGCCTGGAGAAAAGGAGGCTCAGGGGAGACATTATCACTCTCTACAACTGCCTGAAAGGAGGGTGTAACCTCGTGAGAAGTTACAGGGTGAAGTCAGGGGAAATTTACATTAGACAACATTCTTCTCCAGAAGTGTTGTCAGGCATTGGAACAGGCTGCCCAGGGAAGTGGTTGAGTCCCCATGCGTGGAGATGTTTAAAGGCATGTAGATGAGTTACTTTGAGACATGGTTTTGCTGAGTTAGTAGTTGGATTCGATTTTAAAGGTCTTTTCCAACCTAAACAATTCCATTACTCTATAATGAGCAAGTAAATCAAATATACTGCTTACAGTACATAAGTGAAAAATTACTAATGAAAATAGTACATACAAAGAACCCTGTTTTCATTCTCCATCCTGCAAATCTTCAGCAGTAGTGTGGACAAGCTGGAAGTGTGTGCTAGACAGTGAACATGGCCCCTTAACATTGTGGGCAGGCACAGGCAGATGCTGTGAGCTGGCATCTCTGACTTTTAGGTCAACATGCCTTTTATGCATAAGGCAACTGAAGCCTTTTAATGACCTAAGAGCATGGGAGCCCACCTGTAACCAATTCCCTTCAAGTCTCCACCTTTGAACATTAGATGCTGTCTTCTGCTAGACACATACAGTGATCACTCAAACTCTGCTGACAGAAGCACACCAAACTTGCACGTTTTCTCCCAGACCATCTATTTCTGCTTCTGGTGGGGACCGGCTCCAAGTCACCTCTGTTCCAAGTCTCAGCATTTACAGCCACCACCAGCATAGGCTGGTATGGACAGAAGGAATTCCTTCACTGCCATAGGGAGTTCATCTGGTTTAGGGCTTGCTTACATATTGACAGATCGACCATCGACAAGTAGTGCAGTTTTTACCCAGATGTCTTCATCACTAAAAGCAGAAGGGCTTGCCAATCCTGTGACAAAATAACAATCGTCCCTGCTAATTGCTGTGATTTCAAGCACATACATGCCCAGTCTGACGCTGCTTTAATCTCAATTCCACATCCATCCAGTCCTGATGAAATACAAGTTACCTGCCTGGCACACTGGTTAAGCATCCGTTTACTCTTGCACTCACTTCACACTTGCAGGGTAAAGATATCAAGGCTCCTTCCATGCCCCAGATTTCCCCTAAGGCAAGCCTTATGCTCTCTTGATAGCTGTCAGCCTGGCCAGCACACTTTCTATGTGCTGCCAACCAGCACAGAGGCCCCGATGCTGGGCCCTGTTCAGGCTTGCCTGTACCCATCTTCCAAGATGTGCAGGTGTAGCATTCATCTACAGGTGATACTGCAGTACAGCTGAGTGCTTGGTAAAGAGTGGTCAGCAATGTTAAAGTGTTTAGAGCTGTATTTGTTAAGAATTCAGTTGAATGACCCCCAAAAAAACTACCAAAAAATTATTCAAGGCCCAAATAGAGGCATATTGAGAGTAAAAATGGCTAGAATAATTTTACATACCTAAATATTGGCTGGACATAGATTCAGTTATTAGAGCCAAGGCTGGAAAAAAGACAGCAGCAGTGATGTCAGTGTGGCATTGGACTTGTTTTGCATAGTGTCCTGGGCTCTGGGGCACAGAGTTTCACCTCTGAAACAAGGCAGCTCATTCATCATGGCTGCAAACAAGCAGCACAGAGCTATCCCCTTACAAAATATTATCTGAGCATCTCCCTACACAGCCACTCCAAAGGAGAGACTGCCTAGGTCCATTATCAGAAGGAAGCACTGTTTTGAGAAAATAAAACTCTGAAAGGGAACATATTGCTGTAAATTCTGCAACAAGAGTGCTTTCATTTTGGAAAGCTGTTCTGTCATCCATTCAAGGGAAAATGGCATCTTCCTTCTCTACAAAGGGGATGGAGCAACACTGACTTCATAAACAGCAGAAGTGGCATTTAGAGACTTAAAAATACAGGAAAGTGGGGGCTCTGCAATTACATGGATTGTTTAGCTTTAAGAAACGAGGCAACAGCCATGCCTGGGGATGCTGCTCGCTAGGATATAGCTCCAGCTGGTCCAGAAATGATTGAGCCAGCTTGTCCCAAAATAGCAATAAAAGCATATGGGTAAATGGCACGTAGAGTCCTGTGCATAGCCCTACAGTAAATGCTGCATGCCAGAGTGTACTGTAGTGCCTATGAGCACCTGCTGTTAGGGCAGGTACTTCCATGGACTCACTCCTGCAGTGCATTTACACTCAGTTGGTGAAGGCACAGGACCTCTAACAGTTATTTGAGCTTTTTATTTAAAACTACAGTTTGTATCCAAGCCATTTTCTTAGGCAGCACTTTTCACAGGAAGTCAGAAAAGCAGCAGTTGACAGCAGGACTTAGACCCAGCTGCTCAGGGAGTCCAGACACCAGCAACTCTTACCCATCTTCTCCTTCCCATGCAGAGCACCAGCTCCAGCAGGCACAAGAAACTCAGAACTGACCGGCTTGCAGCATTACAGGGATTAGACAGCAGAGGGGGAAAGCTAGAAACGTTTAAAACTGCATCATGGATGCCAAGCAGAGCGCACTGGATGGACAGGAGGGGATTAAGTGATTAACAGGCAGAACAAGTCTGTCAGGCCCACCCAACACGGCTGCTGAAAGCTCCTGCCCAGAAGAGGTCACTTGAACCCTGCTGCATCGCTCCGCTCCTGGCTCAGGGGGAAGAGCTCCGCTGGAGCTGCTCTCTCCCACAGCACTGCACGCCCCGGGGGGCTGACAGCACCCCCTTTTCGAAGGCCCTGCTGACTGACTGCAAGTATGAACAGCCTTCTGATCAGACCCATGGGCCAGGTCACAGGGTCAGCAATATTATCTCTGCATAGAGATGCCGGCTCCTTATAGCACTACCTCAGCATCAGGAGAAGCACTTTGTGCTTGAATTGCTGCAGGCAGAACTGAAGTTTCCCGCTTTTGTACCAACACCTTCACAAATGGAGCAGGTCTCCAACACCTCTTGAAGGGTTATAACCAGTTGTGGGTATCAACAAACTGCAGCTCGGTAGAAAGTAAGTTGCTACAGATGAAACAGATTGCAACATCATTTCTTCAAGGCAGATCTTGCGTGAGGCAATACTGGAGCTAGCAGCCACACCACAGCTCAGAGCTGATTAGATTCACACAAGCTTCATCTTCAGCAGAGTTTGGAAAGTAATTACTGGATTGGCTTGATAGCAAAGCTTATTTCCAAAGGAAAAAAAAATTGGAGCAACTTTAAGTAACAGTACTATAAACCCCTGAATTGACACCCTTGCCTTCTTCCCCCATCACAAGCTGCTCCTTTCCACGTACATGGGCCAGCAAATACACCTGCAACACGATGACAGAAAAGATCAGGGAACAAGTTTGAAACTGGATATTCTGTTTGGTTCCACTAATCCAGATCAGTCATTCTCCAAATACTGTTGAGGCAATTCCTTTGATGGTAGCTTGTCACTGCTGTCACTTAAGACCACTGCACAAAAATGCTGAAGGCAAAATGGCAATAAGGATTGAAAGATGCCTTCATCCTGCATGTGTGTGCAGCAGTGTCATTTCACAAGCAGCAGGTCTGACAGCAGCACTGCTGCCAAGAGCCTCTCTCTTCTACTTACCAGCCCACTGGCTTCTGTTGACAGCTTTGAGGATGTGTCTACACCACAACTACACCAGTTGATTCAGGTCAAGATTTTGTTGGATTATGTTTAAAGCACATCTGTGCCTGGGCATGTTCCACAGAACAATCCCACAAACAGCTGCCACAAGTGGAGGGCCAGAAGGAATTAACCCAAAGTTGCCTCTGAGCGCACCTTGGTATCACTCAGCCAAAGCTTCAGCGCAAGACACAGTGACAAAGCACCTTTGTCCCACATGCTGCCCCAAGGGCTCACACGGGTGGTGCTTTAGACTAAAACCATTGGACCTTAAAGTCAAGCTGCCTACATCTGCTTCCTCTACACAGACCAGAAGCATTGACAACTTTTACAAACACACACAGGCTCATCCCAATGAGAGAAAGAGGAAACCAGGGCTGCACATGCCATTATGAACGGTATTTACGTCAGATATTAAACAACATCAGTGCTGACCAGCCACCTTGTCAACAAACACTGTCAATACCACTCAGGCAGAAATCAGATTCCCCACAAAACAGCAGGAAGCACCAGTAGCCAGGTAACAGCTAGGATGTTCCAGTGTGTGGGTGGATGTCAGATTCAGAAGACAAAAGATGTCAGCAACATGAGCACACTCAGCTACCCCCACAGCACTTCAGTGTAATTAAGTTCTTTCAGAGTAAAAAAAAAAAAAAAAAAAAAAAAGAAAAAAAAGCAGTTTAATAGTAGAAGCTTCAGAGTGGTAGTTTCTATGTTATCTCCTCCACAAGCTTTAATTAGCCAGCCACTAAGCAGAAGAAAAACACATCCTTATGATTGTCCAATATTAAATGAGTCACCTCCTTGTATATTATATGTGCATTAAGATACAACAAATATCCACTCAATCCAGCTGCCTAGGCAAAGCTGTTTTCAGTCCTTTTGCTAAGGACTTAGCAAAGCTCTTAAACACTTGCAGAAGTTAAAAAATATTTAACCTAAGCCATTTGGTGAAGAAATGAATGTGAAGTAGAGATTTTTCTCCCGTTATAAGTATAAAATAGCAAGGACCTAGCAGAACGTTAGACATCCTTCCAGCATCCATGGCAAAGGTGTACCAGTTATAGAAGCACAGTTGCCCAAAACCCTGCAGCCTGGCAGATCTCTGGTGCTCCACAGTCCCTTTGCCACTGCTGCAGGACTGAGGACACAACTGGAGACACTGGACAGTCACACTCACCGTCACTGACCACAGACAGTGCCTGCACACCTAGCAAGCTGTTATTCCCTGCCAAATCCTAACCAGAATCAGGCTACCAAGTAACTCCAGGTGGATCTTTTGCAAGAGGGGAGTCAGGGAGGGAATCAGGGAGCAGGCTAAGGAGTGAGCAGAGCACCCCGGCCAGCAGTCTCTAGCCTTGGCAATCACCACTGCTATTAGACTGTAGCAGGTTTACTTGCTCTATCCACAGGATCAACAAGAAGAATGAAAAGAAATTCAGGTCCCTACCACAACTGCCCCAGGCTTGTACAGATTCAAACTGCATCAGAAGAGATGGGAATACTGGGTTCTGAGCACAGCTGTAACAGCTTGCACCTCCTCTCACTAAAAGCCAAGCCTTTAGACAGCGTCGCCTTTTCCCGTGCCACCGCTCCCTGATCTTTTGCAATTCCTTAGTGTTTCTTCTCACTGAGATACTATGTCTGTTCTCCCATTGACACGCTGCCAGTCTAACTTCCTCAAGGCCCGATGGAGGAAAGCAAGACTGGGCCCACTAATACACTGTTACATGCTGGTGAGCTAGGCTGCTTCCATCACTGCACAGCTGTGGTGGTTTAACCTCAGCCAGCAACTAAGTGTCATAGTCACACACTCCCCTCCCTCTGTGGTGGGATGGGAACAAGAATCAAAAAACTCATGGGTTTAGAGAGGAACAGCCCAATAATTGAAATAAAGTGAAGTATAATAATAGTAATGTAAAAGGAAGAATAAAACCCAAGAGAAACCAGTAATGCACAGTCGGTGGCTCCTGGGCAACTCCCCCCAGTTTATACACTGGGCATGACTTTCTGGCTATGGAATATCCATTTGGCCAGTTTGGGTCAGCTGTCCTGGCTGTGCTGCCTTCCAGCTTCTGGTGCACCTGCTCCCTATCAGAGAACGGGAAACTGAAAAAATCCTTGATTTAGGGTAAGCACTACTGAGCAACTACTAAAAACATCCATGTGTTATCAATGTTATTCTCATACTGAATCCAACACACAGCACCGTGCCAGCTACCAGGCATAAAATTATCTCTGAAGGGATAATTTTGTTCTGAAACCAGAACAACAGCTTGGGGAGGCAGAGTGCATTACCCCAGGAGCTCTGTGCACCCCCATGTGAGGCCTGGGTACCACAGCCCCCCCAGATGACTGCAGAACCCCACATCACCAATATGCTCTGAAACAGATGACACACAGCTAAAGTTTTTGTGTAATGTGGTATTCCTAAGGTAAATGAATGCAGTTTAGTCTTGAATATCAAAATACAGATCATTCTGGAAAGTTCAGGCCCCCAAAGGACATTGGATCAGATTAGTTTCCCCACTCCAAACAAGCACATCTAACTCCAGAGGGGAAACAAAAGAGCAAAAAATGAACAGGCAGCACGAGACTTAACTGAACAACTCTCAAGGATTTTCCCTGCTACTGTACAACAGAGAGACAGCTGATTCAAAAGACATTTCGAAACAGCAATCAATGGCTGCCAGATACAAAATTCTTTCACTACACGTTATTAACAATATCTTATGGGGTAAAAAAAGACCACCTTGGGAAGCTTGACAGTGTTATTAGCTGCCTAACCACTCTCTTACATGGTGAGACGTCATAGGGGAATTACTCTGTGTTAGAAGAGAACAAAATGTTATCAGCTCTGCATCTGTTCAGATTACAAAGTTGCCCACACTCAGCTGCGCACCCCGGATCGAACCTTAGGTAGCATTAAGAACCAAGCGTTCAGCCGAGACCGATTACACGCGCAGATCCAGGAAAGCAACTGCGTTAAGAGCCAGCCACTGGCATACCGTCCAACTTGCCGCTGCTTTTGCGGAGAACCTGCTTATATAATTGCAGAGATGCTCGGCTCCCATGGCAACAGTTTATATAAGTGGCTGTGACTCAGGATGAGAGTTACCACCACTTGGCTCTTTAAAGAGACACCTCCGGTGCCGCAGCTATGGCTCCTCCGCAGGCCTAGCCAGGATCCGGCTGGCGGCAGCAGGGCCCGGCTGATGAGCCCTTCCACCCCCGGGCCATGATCTGNCTGAGGCGGTAGTGCAGCAGCTCCAGGTAGCAGGCGCCGCACGACTCCCACTTGGGCTCCTTGAAGCGCTTCATGTACTCCGTCTTGACGCGCCGCGCCGGCACCACCATGGCGGAGCCGGGAGCCGCAGCCGGGAGCCGCAGCCGGGAGCAGGGATCCGGGA